>JAWWES010000081.1:42385373-42412344 GCA_035583135.1 Lophotriccus pileatus | reverse complement strand
GGGGCGTGGGCGGGTGAGTGCTGGGGGGGCGCCCGGGTGGCGGGGGCCCGGCCGGGCGCTGCCCCGGCGGGGGGGCCTGGGGGGGGCGGGAGGGGCGGCGGCCGCCGGGCCCGCCCGGGGCGGGGGGAGCGGGGGCCGCGGGCCCGGGGCGGCGGGCAGGGCCCGGGGCTGCGGGCGCTGTGAAACCCGCGCTGTGTTTGTCCCCCAGGCTGACGCGGGAGAGCCCCGGCGCGGTGCCTGCGGCCGGAGGAGCTGCCGCCATGGGGAACCAGCTGGCTGGCATCGCCCCCTCGCAGATCCTCTCGGTGGACAGCTACTTCTCGGACATCCACGACTTCGAGTATGACAAGAGCCTGGGGAGCACCCGCTTCTTCAAGGTGGCCCGAGCCAAGCACCGGGAGGGGCTGGTGGTCGTGAAGGTGTTTGCCATCCAGGATCCGACCTTGCCCCTGACGAGCTACAAGCAGGAGCTGGAGGAGCTGAAGATAAGGTTACACTCAGCACAAAACTGCCTTCCCTTCCAGAAAGCCACCCTGTCCGAGAAGGCTGCCATGCTTTTCAGACAGTATGTACGGGACAACCTTTATGACCGAATTAGTACCAGGCCATTCCTGAACAACATTGAGAAAAGGTGGATCGCTTTCCAGATCCTCACTGCGGTGGACCAAGCGCACAAGTCTGGAGTCCGCCACGGGGACATTAAAACAGAGAACATCATGGTCACCAGCTGGAACTGGGTTCTTCTAACTGACTTTGCCAGTTTTAAACCAACTTACCTTCCTGAAGACAATCCCGCTGACTTCAATTATTTCTTTGACACATCACGGAGGAGAACGTGTTACATCGCTCCCGAGCGCTTTGTCGACGGCAGTATGTTTGCTACGGAGCTGGAAAACATGCGGGATCCTTCGACTCCTTTGGTAGACTTGGCAAATAGCAACCAGCGAACAAGAGGGGACTTAAAACGTGCAATGGATATCTTTTCTGCAGGTACTTGGAGCTATCAAGAGAGACCAGTGTGTTGTTTCTGACTGTATAATCCAATGTAGAAAAGTTTATTTGTTGTTTTGTTTGGTTTTTTTGGGGGGGTTGTTTTGTTGTTGTTGGTTTGGGGTTTTTTTTGTGGTGTTTTTAGTTTCATTTGGTTTCTTACAGTGGGCTTAGAGAACAGCATGTCAAAAAACTTGCATATTTTAAGCATAAGACCCAACGCCAAGCCTTTTTTATTCACAGAAAAAGTACAGGCACGACGTAGTAAGCTACAAAACTTAAGTGCATCACCTTAAGTGCAAGTGAGTAGGGAAATCACAAACTATTCCTTTATAGCTCAACTCTGCTCTGGGAAAGAGGTGGTTCTGCAAGGCACAGACCATCATCTTCTACTGGCTGAGAAGCATGTGCCTCATGGGACCTGAGAGGAGGAACCAGTCAGTGGTCCAGTTGCCTGAGGGCTAAGACAGCTTTCAGGGTAATTTGGCAATATTGGCTTTAGAAGCCTCTTCTCATTTCATTTCCCCCACAAGCAGGAAGTTGGAACAAGCTCCTGTCATAGTCCTGCTCGCAAATATTTTTTGGAATTTGACTGTGGGAGCCTGTTTTGAGTCTTGTGCTTGTCTTGAGTAAGCCAAAACTTTGGACTTTTTTTTTTTTCCCCCTTAAAGTGATTGAAACTATGAATTTAAAGGATATTGTTATTTCATTTTACAAGCTGCTCTTATGGCCAAACTTCCAGGACACTCCACCGATAAAGCAGACCATTGGAAGCAAAGTGCAGGACTGGGTACTTTGAAGAGGATTTGTGTCATGTACATGACACAGGGGAGTCTGTGTTTGGCAATCATGTATGAGTGAATATATGCTGTCTCCCAGCATCTGCTGTAAAAGGGCTGCTTAGTCTTGACCTACTGCTCAATCCATGCTGACTTACCAGCACTCCTCTTCCATGTGACAGTGATGTGGGTTCCTTTTCTGGTGATGTATTTTCCAGCTGGCAGGTGGCTGAAGTTACTGCCTCATGTTTTCTAATTGCAAACTCCTCTGCTGTTGACATGTTTGTAATAAATTACTTGGGACATATTTCAAAGATCAAGTCTAAAAGCCAGGTTTTGGAACTTGAGATGTTATCTCTTTTCTGCAAATTAATTTGGCAACTCGTTTGCCTTATTTTAAATTGAGCAAAGAGTCGTTTAGGGTTTGTTCTTGTTTACATGTAGAAAGCAAAGTTTAAGCATCTATTTATAATCTTCTGATATCTCTGACTTTTTTTTCTTTTGTTCCCCAGGCTGTGTAATAGCAGAGCTCTTCACAGAGGGTGTACCCTTGTTTGATTTATCTCAGCTTTTGGCTTACAGAAATGGCCTCTTTTCCCCTGATCAAGTCCTAAACAAAATTGAAGACCACAGTATCAGAGAGCTGGTAAGGATGGACTACAGCATTAGAACCATCTGTGTGGTCTGTTTGCAGTTTATTTCACCTACTTAGGTGGCAGATTGTGTATTGTTTGGGTTTGGGCTTTGGGGTTATTTTGTATTACAAATGTCTAATATTTTGTTTTACAAATGTCTAAACCTTTAATCTTTCTCTCCCACTCCCTCCCACTTCTGCCTTTCTCAAGGTCACTCAGATGATCCACCGGGAGCCAGATAAACGTTTAGCAGCTGAAGATTATTTGAAACAGCAACGTAACAATGCGTTCCCTGAAATATTTTACACTTTCCTTCAGCCTTACATGGCCCAGTTTGCCAAGGAAACGTTTGTGTCGGCAGATGAGCGTATATTGGTCATACGTAAAGATCTGGACAACATCATTCACAATCTCTGTGGGCACGATCGCACAGAGAAAGCCGAGGGAGAGACGAAAGAGAATGGGCTGGTTATTCTAGTGTCTATGATAACTTCCTGTTTACAGACTCTCAAATACTGCGATTCAAAACTGGCTGCTTTGGAACTGATTCTTCATTTAGCACCAAGGTTAAGTGTAGAGATTCTTCTGGATCGTATCACTCCTTACCTGTTACATTTCAGCAATGACTCTGTGCCCAGGGTGAGGGCAGAATCCGTGAGGACACTAACCAAAGTTCTTGCTCTCGTCAAAGAGGTGCCGCGCAATGATATTAACATTTACCCAGAATACATTCTGCCAGGCATTGCACACTTGGCCCAGGATGAAGCCACCATTGTCAGACTTGCATACGCTGGTAAGAGGACATCCAGTCAAAAACTAAAAATCTTGGGCTTTTCTGTATTTCCTTCACTTTTTTCTCCTCTGTTCAAAACCATCATCTAGCTTGCTGTTTCTATGTCAGGAAATCTCTCCACAAGTTTCAGAAATGACTGCAGGTAAAGATGCCTGTATTCATTTAAGGTAACTGGTGCAGTTGGTAGTAGCCACTTAATAATTAGTTGACTTATATGAACAGCTGAGTTTCTAGTGTAAATCTGTACCCAAAGTAAATTATTACATTTTAAATTGTTGACAAAATGTGTTTGCTCTCTGCTAGATGAATTAAGTTTTAAGAAAGCTAATATCCATTGCCCTCTGTAGTTGTGCATGTAAAAGCAACTTGCAGAATGTGTACATGTGCTTTGGGCTAGGGACTGGATGTAGCACACAGCAGGTCTGCTCACATCTAAGGTAAGGGGTCAGAGTTTAAAGCCTCATGCTCAGGGAAGCAATCCTGGCTTATTTCCCTGGATGGGCAAGTCTCTGAATAGCTAATTGCATGAACAGGGCTTTCTGACGTGCCCACCCTTTGCTGCTTTTATTAATTTATCTTAATTGACATTTCATTAGCTCAGACTGTTTACCTAGAGTGACCTGGCTGAATAAACTCAAAACTAACTTAAAGTATCAGTGTGTTACTGTGCTTCAGAGCTGTTTTCCCACAAAATGGAATTTGATATTCAGGGGCTGAAATTACATTATTTGCTGTGTAATAGACTTGATTATACCATAGCAGATGTTTTCTTCATATGTTATTCAGATATGAGTTCTGCATGGTTCAGAACAAAGTTTTGTAGTCATGCCAGTATTTGCTATTTCCCATGTACTCTTATTTGCTATGACCAGCATATTTTCAGGTGTGTTGTTTTGGGTTTGGTTTTGTTTTTTTTTTTTTTAGTTATAAATGTAGATTTCCCTTGAAAATGTCTCATATCATGTTTTTATTTCATTTACTAAGTAAACTGATAAAACTAATACTGAAATTATTTTATGTTTCATGAATAGAACCGATTGCTTTAGTTCACCTTGGTCAGTTTAAATTTCAAATGACAAAAATACACTGATACTTTGAAAGGTAGTCTAGCCGAGTTAACTTCTGTTACTATAGTACTCTTTTTGGAAGTGGTCAGACTCCTGACTTAGAGGATTTGATCTGGGCTGTGGACAGACTTCTTTGGCATGCTGCTGTTGTCTTGGACAACACTCAGAACGGCTGCTTGAGTGGGACTTCTGTCTCGGCATTGTCATTCCTATGCCAGCAGTGGCCTGAGCCATATAGTACAGCCTGAGTTGCTTCAGCAGCTTCCAAACGGTGCAGAACAGCGCCAAGTTGTGTGGCTAGAGATGGTGGCAAATATTCTAAAAGTAGATCCCAGTGTAACGTAGTTATTTCTTAGGATACATATCCTGGTGTGGTGGTTTGTTGTTATTTTGTTGCAGTGTATGAGGTGGGAACCTTAGTTAATTCCAGCTATTTGGCCTTTAAATTCTATCAAGTTATTTAGTCACTAGGCTGAGATTAGGTGGCATTTAGTCTAGTTCTAGAAGAATTAAATTAGTGTTTGTTACACTTAATATTGTTAGAATTTTTCCACTTGTTTACATGACAAAAGTACTGTGTGATTTCTTTGCTGGGGGTCAACAGAAGGGGATTGACCAGAGCATGTTGTCTTAATTTCAGTCCCATTTGCCCATCATGACTGGTACTGTCAGTGGCTATAACCTCTCATCAGGGGGATTATCAGACTGCTGTAAACTGGCAAAGTAGAACAATTCTTAACCAAGAAGTTTTCCTTTGCAGAAAACATAGCATTGTTGGCGGAAACAGCTCTGAGATTTCTGGAATTAGTACAGCTGAAAAATCTGAATATGGAAAATGAGCCAAATGGTGAAGAAATGGATGAAACGTCTCACCCTAGTGATAACTATGACACAGGTAATGTCACTTCTACTTACCTTTCCTGCTTATGATAGCAAATCATGGGGCAAAATTCCTAGTTAGCACTGATCCATCTCATCTCTCAAAGCTTAGTCTTCCTGTTAAATGGGAAGAGTGCTTTGCCTTGACCACTGTGTGTTACAGCTTCATGCAGAGACAGACACACTTCTGTTCTGAACATTGTGAAAGACAAAAAAGTATATGTGAGCAGACTTTTCATCTCCAAAAGTCTTCAAGGTATTTGACTGTGGTGCTGGTGGCCTGGTTGCATATCCAGCTTCAATCACAGTCTCATAAACAAGCCAGCTGCAAAAACACAGCTGTGTTCCAAATGCTGCTTCCGTTGAAATGGCAGGCAACGTTGGCTTTGGAAAACATGTCAAATTATGGCATAGTTACAGTACTGTATTTTTCAGTCGTTCTTCCTTGTCTGTTCCCATGCCTGGCAATTCTTGTCTGTCTTTTTGCCTGAAAAATCTAAATGTGTGGATGCCATTTGGCAGTAACAAAACTTTGTATTATAACTAGCCCAGAGAATGAGTTAAAATCCTAAGGATGAATTTTCTTTTTCTTTCTCTTTGGAAGGACAGATGGTAATAAGTGACCTGCATGTCATCTCCAGTGTCTTTTAGTGATGCATAGATTCCCAGAAGGATGCTGGGCAAGTCTCCTAAGCTGGAGGAGTTTGTGGTTAAAAACTGTCATTTCTCTTCTGGGCTAAGTAGATCAATCTGTGAGTAATCATAGCTGGTAAACATCCTGCACATACTCCATTTTGGAAAAAGGCAATTATCTCTTAACTACTTGCAGGATGATACTTTAAGATAAAGCAACAACAAATGTACTAAAAACAAACATAAATCCTCTTCAGGTTCCTTCACATAAGGCATGGGGTGCTCAGAATTGCTGAGTGAGAGAGGAAGCCCCATCATGGGGGCTATATTTCTAAGAAATACTGTCCCCTACCCCTTGAAATAGCTTGGAGATGAAAGGAAGAAAGAAGCTTGAGTAGTTCTATTCTTTTTACCCTGTTATAAACCAAGCATGAGAAATTTGACCCAAAAGGCAATTTTTTCGTGTGACTGACAGACAGAGTCATGATAGAAAGCAAATTAGCTGACCTTCTGACTGCAGGCAAACAGTAATCACCCCTGCAAAGCTGGAGCAGCAGTAGCTGAAATTTTTATTTACTTGTTTGAGAACCTGTCTTGTACCTGTCTTCAATAATAGCCATTGCATTAACAATTCTGTTATTTCCACTTAATAGAAATATTTTTTTAGTTGCTTCATGGAGTAGAAGCCATAGGCAAGGTCATCTTCAAATTTTGCATCAGTATCATTGGGGTAACTGCAGATATTTAATGAAATTAGAAGTATTCACATTTTCAGGTGTTGTTACGTTCCTCCTGTACACTTAATGAAGTGAATCTGTCTACCTAACTAAAAACATACTTCTGATCTGTTGTCAGTTCACAGATTTTGAAACTGGTAGTCAAACAAACATCTCAAACCAGAATTGCCTTGAAGCATTTTGTTTACTGTTGTAACATTGGTGCTGACTCACTCTGGTGCTTCTTCGCATCGGCATTTCGTCTATATATAGAATGAGCTAGATCATCTTCGTTGAAGTTACAAGTTTAGAATATATTGATCTGAGTAAGAATGTCTCACACTTCTCTACTCTTTGGTCTTGTCACCACCTCAGGCCTAGCCTGAAGTCTTCGGTAAGGCCTTGTTAAAATTGTTGAGGTTCTGTTGCGTTGCCCGTCCTAATGAGTCGGGTGTTCTTCAGGATGACCTGTCACTGTAACCCCTTCAGCATCAGGTAGTACATGTGCACATATAGCTTCTTACCAAGCCAAAAGTTCATACTGTTGTCCCTTGCAGAGTTGCAAGCCTTGCATGAAATGGTCCAGCAGAAAGTTGTGACTTTGCTAAGTGACCCGGAGAATATTGTGAAACAAACACTGATGGAAAATGGAATAACACGTCTCTGTGTCTTTTTTGGACGTCAGAAAGCCAATGATGTTCTTCTTTCTCATATGATTACTTTCTTAAATGATAAGAATGACTGGCATCTTCGAGGAGCTTTCTTTGACAGCATTGTTGGTAAGTGTTTGGTTTCAGCCAAACAGAGTAGGAAGAAAATAATGTATGTAAATTAACAGTTTCCAGGATATGCAAAAATTAAGTTGTATAAAAGTCCTTTTTTTTTCTATATACTTCTAGAACTTATAGGAAAAGACTTTGCTGAATTATTAACTGTAAATGTTTCTTTAGGGAGTCAAGATGAAACAATGTAAATACAAATGTGTATTTCTTTGAGTACAAATGTTTGATGCCAGTGAGACTGAGGCATTTACGTTTAGGGTAGATTAACTTAAAAAAAAAAACCCTTTAAATTCTCTTTTTTGTTAGAGTCTTTGCTAAAGCTACTAACTTAAAAAAAAAAACTTGCCATAAATTATGACAAGCAAATACTAAGATTTCTGCAAGCTTTCTAGTAGATGTATCACTTCACGTGTGTGCATGTTCCCATTAACTTCAGTAGATCTGTTCATATGATGAAAACGTGGTATAGACTAAAGTTATAACTGGAAAACTATTTTTAGTACCTTAAAACCATACTCAAAGATTCCTGTCACTTCAGAAAACCTAATAACAGTTCAAAAAGTCTTACCAGCGATGACATCAGCTGTTAAGTATATCTAATGCATCATGCATGTGGGAAATTACTCCACACGACTGTTGCTGAGAGTCAGTGCTCAGGAATTGTGGGTCAAGAAAACTTTCCCACTGCAGTACCTGGTGGAAGAAATGGTACTTTAGGTGCATGGCAAGAAAAACAATCGTGATCAAACTTTCAGCAGGGCTGTTATGATATGTACTTTTCGTTATGACTGGAAGCCACAAAATGCTGTGCTGGCAAACCCTCTCAAGAGGGTGATGCTGATAACTTGTCAGAAATTGTTTAGAAGGAGCAATGGAATAGCCAAAGCACAGGTCAGACTGTCCTGGCTTCTTGCAAAAGACAGAGACAGAAATGTGAGGCAAAAAGTCACGATAACCTATATTTTTAACTCCTCTCTCAGTATCTGTTCAAAACCTCCTACAGAAGAACTCAGATAAAGTTCTGAAATTATGTTTTCGTTTTACTTGAAGCTCTTGCACATCTTTAAAACTGAGCTCTCTAACTCACACTGAAGTCTGTGCAGGCACTGCTGCCTGTAGCTGTGTGCAGATCTCCTTCTGTAACAGTGGCACTGAGGACGTTTCTCTTAACCTGTGCTATTTCTCTCTTCTTCCTCTCTTCCTTTTAGTAACCAGTTGCAAAGTCCACATTAATACCTGAACAAGTGTATTGGTTATTACCATATTAGATTAGAATCTAGTATGTTTAATAAATGTTTAATCTCAATTCTGATGGGAAGACACAGAATTTTCTGGTGTTTATCAATCTACTTTGGATTTTTATGTGTTCTCTTTTTGTTTCAGGTGTCGCTGCTTATGTTGGCTGGCAAAGCTCATCAATACTCAAACCTCTGCTTCAGCAAGGTCTAAGTGATGCTGAAGAATTTGTCATTTATAAAGCCCTCAATGCTCTTACTTGTATGTGCCAACTGGGGCTCTTGCAAAAGCCCCATATTTACGAGTTTGCTTGTGATATTGGTAAGTTGGAATACTGGAGAGCACCTTGTTTTTCAAGTTAACAAAAAAATCCTAGTGCTACATAAAGCTTCACCATCAGCTTAGCTGTCCAGACTGCTAACCTATAGTACTGTTTTAGACTCTACACAAAATTCTGTTAAGGAATTACTGCTAATTGGACCATGTTAGTGCTCAAACCTCTAAAATAATAATTTTGGTCAAACAAATTAGAAGCATCTCCTCTGGTTGTATATAGGACAGCAGCAAACAACACTTAGTCCAAAAATTTTCTGCTTTAAGATCTTTCCCTGTTCTACATACCAACCTGCTATAAAATAAAAATCCTGGTTACTTCTGGTAGTCCATCAGGCACATAACTTGCAAGCTCTTACCCATCAGCCTTCGAGGCTGAGGGAGTTCAGACAAATCATGGTTCTTTCTCATCCAGTCTCTAACACCATAAAAACCCGTTAATTCAATACAACCTTGAATGTAGAGTTGGTCTCTCCTTCCTCATCAGGCTTATCACTTTAATGTAGATATGCCCACGATTTACCAGCTATCTATGGAAAAGAAAATACCAACTGATCTTTTGAGATGTAGTCTGCTTCTTCTTAATGTTATGTTTTTTCAAATGTACTCAGAATTTGAGGCAGATGATCTGTGATTATATCTCATGACTAGATACAGGCCCTTGATTACAACTTCTTAAAACCCACATCATTGAGAAGGATTTCTGAGTCTGATGATCTTAGAAAATAAGTAGTAAGTTTTCAAGGAACAGAGGAGAAAAAGAAAGGAATAAAATAATTACTTAAAAACTAAAAAACCTGAATCACTGGTATTAGGATTCTCTGTAATTGTCTAGATTATGGTTGAGATGTATTTTTTTGATTAGTCTCCATTGCAAATCTGTAGTTGACAGTTAGGGATTGAAATGAACAAATAGGGAAAATATGCATTTTGGCAACTGGAAGGAAGCAGAGCAGCATGAGCACAGTGAAATCCATGAAATAATTTCCTCAGTTATGAGTGTTTTAACCTTGGTGCTCTGCAGGAGAAAAGGCACAGTTTGGGAGTAATTCCAGTGGAAGGAAATGACATCACAGGCTGCCATATATTCTATGTGAATGATATATTTTTTAACAGCCTATTTTTCTTTCAGCACCATTCCTGTGCCATCCTAACCTTTGGATATGTTATGGTGCAGTTGGATTTATCACTGTGGTAGCACAGTATTTGAATATTGCTGATGTCTATTGCAAGCTAATGCCATACCTCCATCCTTTTATCACACAACCAATAATACAGGTAATACTTCAAATAATATTAATGTGAATAAATCTTGACTAGTCACGATTCTTAAGTCTGTCCTGGCCATAAGAATATTAGATTCCTTTTTTTTCAGTTAAGGTTAGAGGTGATAGAGGTTTTGATCTCTGCTGGCAGATTACAGAAGATGCTGGTAAAATGATCATATAGGCATCTTTGCATGTGACTTTAGGACCTGTAGACTGCATCTCTCAGGAGTTTAAATCGATAAGAAATAGTAGCGTGACTACACTGAGAAATGCGTCCTGTGTTTATTTTCTTCTAAACCTTGCAGGTGGTCACTTCACTAAAATAACATTTTTCTTTGTTTACATGTCCTTAGTCACCTGTGCTGTGTTTTAGGCATTGGTTGATAAATTTGTCTTTTTCACTTCCTGTTTTATTTTAGTGTATAGATATTTTCTTTGCTATGCACCATTAAATACAGTAAGCAAGTAGGGAGTAACATTAAGTTGGATTGTAATAAATTTCTCGCTCTGGAATAATTTTGAAGTTGTTTTTCATGCAGACAGTAACCTATGAGAAGCCTGTTATAGGAATGAGGGAAAGAGAATGGAGAAAGTCTCATATGACCAACACACGTCTAATTTTCAAGAAAGGAGAAAAACTGAATCTGGATTATTGGTATAATGATGTGCAATAATTTTGAAGTCCTATGTGATTTTCTGCTTACTGTAAGCTTGAAAGCATCTCTCCAGGTCTGAACTGGAAACTGGTTTTTAGTACATGCATTCAGAGGAGGAGATTGTTTTATACATTAACATTTGCAGTTGTCCAGTTACGGACTTCCAGGGAAGGAGAAAAAAATGGCAAACACCACAGACGTAAGATGACAGTGTTTGCTGCTGGAGTTCCTCATGTTTATATGGATATCATCATGTGGACTGGTGTCTCTTTTTGAACTGCAGGTAGATAAAGAAATAGTCCTGCTAAGTGTGCTTAAAGAGCCTGTCAGCCGTTCCATATTTGATTATGTCTTAAGATCAAAGGATATCACCAGCCTCTTCCGACACCTTCACATGCGTCAAAAGAAGAGAACGGGAGCTCTTCGTGACTGCCCGTCCCCGGAGGACCCTGCCATTGCACAGCTGCTGAAGAAGCTTCTTTCACAAGTAATTGGTTTTCATTTGTACTTTGAAAGTCAGGCTCTGTACAGGGCTCTGTACACCTCCACAGACCCTGACCTTGCAGTTGCTGCTGTGAGGGACTCCCAGTCTGAGGCTCTGATCCTGCAAACCATTAACTCCATTGATTTCTGTATATGCTTGCCTGACAAGAAGTTCAGAAGTTAAAGATTTTTAAAAGATCTCCCAGGTATAGAACAATACAACCTAAGTCTTGAAAAAATGATTGCATGTCTCAAATTTCTGACACATCTGTGGTGTGGCAGCATTACAGAACGTTGCTGTGCATTGTGTTGGAAAGAGGAGTATGCATTCGTCAAAAAGCTTAGACATGCAGTGCCAAAGGCAAATGGAGCTGGAAAGTCTTGAGGCCTATGTGTGAAGAAGGGAAACATAAAGAATCACACAGCTAGCTAGAGAAAGGACTGTAGCTGAGTGGGGTTTTTTTCCCTATGGCTTTTGGGGCTGTAAGCATGGTCTAGGTGGCAGTTAAGCAGATTGCACCAGGTAGTGATCCAGCATTAAATGCTATTCTACCCTTTTGCTATTCCTAGCCCTGTTCCCTAGGACAAAAGATATTCTTACACCACAGCAGCTTATCTTATGTCTTGTATGAGCAATGGGCTGATGCTTTGAATTCTGGGGATGTGCTCTCTCCTATAGCTTCTGAGACAATCATTAATTTTACTGCTTCTTAAATCTTCATGCCTTGATGCATGTTATTGCTCAAAAATAAATAATGTTACCTTTTCTTTTATTCTGTAGGGGATGACTGAGGAGGAAGAAGATAAACTGTTAGCACTGAAAGACTTTATGTTAAAATCAAATAAAGCTAAAGCCAATATAGTGGATCAGAGCCACCTGCATGACAGCAGTCAGAAAGGGGTGATTGACTTGTCAGCTCTGGGAATAACTGGGAGACAAGTGGATCTTGTTAAAACAAAGCAGGATTCTGATGACAAACGTGGTTAGTATATTTCGTGGTCTCTATAGATTAAGTTTGGCCTTTCTTTCAGTGTGTTCTCAGTAATTCAACATACATGACTATCACCATCCCCACTGGGTTTGCAATAAGAAAATTATTGCTGCTGTTTGAAATATGAGGTGGTGGAATGTTCTCAGGATCATTGAAAGATGGGGATTTTTTCCCCCTGAGAATATTTTCAATTATTTTGACTGCATCTGCAGTAGTAATGTGTGGCAGTTCAGCTGGTTGTGACAAACAGGACTCTAGTGACTCATGGCAACAGTGTAAATGTTGAAGGCTACATTGCTGCTCTCTCTTTTTCTTCTCAAGAAGTGTTGAGCTCTTTAACTGTGAAAATCCTGGATATTTTCTTGAGGTAGCCTAGAGAAAACTGAAAACTCCTCAGGCTGCCACTGATGAGTTGACAACTGTTGCTCACTTAGCAAGTACATGCCTTTTGGCCTTAGGGTTCTTCTGCTTCTCATATACTCCCATTTAACTTTTTTGCCTATTCTTCTTTCAACTCCAAAAACCCCTTACAATTCCTTGTTCAACTTTGAAATCCACTTGCTATTAACTATTCCTGTTCTCTGTATCCTCAAAATTCTTCTTTTCCAGACAGTTTGAGATTCCTCTTTGCTCTCTGAAGCTTGTAAATCCCTCTTCTGTTACATCACTGATAGGTTCTGTGTTTTTAGATAAAAAATACAGAAATACCTGCAAACCATATAGCTATTGCCATCTTATTTCCAGAACTAGGATCCTTGTCTGCAAATGTTTTGCATATCATTTTAAGGGAAAGTACAGAAGTATAGGATTTTTCTTTTTTTTTGCATTCTTGAATCAGGAGTCAACAGGATTTAAAAGGTAGTGTGTATAGGGAGTCTGTATTTGAACTGATTTGTTTCACCCAAAACTGTCACCTTCAAAGTCTTCACGCCTTTAATTTTCCTCACTGACTTTGTCCAAATTTAATTTGTCCCATGTTTAATTTGTCTTTCAATATTTTACAGTTGTAAGTGACCGTAAAGGAACCCTGTTTACAGAGGTAACATTCTTGAATCTACAGATGATGATGCAATTGTGATGGAAAACTGATTGGATTTGGCACTAGCAATGATTTGCATACTGTGCTATTAAAAATTCATCTCTGATGTCCCTGCTCATTGCAGGGTGGTTGGACTAGATGCCCTTTGAAGGTCCCTTCCCACCCAAACCCTTCTATGATTCTCTAAGAAAAATTTATCATATGGTGCAGTCTAATCCTGCAGCCTTCCAGATGTGAACTTTCCCTGTAGTGAAATGATGTATTGCATGAGTCACCTGTAGGATTAAGAAGGTGTGAACACAGGTGGCAAGTGCTTTGTTTTGTTTCCCTCATAAATCCCTGTCAGCTGACCTCAACAACCCAGCAGTAGGGTTTTCTCTGTATATAAATAACAATCTGGCATGTAAACCTTGGACTTCCGTGTAGTCTCACAGTAATGAGTAACCTGAGTGAATGTTGTCATGATAATGTTGGGTGGGGTTTTTTTTTTCTTCTCTTTCCACCTTCTCCCTCCCTCCAAACTGCTTATAGCTAGAAAACATGTAAAGCAAGATTCAAATGTAAATGAAGAATGGAAAAGCATGTTTGGGTCCCTGGAACCAACGAACATCTCCCAGCCGATATCCAAAGGACATGGACAAACTACGGATCCTGAAGCCATCCAGGCTGGGAAACCACTTCGTTCAGAGTCCTCAGCTGGCATTTGTGCCACTTTGTCATCTTCTCCACAGGTATACCTGAAAAATACTATGTTCTCATCCTAAACTAAAATGATTCAACTGCTTTAGAGTCAAGTGGGACTAAAGAGATACGGTGTTCTTGTTTGGAGGTTATTTAACATTGGTCATGCTACTGCCAGGCGTCTTCTCCAGCAGAGTCGCTGACTTTCAAGTTCTTATTTTTAAAGTAGGAACTGAGAGAGGATTGAAGTAAGTTTAGTTTCTTGAACAGAAGAACTTCACTAACAAATAGATGCTTTGCACAAAAAGATGGGGCTTTGTGGATTAGACAGTTATTAGGTAGGCTTTTTTACTGGGGAAGACTTTTCCTCAAATTGCATGTGCTGATTGATGTGTGTTGTGAGGAACAGAGGAGGTGTCATGATTTTAACTTGGAACTGGTGTATGGCATCACAGCTGCATTTAGACATCCTGTACCTGTAATACTTTGCACTGACTACAGAAGGATAGGCTGGAAGCCCTGCAGGCTGTGGAGGCATCTCTCAACACTGAACACTGTACCGTATTTGAGTTCTAGTTGGAGATTAACTTCTGCTGGTTTTAAAGTGAGTGTCTGCTCTGAACTAAGAGGGAAACAGTTATGCTTTTGGTTTTAGAGCCCAGTATAAATGAATAATCATTCTAGAGCTAACCTGTAATTCTGTCAGTCTTGAGAGCAGTAACTGCTTCTGTAATAGTCACATTAACAGTTGTCCTCAGCAGATTATAGTTTCTCCAAACAGAATACAGAACACACGAAGCAAACAGTAGATTAAGTGAATGGTTAATAATTTCTATAAATTTTACTATTTTAAATTGTTTTTGCACAAGTATGATTTTTTTAATGCTAACTCATTGTTAATTGATTCAATAAAAAAGGTTTTTCCATTTTTATTCAGTGTGCGTGACCCAGAAATCTTAGGAGCGGGATTTATCTGTGTGTAGAATGTAGGGCATATATCTGTAAGTGCTGATCTCTTGCAGGCATCTGATGGAACGGTTGTTCAACCCAGGAAGCCAACCATGCAGGCCCTGAGCAGCACAGCATCCCCATCCGCACACCAGTTACGCATCACCACGTGCAAAACTGAACTTCAGCAGCTGATCCAGCAGAAGCGAGAGCAGTGCAATGCAGAGAGACTTGCCAAACAGATGATGGAGAATGCTGAGTGGGAGAGCAAGCCCCCACCTCCAGGTATATCATAGTCCACTGAGGTTATAGATAAAAAATTATACATCTATAGATACATATATCTATATATATATAGAAAAAATTTGAGTAAAAACATCATTATCTCATGGAAGAAATGCAAGAGATGAGGAAAAGAGGAAATCATTAGTTTAGGAAATATGCCTACTATGCAGAACACCTCTTTGGGAAAATACATGCATGACTTATCGTCTAATTTAGAATTGAGCAAGTTGGCTTTTGCCTTTAATATTTAAAATGGCTTAGTTCTGTGTTTTCAGTGCTCTCTGTGTTTTGTAGCTGTAATGACTATATACTGATATAGCTGTTGGTAGATGGATCTAGGGGGACTTTCATGTTCCTAATTAGGTTGTGAAACCAACACGAGTCTTTATGGTTTTATTTTTCCCTGTAGGATGGCGTCCCAAAGGATTGTTGGTAGCTCACCTTCATGAACACAAGTCTGCGGTGAACCGCATTCGGGTCTCTGATGAACACTCCATTTTTGCCACTTGTTCAAATGATGGCACAGTGAAAGTCTGGAACAGCCAAAAAATGGAAGGAAAAACCACTACAACCAGGTAGCTTTAAAACTCATGGGATTTAGGGGCTGCTGTTTCAGAAGGAAAAATAAAGTAGAGCGGAGAGCAAAATATGAACCACTTGTGGGTGTGCTGGAAATATCAATAAGGAGATATACTGGTGTTCCTCTTGGCTTGCAGCTATAAAATTTAGATTGCTGCTTCAATTAGTTAATAAAGAAAAAACTCCCTAGCAAATGCAAAGGGACTGCTTTGCAGTCACAGTAATTACAGGCTTTTTGATTTAATTTCTGTACATTTATAAATATATTCTTGTGTTGCTGTTTAAAGCCAACACTGAATTTGTTGCTTTCTGATTTTGGAACACTTATAAAATGTTATTTTCAGAGCTCTCTCAAAAGCCATTGGTTTTAAGTAGGTGTTTGAGAGAAGTAATTATTTTTTTTTAAGTGCCACCAAAAAAATATCCTCTCTTTTCTCTCCCCCCCCTTCTCTCTGTACTGTTTAGATCAATTCTGACATACTCTCGGATTGGAGGACATGTAAAGACACTTACATTCTGCCAAGGCTCACATTACCTGGCTATAGCTTCGGATAATGGTGCCATCCAGCTTCTTGGTATTGAAGCTTCAAAGCTCCCTAAATCTCCTAAAATTCATCCAATACAAAGCAGGTATGTACTTAGAGCTGTTGAATCTCACCACACACAGAGCTCAAGCTGTCAGTATATTCCTCAGTCAGATCCTTCAATTTGCTCTTGGCTTCCTGCTGGCTGAGCCCAGGCTGTACTAGGAAGGCTGTAATCCCTGATTTTATCCTGCTTCATAAAGAACTGTGCAGACCTGAGCATTCTTAGCTCTAGGTTATTGGTGCTTCCTATGTCACTGAAGTCGTTATGAGCTTGAAACATTCAGTCTGAATAGTTCTCAAGTCCTTTGTTTATGCACTGGGTTCATTTAGTTTCTTAACTCCTTTGTTACAATCTTAATACTTAGAAAGTAATTTAGAAGGTGCTTTTACAGGCCAGTAGATAAATATTTACAGATGTACAACATGTGATTTGGCCTCAGACCTGCAATTTTTTTCTCCCAGGCTTTTAACGTGATAAGGCAGCAGAGATATGAGTAATGGGATACTATTTTGGGGAGTCTTTGGGGCTGGTTTAGCTCTTTCTTACCTCCATATGAGCAGTTTTTGCCTATTTGGCATGGGTTCAACAGCTTAATCTTTCAGCTTGGGTGAGGGACATGTCCAGGCCTCAGCAAATCTAGCAACCATCTCAAAGATCTCTTTACTGTTCAAAGTAAAAGTAAGGTATCTGTCTCAAATGTCCTCTCTTACTTGAGATTATGTTCAAAAATTAAATAAGCTAAATCCAATGGAGATGGAAACTACAAACCAGATTTTCCCTCGTGGTATACACTGCATTTGTGCCTGAAGAAGGTGTCAATTTTGCACACACAGTAAGTGATTGAGGACAGTGCTGGCTGTATAACATGAAGAGGGATGTTCCTGCCTGTAAGCTGGGTAGATGAATATCTGAAACTTGGAGCATGAATCATAGAATCATAGAATGGTTTGGGCTAGAAGGGACCTTAAAGATCAGATAGTTTCAACTCCCCTGCCATGGGCAGGGACACCTCCCACTAGATCAGATTGCTCAGGGCCCCATCTAGCCTGGCCTTGAACACTGCCAGGGATGGACCATCCACAGCTTCTCTGGGCAGTCTGTTTCCAGCGCCTTATTGCACTTACAGGAAAGAATTTCTTCCCAACATCTAATCTAAACCTGTCCTCTTTCAGTTTGAAGCCATGACCCTGTGTCCTATCACTACATGTCTTTGTAAAAAGTTCCTCCCCTGTTCTCTTATACCCCCTTCAGGTACTGGAAGTTGCTGTAAGGTCTCCCCAAAGCCTTTCCTTCTCCAGGCTGAACTACTACAACTCTCTCAGCCTGTGAGGAGGTGCTCCAGCCCTCTGATCATCTTCATGGTATTTTCTGGAGTCACTTCAGCAGGTCCACTTTCTTCATGCTGGGGCCACATAGCTGGGCGCACAGTATTCCAGGTGGGGTCTCAATAGTGAGGGGGAGCAGAGGGGGAAAATAACACCCCTTAACCTTCTGCCTATATTTCTTTTGATTCTTTTGTTGTGGTTGGCTTTTTTGGGTGTGAACACACGTTGCTGGGTCACGTTGAGCTTCTCGTCAGCCAACACCCTCAAGTCTGTCTGCTCCGGGCTGCTCTCAGTGTATTCTCAACCCAGCCTGTATTTGCGCTTGGGATTGCCCCAACCCAGGTGCAGGACTGAGAGACCCAGAGCAGAGAGCTATGTTAGGTTTGCAAAGAGCTGCTGGCAGCCTTGCAGTGGAGAGATCTGAGAGAGCATAAGCATCCACTATACTAAAATCAGAGAGTTTTTTCTGGCAGATGCCTTGAGAAGTGACAAGAAGAAAAAGCTGCTCAGCATAAGCTATTGGAAGGAGTTTTAAACTTGGGAGGAGTCATACCTGTTTCTTAAATTAGTTTTTTTCTTTTAACCCAGGTCCTTAGATCTGAAGGATGATGGCTGTGTGGTAGACATGCATCACTTCAATTCGGGAGCCCAGTCAGTACTGGCTTATGGTACAGTCAATGGATCTCTGGTGGGATGGGATCTGCGATCTAGCAGCAATGCTTGGACACTGAAACATGATTTGAAGTTAGGCCTCATAACTTCATTTGCTGTGGACATACACCAGTGCTGGCTGTGTATTGGTAAGCCTGCATTTCTTGCTAGTTTCTCTCTCTTCCCTGTCCCACCCCCTTCCTTCTAGTTTTCTTTTACAGTAACTATAGCTGAAACTTTTGCTTGATCTGATTTTATTGGCATAAGCTTTTCTCAAATAAAAGGAAATAAATACCTTCTAACTTATTTTTGGCAAGTATTCTGTCTGCTAAGTACTTGAAACTGAAGTCCATCTCCCTAGGAACAGAGCACAAGGATATGGACAAAAACCTCAAGTATTTATCAGTCTGACTATGGAGAGCTTTTTCTCACCAGGAACAAGCAATGGTACCATGGCATGCTGGGACATGAGGTTTCAGTTACCCATCTCCAGCCACTCTCATCCTTCCAAGGCCCGAATCAGACGCCTGCTCATGCATCCTGTGTATCAGTCCTGGGTAATCGCAGGTAAAAGATGTTCTTAAACTTACCTCACAACTGCCAGAGACAGTGATTAAAGCAGCTTTTGTTTCAGCTTCTGCTTCAAGCCCTGGGGGGAGTTAAAAAGAAAAAAAAAGTAACATTAAGGTGTTCTGAAACTGAGAGACAGCCTTTACAGTTCTCATCTTGGGAGCATTGCAGCTCTCATGAGGGGCCATCCCTGTGTACTGTCTACCACATTATAAGGACAAAATAATATGTCACTTTATAAGGACAAAATCTTATAAAAGGTAAAACTCAGACTCATGACATACATGGAAGTTGATAGGAATTCTCCCACTGCCTTCTGTAGAGCAGAGACTGAAGGTTGTCCCATTCCAATTCCCACTTGAATCTAATCCAGTTGTGTCATGGGTTAGAGCTTTCAAAAATATCCCAAGATTCCTCATCTGGTATGCTCACAGCTGCTTCACCTTCACTGCTTGTAGCACTGTCATATACTTCTATGTGTTTGTGTCAGGAACACCTTTCTGAAATGGACAAGTAGCTTAAATCAATCTTACAATAACAAAATTGGTTAAGTTGCTGTAAAATGTGAGTAATTTGAGTTTCGTATTTGACTTGCTTCTTAAGCTTCACTTAGTTATTAACCATCCTGGAAGATAAAACAAATTTCTTGAAAATACATGCAAATAAAGCAAGCTTCCTTGTGGTTTTTAGTTCATTTCCTCCCTGCTGAAGACTAAAAGAGGGTTTTATACATTTTTAAAGGGGGCAGGCATATTAAAGCAGGTTTCATTTAAAATTGTTTAAATTATGCACTATTATTAACTGTAGTGAAGCTACCTCCAAGCAGTGAAACCAAACTGCTAAAGCAAGATTAACACAAGTGCTGCAGGGAGCAAGTGGAGAGTGTCTCTATGCCATACCCTCTATGTGATGTCAATAGAACAAATAGCAAGAACCAACCAACCTGTTTTATTTTTTTTTTTTTTGCATTGGCAATATCTTTCCTGAAGCTGTTCAAGGCAACAATGAAGTCTCCATGTGGGATATGGAAACTGGCGACCGACGCTTCACTTTGTGGGCCAGCAGTGCACCACCTCTTTCAGAAATGCAGGTCTGGTCTCCTTCTTTTCCAGTTTCTGTTGAGTAGCCAAGGCTAGAACAAGCTTAGACTCCATGCTGTGCATCAGTACGGTTACCTGCCTCTATGGGCTGTGCCACTTGGGCACAAGGAACTTGCCCTGGGATTTCTTTTGTCACCGTAATTGTTTTGCTTGTTGGAATTAAATCCCCTTTGTAAAACAGCAGTGTTACCTGAATCTTCACTGGTATCTCCACTCTCTATGGAATGTACTTGCTATATCCAGTCCAGTTCTTAGAAAACCAGTGAGCCGGTCATGCCTGTAAAGGTTATGGCAAAACCAAAATTCATGGTATACTTACTTGCTTTTTCTGAGATTGGACATACTTGTGTAATCATCTGCTCTTTTGCACTTGTTTTTTCTAATATAATGCCACTGCTGCACTTAACTGCTAGTTAAGTAGTGGCTCTTCAAGGAGTTAATTGGGGAAAGAGCAATCTGGAATGTCATTATAAATCACAAATACATACACAAAAATAACCACAGCTGCTTCTATAGATGTTGTAAATGCATATCTGGAATCTATCTAAACTTAAATTTGTACATGCTACAAAGATAGCAGGTGTTGAGTTCATTTTGGTCGTGCACTTTGCACACAGGGAGCTCTCTGATCTCAGCTAGTTTTCTGCTGTATATGTGTCCCTTAATGCCTTCATACCTAAAAATTTAAGCATCCATGTGTTTTTCAGTATGATTTGTCTTTCTGATTCTTTTAGAAATAATCTCTCTCATTTGCCATCACTGAGAATGTAACTTCTACGATTCAATAGAAACCATTATGGAGAGTTCAATCTATTGCATTGCTCTGTAAAATATAAGGGGACCATTTACATTAATATATTAAGATGTGGCCCATTAAAGTGACTTGGTATTTGCCAGAAAGATTTGGAAATTGGGTGGATGAATGCGGCAAAGAATGCATTCCCTTTCTGAAGCATGGCAGCAGCTATTGGTGGTAAATTATTTTTATATATCCCTTTTCCCTGCTAGCCTTCTCTTCACAGCATCCATGGAATATACTGTAGTCCAGCATCTGGTAATCCCATATTACTGACAGCAGGCTCGGATATGAAAATAAGGTGAGAAAACTAACAACTTCCTTGTTTGTCACCCTCCCCTCTGCCCCTGCTGCTGTACTAAATTTTGCCAAGCATTGCCTAAGCAATCTCCAGGCAGTCAAAACAATAATGCTGAAGATGTGTTCATTGGTGAGCATCAGTTGATCTAAGGGAATTGTTTTTGGCGAAAGTACTGCCAAACTTGGTGCTTCTCTGAAACACGGTGTGTATCCTTCTGTAAAGTTCTTGATGGGCTGCATGACAAGAAAACAATAACTCATGTGAGCTTGATTGGAGTGTAGATTTCTGTGCATCACTCGTTCCCAGAAAGCATATAGCATTTGTGCCCACTCATTTTCATCATAAGAGCAAGGCTGCTTTTAAGCAGCTGCTTTAAACTGACAAAATTGAATATCTCCCCTTGATTTTGTTTCTTTGTGTTTAGGTTTTGGGATCTAGCCTACCCTGAGAGATCATATGTTGTTGCTGGAAGTTCTAATTGCCCATCTGTTTCCTACTACAGGAAGATAATTGAGGGCACGGAGGTGGTTCAGGTATTTTGCTTTGTTTGATAGACACCTACTCTGCTTGCCTTTTAGATGGCCCCATGGGTTATATTAATTACATAATGGTTTTAATTATAACTCTCATACTTTTTATGGATGGTTTCAGCATTGCATTTTCAGGCAGTTGGGAAGAACTTATTTTAAAAGAAAAATGTCATTTGTTTTTGACAGAATTAGACTCACCAAAAACTACTTACACACAAAAGCCAGAATCGTGTGAATCTTTTGGAATATTAAAATCTGGAGTTTTAGCACTTTTGGTTTTGATCAGTGTTTGGAATGTCTTTTGTGTAGGATCTGAGCAAGGCAATGTGAGATGTACTGGCACCACAATAATACAGAAGCTGAATTCTGAAGTTTTTATGACATCCTTCAAAGTGACTTTTAGAACTGGCAGTGTTGCTAGTTGTTGAATAGCACAATGTTTTGTTTCAGTTCAATGGAATGAATGCTACTTCAAAGGTGACCAAAAAAAAAAGTCAGTGGGGGTCTACCCTATGCATGATGATATTTTAGTGTTTCATCTGAAATTCTTACACAATTGCATCCATGCTATTGAACCAGTTTTTATAAAAATCCTGGAGAGGCAAAATGTGTTGCCATAGCTTTTTTTCTCCTCCTATAGGAATATCAAATCTCAGTGTAATTGAAATTAATCTAAGAAAAAAACATTCTTTCCCCAAAGAGCTGTAATGTCAGTTCAGGTTAAGATTTGGTTGTATGTGGTAAAAAGAAATGAACCAAGGAGTAATCCTGATAAAACTATCAAAGGGTGTGAGGTTTTATATTTGGGCATTGTTTGCTTGATTGCTTGTTTGTTTGAAGCGGTTTTTTTTTGTTTCCTTACACTAAAAACCTAACATTGTGACAATTTCTCTTTGCAAATGCTCACCTTTCTCGCTTTGTTTTTATACAGGAAATTCAGAACAAGCAAAAGCTGGGGCCCACTGATGAGACCGCTCGGAAGGGTCCAGAGTCGCTCCCAGTTGGACATCATGATATTATCACAGATATCGCAACTTTCCAGACCACGCAAGGGTTTATAGTAACTGCATCAAGGGATGGGATTGTTAAAGTGTGGAAATGAAAACTGTATTAATATATAGTATGTAAATATTTGTAATAAAGAAATAGAGTTATAATGAAGTTTTCAAGGACTGTTTCCAGTTAATGGAATGGAATGGACTTTAAAGACTATGAAAGTGATAATAAATTCGGTTACCTGTATTCTACCACCCTGTTATCACTTCTTAATCACTTCTTATATTAAAGTTTTTTGGTATCCACAGCATTTCCTTGAGATACCAAGCAATATATGAAGAAATTACTTAGCCTGGTTTTGACTACATTGTTCTTCAAGAATCTTTCTGAAAATTATTTAAAGATGTCCCACATTACACATTCTAAATGTGCACGAAGTACAAGTACTTCAGAGTGTGACTGCTCCTACGTTGAATCTGAGAAATGAAATAAGAACCAGTGCACTAATGTCCCTGTACGTTCTAATAGCTACAATAAAGTCCACTTGAGCTTCCCTCATTGGTACTCACGTTTCTTTACATCCGTGGTTCCTCTGCAGCAATTCCATAGTCTCAGCTGCCAGAGCTGTTAATTGTCATTTGAGATCAGCTTAACCTTGTGTCAGATCCTCAGCTGTCCTTTGACAGTTATGTCCTTAATCCTCAGCTGTGCCTTGCATTCACCTTGCTTTAATCTTGAGTCTAATGCTAAGCTCTGCTGTCCTGGGAACCTGAAGTAGGACTACCAGGATGATGTTCTCCATCATTCAGTATGGATATCAAAAATAGCCAAAACACAAGCTTTCCGCAGAACCTGTTTTCTCATTGTGTAATATTCATATGAGAGGCAGTTCTGGAGATCTGAAAGGGGCAGTAAACTTTCTTACCAGTCTTACGCTGTCTGATCCAGTTTTTCAGATTTCCAGATCCTTTTCACTCTCCCTGTTTTACTCACTTATTCCTTATCTGCTGTTCCAAATTCTGCTTTTCTCCTGAAACAGGTGATTCGCCCCCTCTCCATGGCTGGACTCAGAAGGCCACTGACAGCAAACATCACTAATTTGATGTAAGTTTCTTGAGCGTAGCTGGAAAAAAATTGGAAGGTTACTTCTCTATGGAGTGTCTGATGCAAGCAAGGAATGTTCTTAACTTGTGAACTGGATTCTTTGAAGAGACAATGCATGAAATAATGACTTGTTTAACAAGAGTCTCAGAATTCACTGGGAAAAACTCTACCTGTTTTTCATTAGAGGGTGCATTACTTGGATAATTTAGTGTAGCAGGTAGACATTGCCCCAAGTGTAACATGTTCAAAAGAGGAAGTGAGCTCAAGAACAGCATGACATTTCTTTGCAGGTCTTATTATTTCTACTCTGTTTAGCTGAACAAAGTTTTCTATTTGCTTGTGTGGAGCAGCTGATAAGTGTCCCATTATCTTGTGTGAATTCAGGAATAAGGTATGTTTTCTCAGTCCACTTGTATTGGAGATGAGCAAGGAAAAGGGGGGTAAGTCAAGCTTGTTCTACTGCTGTATCCATTTGCTGTGCAGTTCTAAACAGGTCCTTCTACAGCTGGTGAAAGGAATCACCTCTTTTGCTGTATTGGTTGGTTAATGGTTTTGCCCACTGGCAAAATAGTTTGATGAAAGGAACACATCAGGTTTCGTTTTCAGGTATTGTAATCCACTGACACCGAAACAAATAAATCCTGAATGGTGGGTATAGTGTTAAAAAAGAATTTGCAATATAATCTTATCTCTAAAATGTTAGAATAATTTCTAGTGATCATGAATAAGTCATAAACCAGGGCACACAATGAAACATCATAATCAGTAAATTGCATGTCTGAGTGTGTCTTTTGCCTGTATATAGTAATTTTATGGAAGAAAAAATAATGATGTCTATTCTTACATCTCGTTGGGCTTCAGTGGGACCACTTGTAGGGAAATGGGCTTTTGGCCCAGCCTTGAGAAATGTCAGTATTGCCAAGCAGCACAGCAGTTAGAGTTTCAGTAGTTCCTCTTTCTGCGATGTTATGATACACCTTTATAGACTTTTTTTAATGAAGTCTAGTTTTTATAAAGAGTTCAGAAGCATTTTGTTTAAGAGATGGCAGTCTGTTAATAGTATCTAGATCAAATATAAAGGGTTTTTTTAAAATATATTTTAGTTGAATGTAGACATGGTTGATTTGAATACCTGGTGTAATTGAATTTCTGTAAGAAAGCTGTTAGAATCACAGAATCAATTAGGTTCTGAAAGACCTCTGAGATATCGAGTCCAACCTTTGACTAATGACCACATTGTCAACCAGACCACGGCACTAAGTGCCATGTCCGGTCTTTCCTTGAACACCTCCAGGGATGGTGACTCCACCACCTCTCTGGGCAGTCCATTCCAATGTTTAATCACCCCTTCTGTGAAGAAATTCCTCCCAACATCCAACACGAGCTTCCCCTGGTGCAGCTTGAGATTATGTCCTAGAGCTACCACAGCTGAGAGCAGCTTGGAACTGTTCAGTTTTTTCAGAGAAAACTATTTCTGCATGTCTTTAGAGAAAAATACTTGGTACAAATACATATTCTAATACAGTATTCTGCTCAGTTTCAACCCTATTTGGTAACCTCCGTGAGTCATATATTTGGGGGTTTATTGTATACAATTTTTTACCTAACAAATTATGACCCAAACCCCACAACACTATGTGAACCCATTTCATCTTTAGGTCAATTCCATGTTTACCTAGTCACATCTAATATGGTCCCCAAAGTTTATAAATGATATCTTAAAATACAGCATTCTCATCACATGTTAGCCTTTCATGGGAGCTTACACTGATCGCGTGGATACAGGGAGAGCAAACGGAATAAAAAGCAGTAATGTGGAATTACTCCCTGGGGGAAGAGCTCAAGGTTGAAAGAGAAACAAATGTAGGAAAAGTCAGAAATACCCTCATCCAGTGAGAAGCCATGAATCCCTGTAGGACTCAGCAGAGCCAGCAATTCAAGGGAGTAATCCAAATTATGAGAGGTAGTCAGAGGACACGGGGGTTTACACAACCCTGTAGGAATTGTTAAAGTTGCCAAAAACTCTTGGTAACCCTCTTGGTTAACACTTGGTAAACACTCTTGGTAACCCACTGACATACCCTAGAACTGAGCAGGTGTGGAGAGGGAGCGAGAGACAAAGGCAAGTATGAAAGGATGTAGTGAGAAAACCATGATTTTTTTTTTTTACAAATAAAAACTTTGCTATCAACTGATGGTCCCAACTAACTATAACGAGGCAGGCAGATTCAGGCTATTCTTTATCAGATTCCTTAGGCACCCTAAGTTTTCTTAACTACCAATTTCCAGATTCTAGTATTTTGATCCTTGTAATGCCATAAACCAAATTCTGAGAAGAAACCTGCAGAATTTTAAAATATTTGTAACATCTCATTTCCCTCTTCCACATTGCTTTGTTCAACTGTCATGTTGTCCTCTTCTACCTCTCTCTTAGCCAGTGTAGGTTTTTTAAGTGACTTTAAAAAAAGACCAAAAAACAACACCTCCTCCCAAAAGAAAAAACACAAAATAAAAAACCACCCTCAAACAAGCCAAACCAAATAAAGTAAGCAAATTTGCTACCTGAAATGCTTTCTCATTGCTGGGAATATCATTAAAAGCAAAAATGCCAGCAAAAATGTCCAATTTGTTGTACTTCAGGACTGCAGTGTTTAATATGATATTTTTGGTGGTATCTGTCTGAAATATGCAGCTCTGTCTTCTATTAGAACCTTGCATCATTTACTGGGAATCGTTTCTGGCAATGGTCTGAGTGCATTGCCAATATTATGTCCACTTGAGGATCTCTGATAATTCAGGATTTTATGACCTTTGAGGTATTTATTCCTGCTGCAGGACTCTAAGAAGCAGACCAGCCTGTGGACAGCCAGAGCGTAGGAGACAACAGTGACTGGCTCCTGCAAGGAAGTCAGTGTCTCTAATTTTGGTGACATTGACTATTACAGTTACCATTTCTCATTATTTCAAATATTTGAGGTGTAACTTATGAGTGAAAGTCCGGGGCAAACACCATGTCAGTTGGAGGCACAAGGCATGCTGGCACACTTGAACCAAGAGCAGAGAGCCACAAATCAGAAGGATTTATAAAACTAGGCATTATTCTCAGGTGTTTAGGACCATCCACAGACCCACAATATAAGGGAAAAGTTGCTGCCTGCTGGCCATGCTTCAGGAACACAGTGAGGTCTTCCCTGCTGTTGCCTAGGTTTACTTGTAGTCCTGAACTTCTAAAATCA
>JAWWES010000081.1:42368676-42385273 GCA_035583135.1 Lophotriccus pileatus | reverse complement strand
TCAGTGTCTCTAATTTTGGTGACATTGACTATTACAGTTACCATTTCTCATTATTTCAAATATTTGAGGTGTAACTTGTGAGTGAAAATCCAGGGCAAACACCATGTCAGTTGGAGACACAAGGCACGCTGGCACACTTGAACCAAGAGCAGAGAGTCACAAATCAGAAGGATTTATAAAACTAGGTATTATTCTCAGGTGTTTAGTACCATGCACAGACACAATATACTGCACTAAGGAAAAAGTTGCTGCCTGCTGGGCCATGCTTCAGGAACACAGTGAGGTCTTCCCTGCTGTTGCCTAGGTTTACTTGTAGTCCTGAACTTCTAAAATCAGAGCTGGCTTATTTGAGCTCAGGAGCACTTTCAGATCAGGGTAAGGAAAGGACAACCATGCTGCATTGCTGCGTTGTAGGCAGATATAAAGGGGTAGGAAAGTCTGCAGCACTTCATTTCTGAGAGTGCAGGGAAGGACAATTTCTTGGAGACACCACAGCTTCTTAAACAGCAACATTACTCACTTCTCAGAGCTGTCCTTATCAGCTTATAACACTTGTACTGTTCCCAGCAGAGAAGCTTTCAAGGTGTACACATCATTTGTTTGCCCAAATCCATACCAGTGTTTTCAGAGGCTATGGTTACAGCATCCTGCAAGAAAGAACTGGGTTAGCAGTAATGACGGGATAATTTGGCAGGAAAAGCAGGACAGTCAGAAGCAGAGAATAAGGCAGCTTAACGAAGGACAGGGAGAGCAAGAACTGTAAAAGAAGAAGGAAAAAAGCTCATCCAGTTTATGCTTTTGGCGGAAGCAGGATCAATCAAGCTGTCCCTGAGAAACATTTGTGTAATATGTTCTTATGAGTCACCAGAAAAGGAAAGTCTGCAGCCTCCCCTGATGATGACACTTGCCACTTCCCTTTCATGTCTGATTTACGTCTTCTTTGCTGTAAATCATGAAGATTTCTTTTTTTTTCTTTCTTTTCTTCTTTAAGACACCACCAAGAAGACTGCTACCATGCCTGCTGCTGTACCTGGCTATTGCCTTCATCTTTAGGCTCAGTGAACTCAAATTATTCATCCCTTTTTTATGGCACTTACTGCAAAATGCCAGTCACTGCCACTCACTGCATTCTGTCTACATTTTCCATGATATATAGTACCTAATGAACACCTGCCACTGTGCTCCAAGCATACAAAGCACCTTCTCGTGTCTTACCTACAACAGTCTGGTCAGTGCATGGCAGGGTGAGATCTGGGGCTTTCAGCACATTGTACTGTTGAGATTTGCTTCTTGACTGCTGAAACAACCAAATCCTTCTATATCGTTGCTGCTGCTATTCATCTTCATTCATACAATTCCTCCCTGTTAAGAGTAGGGACCTGTGTTCAACTTATTTATATTTCTTTGATTTATCAGAAAAACTAAATTATGTTGCGCCCTCCAGAATAGCGAATGGAGGCTCAGGTGGTGATGGCAGAGAACTGCAAAAGGCCAAGAGGAAAACAGAATCAAGGGTGGAAGAGAACAAATCATTAATTTGTGTTTCTCTAAGCAGCCTGGAAGAAAAAGATGACGGAAGGAGACAAAGTGTGTATTTAAAAGATGTCCTCATTACCAGAGGTAAAGCAAGGACAGCAACTATGTTAAAATTTACAGTAGTAAGAAAGAAAGCTTGCAGAGAGGTCGTGAAATGGGAAATACAGGATAGCTCTCAGCCCAAATGTTTAATGAATTAACAAATGGTGAAATGACAGACAAGGAGCAACAACCCAACATAACCTCTGCCATTGAACTCTGCCTTTCACAGACTAGCTGAAGTGGAGCTGGTGAAACTCAGGAAGCAGTTCAGGCAAAACCAGGATTTAGTTAGTGGGAGATAGCATGTTTAGCTTTGATTGGAACATGTTACAATGTTAACAAATCTACTTCAAATTGTCATGAGTGAGACTCAGTTTTCCAATAAACTAACTGAAAAAAGAAAACAAAATGGTGCTCAATAATATTTATTAAAACTCTTGCATCTTATAAAATACTAGTCTATCAGTAATACAGATTTTTCACTTACTCACTATGTTCCCTCTAACAAGGAAGGCTTTTGGCTAAAGTGGAAGTGCTAGTTTACTCAGTAATTCAAGACCTGTATTTCATTCCTCAGAGTAATAACATTGGTTCAGTCCTTGTTCTCCTTCCCAAGCCTACAGAAACAGCAGATACAAGTCAGCAAATTTCATCAATATTTCATCAAAAGCATCTCAGAGCCCTTGGTGCTTCACCCACAGTTCAAAACACATCTTCACATTTCAAGCAGCTGCCTAAACTAATCCCAAACCCTGAAGTGCAAAACTGTCTTAGGAATTCTGCACATAGATACCAGACATTGTGACAGCAAAATTAACCATCCTCAACTAACTAAAAGCAGATAATGGCTTATCAAGGAAAGCAGCCTTGTTAGGTTATCTTTGGCATTGGAGTCCCACCACATGGGTAAAGGTGTGAGCCAGAAAGTTCCTGTGGTTCAGGTTAATATACAGTGATCCAGCTACAAACTATCTGGATGGGCCTTTAGGAAATCTGGAGATGACCCAGGGGTTGAATCATTGTACGGACAGGTATCACAGATGAAACAACAGGAAACATGTTGTAGAGTCAAAAATTGAACTTTTAAAAAGGAGTTAAAGGGCCATTACTATTATTTTCCAAAACAGTTTTCCAGAATCATGTAAACTTCTGGAAAGACATGATGTCTGGATGGTGAAATGGTGTAAGGAGGAAGGACCAAGATTCAGTGAGTACAGGGGAAAGCACATGTAAAATACAATATAGCAAGGCAAAATATATTCTTGGGAAAAACATCTGCAAGACATAAAAACAAATAATAACCCCTTTTCCAAATATATCAGGAATGAGATTTTTAGAGTGTCTGTGGGGCCAATAGCTGATGAAGGTCTAAAAGATGATTTCAAACAAAATAAGACCATGGCAGATAGTTAAATGGATGCTTTGCCTGTGGGTTCACCATGGAGGAGTTAAGGGAGGTTCCTATGCTAGAATCCTGTCCCTTTTCTGCACATGTACATGATGTGCCACAGGATCTCTCTGCCTGAAACATCTGCCAGATTGGTAGGAGGGGTTTCAATGAGTAATTTGCCAAGAGCAGAAAATTCTCATCTAAAAGATGATGTGTTCTAAAGTCATCAGAAATTAAACAGCTGAACTGCTAACTATGGTTTGGAGCCTCTTGCTTAAAACTGCTCTAGTATTAGAAGGATTGAAATTGGCAGAATTCACATCAGGTCTTACAGAAAAATTCCATGGAGTTTATAGACCAGCCTAATATATGCAGTAGGCAAACTAGTATGAATTATAAAAAGGAGCAGATTTGGTAAAGACATCAATAAATGTGCTTTATCAAGTAAGAGTCAACATGTAAGTCTTTTATCATAAACCTGTCTTTGAAAGAATACCTATGCACGTGAACAATACAGGTCTGGTTGATTGTCTTGCATTTCCTGAAAGCTTTTGACAAGTTCCCCAATGAAAATATTCCAAAAATAGTTAAGGTAATCACCTGACATAAAATCTTCTCACAGATTATTATTGTTAAATTTGGCTATTAAACACTATTTCATGCCAATTAAAACACAGTAAGAGATATCAGGGATAGATCTGTTTTCCCAGTGGAGGAAAGCTATCCGTAGATACAGATGTGGATTTGTACTTTGACCTGTGTTGTTCATAATGTTTATCAGTGACTTAGAAAAGGGAAGAGAACAGAGATGTGCCCAAAGTGGCTGAAGACAGTAAGCTGCTTGGAATTGGAATTCCTGCAGTAGGAATGAAAACTGACTGCAAAAATTTTACAAAGGAATTTCATGATAGTGGATGATTGAATCATCCCATGTCCAATAAAATTATTTGCAGGTAAAAGTGGTGTCCATGGTAAACACAGCCCAGTCTTAACTTTGTGTTTATAACGAGCAGACTCAAATGAGTCCTGAATAGCTTAGCCCTATTCAGGGGGAAAAAAATGTTGGAGTTATAACACACAGTCCTATAAAAACATGAACTCAGTGCTCAGAACTGATCCACAAGTTAAAATGTATGTTAGACATTAGCAGGGAAAGAGTCAGATAATACACCAACGAACAAATCCATGGTGCCCTCTTACTGTGATTAATGTGTGCAGTACTTCTCCTTAATAATGAAAATATATATAGTACAACTGTGGGGGACACAGAGAAGTCTATTGTGGGTAAAGAATGGTGTTCATATAAAGAGCAGGTAACTAGACTGGGAGTCATCACGTGGAAAACAGAAGCCTGAAGAAAGAGATAACAGATCTGTAAATAAGCAGTGACAGGAAAAACTGAAGAGGCAATAACTGTTTGCTCATGCTTGTAATGTGAGAACTATAGAGTATCAAATGAAAGATGAGCTAAACACGTACAAAAGAAGCTACTATATCATAAAAAATGAAAGATGAGCTAAACACATCCAAAAGAAGGTACTATATCATAAAACATGTAATTAAGTGATGAAATTCATTGTTTTAGGCTGTTTCGAGCACCAAGGGTTTGCCTGTATTTCAAAAAATACTTGTATAAATTCAGAGCAAAAAAGAATCCCTTAAGGGCTATTAATCACAAAACTACTATATACAAAAACAGCATGTTGAAAATTAAAGCGGTGATTTTATAATAACTAGCATAAATTTTCTGACAGACATGACCTGTAAAAAAATAATAACATTTTATTTATGTGCACAGGTTTCTGTAAAATGGGAAAGAAAATTTTATTTTTGCCTAAACAACCTTCTGAATGGAATTCAGTTTCCAACAAAAAAAAGGAGTGTTTTATTGTTAACAAGACTGTTATAAATTATCTGACTATTCTGAGATTTTAAAAATCCAGCCAGGATCACAGATTCCCTTACCTTCCAAATTTAAACACTCATGAGGAGCAGGGGGTATATCCTGGCCAAAGAAAAAGCAAAGACATAGCGAGTAATTTACTCAGGTAATTTACTTCTTGTCAGAATGAGACCAGCTGCCACAGGTCAACCAGGTGCCATTGATTCTGGGAGAGAGGGAAACCATTAGCACTACAAGTAAACTAAAGCTGGCAACAGCTGTGAGAGTAGAAGCAAAAGTTCTATTTTTATCTTTCTCCTCCAACAAGGTGGGGGAAAAGTAAAGTGCTAAAAGTCACTGGGGTTTGTCCTCCAGTGTGATGAGTTTGTGCTGTGCTGGTCAGAATCTCCAAGAAACTCTTTGTTGTTGCTGACACCGCTCTGACATTTATACTCTAGAATGCAGGGTAGGGGTAATGACTGAAATGAAGCCTGTTTTCTCCTCTTATGATTTCCATTGCTCATACTTTTCTCTACAGAGTCAGTTTCAAAGGAGATAATTATGCATAAAACCAGCACCTACCTATATCTGTAAAAAATGGGGTTTGAAGTAGTGTTCTTTCTAGGAGACTAGAAGAAACTGAAATGGAATATTATTACAATATATTACATTGGCATTACCTAGAAATTATTTGATAAGAGATATCAAATATAATCTCTTGGGAAGAGACTGTATCACAAGAGACTTTGCTAGCATAATTAAGAAGAAAGAAGTTAATGTTTTTAGGTACACAGGAAAGAAAGGCACTGCCAAAGAAAATGGTCTTTCAAGAATCTGTGGGAAGCAAGGACAAGAAGAGTAGGTCTAAAAATCACAGGGGAGACAAAGATCTGAGAATTATACAAGCAAGATGAGTTACAGACATAACTTTGCTCTCAAAGCTCAAATCAAGGATGGTTGTTTACTGTTGTTCAAGGAAAATATTACATCTTTGAAGGCAACCGTGTCGGATGGGCAAAGCTGCAAATGAAATTAATTTGATCCAAGTACACATTGTGTAAAAAGGCAGCGTTGCAAGAAGAAAACACATTTCGTTATTTACCTCATTAAAATACTGACCACTGAATCTGAAATGAATTCATAAATATACAAATCAACATGAATAACAGTACCTTGTAGAACTTACCATTTTCAGGGATGGTGATGGCAAGGGAAAAAATCACGTTCTGTTGTTTCCAGAATGTCAAACTTTTTCATTAAAAAATAGGAGCTTGGGCTTCCCACTAATCTCCTGAAGATGAGATTTGCCCTGGCAGTTCAGTGTAAATATCACATTTGCCACTGAAATGCAGTTTGGAGGGTCCACTACATGATCTCAGTGAAATCCGTGCTTGTGTCAAAGAAGGCAGAATGCTAAGGAAAAGGTTGGAAATAAAAGTTGAGCCGTAACCATCTGGTCTACTGCCAGCAGCAGCCACCAGAATGCAGTTTAGTCTTCTCTGCTTCACTCCCCTGAGTATATCCTAACCAGGATTAGACACACCCAATTTTATTACTAATTCTTGTAATTCTGGGGTACATGCTCAAAGACATCTATTTCAAACAACATTTTTAAAATTCTTTTTGTTATCTTGCTTGTGCATGGTTTTAAAAAAAATGATTTCTTAAACAAAAATTTGCAAGAGTGACTTAGCATCTGAAAACGTAATAAACTCAAGCAAAAAAGAATAGCAGAAGCGAAAACAGAAATAAGGATAATAAAATCAGGAAATTCTCCTGGATGCAAAGCAAACTTTGAAAAGAATCTAATGCCAGCTGAGTTAAATATGCAGGGCAGCAGAATGAAAAGGGAATTGCCAAGGGATACACTTGACTTCTAAAATTCATAAATCCTCATCCTACAACAAAAAATGTAACATGCATAAATGTATAGCTTTGTGTTAACTAGGAAAAGACAAAATTTTAATCTAAGACTGAAGCAGGAAAGAGCCATTATGTCTTAAGCCCTAAAAAAACTGAGTGAAAGAAAAAGCCCCTGGCATTCAATGACACTTTTCCATCACTCAGAAGTCCAGTTCACTCCTCATACCGAAAAATAACGTGTTTCAGAAGTCCATACATATCAGTGTATCAGACTACAAGACAAGCCATGCTGGAACACCAATTTTCTGTGTGGTTTGGAGAAAATGAGCGTTTTGTGCTGTATTGTGCTTTGTGAACGTGTCTCAAAAGAGAAAAAAATCAAAAATAATAGAGTGAGCTAGAGTGAGTCAGTCAATACAAACCATCCACAGGAAATCATAGAGTCACAAGAAGTGCTGTGGTTTTCTTCACAGCAAGGACAAAGGACTCAGGATCCAAATCCACAAATTTAGTCATGTATGACATAAATTACAAAATAAATTTCTGGGCCAGCTTTTATTGGACAATTTAGTCAGAGAAGATTAGATGGAAATCCACTTCTTGCTTTAACCCAGGTTTCATTTTCAGTTTTAAAATAGGATATTCTGTAAAATTCTTCAGAATCTGATGACCCCGGTTAGTTTTAAAAAGAAAGCTTCTCATACGTACAATAAAAATGTGGCCATTTTGAGAAGGAAAGCTGAAGTGTACTGATCCTGTTTTTCTACAGTTCTTTCTAGCCTCCTTTTCAATGAAAATAAGGTTAGTATTGTTACAGTGTCTGTCTGTTTATCTTGTAGATAGAATTGTGAACATGTTGGGCAATTTCAGCTAAATGTGACAGACAGGTAGAGGTCTCAAAATTGTGAAGTTCCTGCAGACTTTACAAAGATAACCAGCAGTACAGAGGTTAGAGACAAATTTAATGCTCTACTGAGAGGAGAAGCAGGGTGTGAACTCAGCTGCAACCCAAGCTGTCCCAGAGACACAGAGCATATACCCAGCTATGGCAATGGGTAGATTATACGCATCCACTTAATTTTAGAGTTTCCTTACATGTTACAGTGCAATCATCACCAAGAAAGTCCAAGTAGTTCAGTGCCAGCCATGTTAAGACACGGGAAGCAAGAATCAATGGCAAGCTTCACCAAGACAGGAGCGGGCCGATCAAACACCTGAACTTCCCCATGTCAGAAAACCAGGACTTTTATGTTGCAGTCTTCTCTCACCTGAAATCAACTGTCCTACGGATGATGTTTGTGCAGAGTATTTTAATAACGAGGTACATACATGTTATAGCAGAGCCATTGGGATAAATGGAAATCCTGCAATGTAGCTTAATACAACAAAAAGTAAAACAAAAACATGTAAAAGTAAAACACAAAGCTCATGACACTTTGCGAATCAGTTAACGCCAGTAGAGAGCCCAGATGAACTGAGCACTGTGGTAGAATGCAGCTTCTCAATAGTGTCACCTGTGCATTGCAGAGGCTACATATTAGCACCAAACCTTAAGTATTTTTTCAGGTTTCTGAAAGCAATGTAGGAATTTTAATTCTCTGAGGCAAGAAGGGCAGGTATTGTAACTTCAAAACAAAGGATCTTTTGGGTGATTTTGGTCTCTAACTCTTGGAAACACTGGAAGAGAAACAGACATCCCTTTGGAATGCAGAGTGCTTCCATAGTAAAATCATTAACTGCTCCTGTCTGCCTTGAGGTTACTGTGTGCCTTTTAAGGGGAGCACATTCCTTTTCTCCTTCCCAGGTGTCTTACAAGCAAAACAAACAAAAGCAACTTATGAAGACAGAAACTTATTTCTTTGTTTATTTCTCCCCATCATCTGTGTCCTCTTTATATTTAAGATGGCAAGTATTTGACTGAGGAAACCTCTTCCCAATTCCCATGCTCGACTGAGCCACAAACTCAGTGAGTGGATGCCGTGACGGAAATAGATGGAGATAAAACACCAATCATCACTGTGGAGCATTGTAAGCAACAAAACACAACCCACTTTATCCTCTTAAGGTTGAGGGAGAAAATGAAAAATGAAAACACTAGGGATATGGAGAGTGGAGAATCTATGTACTCCACCTGCAACTAATCTGATATATTCACTCTGACTCTTTCTTGGAAGGACCTGAAATCCCTGCTTTCTGGCCTCCCACTGACCATGTGTCTCTCTGCATTCATCATCCTCTCTCATAGCAGAACTGATAAATACGGCTTCTCATCTACCACAGAGCCATCATCAGACCATGATTTCAGCAAACATTGCTAATGCATTCTTAAGGGATGATGAACAGCAGAAAATTGCAAGGAAAAGCCATTTCATCTCTTCGTGGTACTGATCTTCTTCTTACAACATATTATCTGTAGTTGGAATTTACACCTTAGGAACGACATGGAAGCTAGAAAGAATTCAGAAAAAAAGTTATGAAGCACGTTTTAACATTTGATTGCAAAAACCCAAACCCCATTCTCAGGAAACTCATTTCAAGAAAAAGTTAAGAGTGATTTGCCGGACTTTTCCCAGAATAAGATCTGTTCCTTTTAGCTAGGCACCTATTGACTATTCTGATATCTACTATGCAGTTGAGTTTTTACTCACCTAAATCTTGGAAACAGCATGAAGCTGAGAGAAATCAAAACACAACCCTGTGCTTTAAAAGGCGAGCTGGGAAGAGATTGCGGGTGAGAGGAAAAGCATCAGGCTTTTTTTCTCCCTTAGAGAGGATTCACTCAGAAAATGGATGGAGGTTTATATGAATCATTCACTGGCAAATAGAGAAGGAGAAAAGTAATGAAAAGAACAGCTTGAAGCAGGGGCAAGAAACAAAGTTGATTGTTACAAGTCCATAATACTGCTGTTATCAGCTATGATCCACAGTAACGTGTGTGGGAACTGCTGCTAGAGAAAATTCAGAACAAGGTGACTGCAAATAAGAGATGGTGTTTCTAAACATGAGAACACAGAGACAAGAAGTCTCAACCAGCTGCTCTAGCTATTTTCTTCCAAGGGCAGGAGGAAAGGCTTCCAAAACTTTTGATTTTGCTCATTATTATCACCACTTTTTCTAATCCAATAATCCAGATTCTTCTCCACATTCATGCTAGAGCTGCCCTAATAAGTAGCTATAAGCTGACAACGTGCCTGCCTACATAACAGAGATCCTTTTATACTGTAGTAATGCAAACCAGGAAAATGTTAGGAACTTTTGCACTATTCTCAGTTATGCTTTGGGGAAGTAACCTCAAAGACAATGGCTTGGAGATGTCATGTTTCATAAGGCCTTCATTTGTCTTTTGCTGACCTGAACTCTGGCCTTGCAGTGTCCCATACTGGGAGCTCCCTAATGAATCTTACATTGAAAGTGAGCCCTTTCTGCTTCGATTCAGTTTTAGAATAAACCAATGCCTTTAGCAAGAGGAATCACAAAACTGGCTGCCATCATTCACTGATTTCCTCAGTTTTGATTTTTTTGACTCTTTTCTCATTATATTTAGGTCTTCATGTAACAAGGGGGGGAAAAAAGTAGCATTTTAATTTAAAATATTGGAAATTTTCAGAAGGGCACAATGAGTAGTTCTGGGTGACTGCAAAGGTATGTTTAAAATGTAAATATAATACAAGTGCTATAATGAGTTATGTACAATAACTTTAGACCCTTTTCCAACATGATATAATGTCAATTTCTAATGTCTTTATTATAGCCCAGTTCCACTCTTTATCTTTAGAAATCAAGCAGAATTTAACTAATCAGACAAACAGCTTGTTGAAAATACCCAATAAGGAGAGTGCTCTGAAAGCAAATCTTATTGATCATTAATGACTGATATCTAATTATTTAATGGACTTACACAGGTCTTTGGCTCTGAATGTGGAGTGTCTTACACTTTTGCTTGAGGTCTTCTGGTGTGTAGGTGTCCTCACCTGTTCAGAAGACAGCAATAAAATTCATTAGTTTTGTGGGATTTAGAAGACTTTGGCAAAGTTTTGCTTGTTATCCAAGAATATTTGCAAAATAAGTAACTTCATTAATTTTATACACTTACAACAAACACTATATATATAGAGATGAATGTTATGGTGGTCTCATTCTGCAGTCATCAATAAGCAAAACTTGAATGAAAAAATGAAGGACCTAAATAAACTTCAGTTTCAATGAATGTGAGGATTATATTTACACCTTATTTATTTATTTATTTATTTTTAGCTGAAAGCCACTAACAAAGTCTATGAATAACATAACAGCGTCTTTTTATACGGTCTATATCCACAATTTAACACATTTTGTAGAGGATACAGGCAATCATTAGACTGTTCTCATTTTCATTTGACAGAGAGATTTTATATTTTTACCGTAGCAAAAGAAGTTATGTGTTAGACTTCCAAAGCTGAGGGAAGAGGCAGAAGCACCTGGATCCCACTGAAGGTCAGCTGGAGTTGATCTCTAATGAGAGCAGGTTACTTGTCTATATTTCACCTGATATAGAGCATTTCATCCCACTGTCATTTTTGTCCTCTAATTCCCAGCAGTGTCACAGAATTTCCACATACACATTATAAAATTAATTCTGAAGTTAGTCCCCATTTGCATTCTCCACTGACCTGTATTTAAACAACCCTGATGATGTCTGAATTTCCTCTCTAGCTATATGATAATATACAGTACATGACAATAAAGTCACTCAAGAATGAACTGAGGATTTTCTATCCCATTAGAAGGCAGAGTGATGGTGGGTGATGTCAGAGTCTAAAGGCAATGGGAAAGCCTGCCTGCCTGCCTTCCTTCCTGCCTTCCTTCCTTCCTGCCTTCCTGCCTGCCTGCCCTCCTGCCTGCCTGCGTGCCTGTCTTCCCCAGTATCTGACAGGATTTACTCCAACTCTTCTTTTCCAAATAGACAAAGGCAGGATTTTTTAATTCACTATGATATATACAGGGAGTGTAATGACCAGAATATCACCTGTCTGAGCCAAACCTCCAGGTCATTTGGTAACAGCTTTTTTGATCCAGATTTTTGATACCAGCTTTCACCCTTTCTTATGAACTTTGTCCCCAGACAATTGTTATTTATCCTTATGAAAAGATCTGAAACAGCAAAACTAGGTTTTATGTTCCCTGCCTATGTCTGCCCTCTCACAGCGCTTGCTCTGCTCTAACAGATGCAACTTGAAATGAACTTCCTCACATTTTTACAAGAGAAAGAAAGGAAACTTCTTACCTGCCTAGGATGTGACACAGAGGAAGCAGCAACAGTGACCAGTGGCACCTTGTGGGGATTTTGCAAGGTGAACGGAGTTTGAAATGGTGTTGGATGCCAGAGTAACTAAAACTGTGTAAGCTTTTATAGTAGCATTTCAAAACAATTTTTTTTTTTAATTCATTGGTTTTAGAAACAAGTCACACCTTTTGGATGAAGACAATGAGTGCTTTAAGAAATAAGTAAAATCTAGTGAATGTGGAAGAAGTAGCAGGTCATATCCCACTGGATTTACTCTCATGAGGAGGCCTCAGGCATATGAACAAGAACAGAGATATTCAGCAAGCTTCAGTTTCTCATCTGTTAACCTCTAAGCTGAGCATGACACTTGAGGAAAAGGTAGGAGTTTCCATTTCAAATAACTGATCTGCAGTAGAAACCACCAGAATGGGACTAAATAATTCAGTCTTAATGAGAATCACAGAATATTCTGAGTTGGAAGGGACCCACAAGGATCACTGAGTCCAGGTTTTAAGTGAATGGCCCATACAGGGATCAAACCCATGACCTTGGCATTATTAACACCATGCTGTGAACAACTGAGCTAATCTCAGCTCCCCTTTGGGGTTTTTCACACGAGTTCCACTGTACCTAATGTAGTCTCTTTATAGACTATGCGTGATGAGGAAGTCTTTCTACAACATAACATTATTTAATTATGCAAGTCAGAATGAAAGCCTAATAGGCTACGATAATCTTGGACATTGCTTCATGAGTTTCAACTGTGTGTTAGAGAAACATAACTCAATCAATTCTAAAGTAAGAGTTTTTCTTTATAATGTAGGGAAGAAAGGGAGAAATAAATCCTTTAAATCCATAAAATCCTTCCTATGTAGCAGTATTATTGTAATTTCTGCAAGGTCATATATTATTTTTGGTGAATATTAACAGAATCTAAAACAATAACTCCATTTTTTTAATGTAAAAATCTTCCATATCCTTCTCACAAATATTTTTTTCGTATATCCTTTCACTCCTAATCAGACAGAAAAGTAATTTACTCTCAACACAAAATTTATAGTTATTGTACATTCCTTTTTACATTATTTCATAGAAATACACCCCCACTCTACAACATATTCTTTAATGTCAAGTGTATGTAATTAAATTTGGTCTTTCCTGTCTAAAACGAAATTACATGATTTTCTAGGACATTTATAATACACAAATCATGTGTCCCTGTAGGGCCACTTGGCAGTATTAGATGAACCATTACAGTTATCAACTCCTTTCTAATATTTTTTATTTATGGCAAGTGACATCAGTATAACATCCTCTCAGAAACTAGATGGCAGAATAACAAAAATTAATCCCTACTTTAGTGAACTTCCAGCATATAGCAATTTATTTTAGTATCTAAGTCTACCTACAGTAATTCTACAAAATACCCTATTAAGAGCAACATGACTACTAATTAGTTTGAGCTTTATCACTTAAAATAAAAGAAAAAGGCGGAAAGCGCCTCGGAACAGGTTTCGTATTTTCATTGGCTGCTCTTTGGGCATTATTGATGAACCTCAAACTTTGCAAGAGAAACATTTTGTTGGCCTGCGGACTGTGAAGTCGCCAGTGATAAGGACCATCTACCTTATTAATGTTACTAATGCACTTTTTGCAACAATGGATAGAAGAGATTTGCAATGTGGGCCACAACATCCAACTAAGTAGCCAGGCTGGACCATGTCTTCCAACTCCAAAGACTTTTTATGCTCATGCCGTTTCACAGTTTCTCCTTTGTGAAAACAGTTCATGAACTGTGTCAGTCACACTTCCTCACGGGACGCCTTTTCACGGTGCACCTTCCCTCCACTGTGGTCCTAAAGCAAGATGGAAGAAGCCTCTCACCCATTTTAATTTAAAGAATGACAGAGAATGGGAAAGGGAAATAAGACCACAAGAAGAAAGCACATCACAAGGCAAAGGGCTACTCACATTCCTGAGAACTTATTTTGTAAAGTGAATCTGCATTCAGTCATAGGTAAAAGTAGGACAGACATATCCACTTAGATAACACATTCTGTATTTAAACATCCACCCATGGGTCTTCAGCAAGACAATGCAGTGTTGGTGTCCTGGTTTAATCCCAGCTGCTGGCTCACTCCCCCACAGCAGCATGGGGGAGAGAATCAGAAGAGTAACTGTGAGAAAACTCACGGGTTGAGATAAAGAAAGTTTAATGGGACAGAAAAGGAAGAAAGTAATGATGTTGATGATGATGAGGAGGATGAGGAGGACAATAAAATAATTACTTCCCTAAAGATAACTGACAGTGTCTGCAGCACTAGGATCAAAGCTTGATACAGGTGAGTGACTTTGTTCAAGAGCATCACATACTGAACAAGCACAACTTAAGTAATACATCTGAAGTTTCTTATTTCAAACTAACATTACTCAGCATAAAGAGAAGTTTAGTAAATTTCTTGCCAGGAAAGCTTGGGAGATACGGGGTGTATTCACAAATTATCACAAATTATCTTCTATAATTCACAAATTATCTTCTTCTCTTTCATCTCAGTAATGTGGAGTAATGCATATAAAAGCCGTATGACACTATGCTAAACTTGATCCTGCACTTCAGACAAGCACAAAGAAAAATGGACAGCTAGACAAAAATCTGCCCAATGTATACTGGAATGAGGCATAGAAGAGTAAAAACTGCTTGGTCTTATCAAGAGGTTTTGCAAAAATATTTGAAAAATGGTGCTAAATTACCCTAGGACTACATTACAGACGGATAAGCTGTAGCACTGAGTGAAAGTGGCTTTTCCAGCATCACCCAAGCACAGGACAACAACAGGACCAGGAGCAGAAACGGTCTTGGGTTTTGTCAAAATTCTGACAGGCTCCACATTCCCCTGCACTCTGAACCTGTGGGATGCAACCCTGCTGCAGTCTGTGCCCCCTTTGCTGGGTGCGCCTGCAGAGGCAGAACCTACACTACTGACCTCAGAGCGAGCTTGCAGCAGTCTGCATTGGGTTGTATAGAAGGACTCTGTAATTTCAATACACAGGATTCCCTTTTAACGTGCCTCTGGGGCACAGCGTGGGCCCACACTAATTCAGGTACTGCTGTGTGGCTCACATACTGATTTGGTGCTGTTATTATTACATTATTACAAGGAGAACTGTTCAGATTTTAAAATGTATGTGACATTTCTGTAGTAAAACACATCTCATCTTGCAATTACTCAAGACATTACTATATTTCAAATCAGAAATTGTGTCAAGGAAAATAATTTGCTGCATCATGAAGAAAAATGTAATTTAAAAAATCACAGGCTACAGTGGATAGCATAACTACAGTAATAATAGGATCATTTATCTAGCATTCATGAAGGGAGGAGATTACTGGCTCACCATTCCAGCCATATTCAGTGTAGGACACAAGTTCCATTATAATTTTCTATACATAACTGGTATCAGACACATTTGGGCATAGAACACACTGAGTACTAAGGATTGTAAGAAATAAATAAAAGAAAAACAAAAAAAAACCCACAGCAAAACAAAGGAGAGCAGTATTGAAATCAGAAAAAATAAAGAGGAGGAAGTTTTAAATTAATAGGTGTGATAAAATTATTTGGCAGCTCAATGTAAAGCAGTGGAGGAATGGGTGGGAGTGAAGTTAAAACAAAAAAGAAGGTCAGAGAAGGGACAAGGAAGACAATTTGCAGTGCAGAAGCTGCAAGACAACTGGAATTATGAAAGGTCAGAGAAGGATAATGCTAGCTGGATCTCTCAGGGTAGAAAGAAATAACAAAAAAAAATATGCACAAGAACATAGAGAATAGGGGGAAATTACAAAGGAGGAACTCATACTATTTTGATATCACCAACAATACTCTTATGATGGAGTTAAATCCAATACCACTGAAACCAAATGATACCAGGCTCTAAGAAGACCTGTGAACCTTTACTGTAAATAGAAATTTGTGATATGTAAAAAATTTGAAGAATCTACATCTAGTTTTAAAAGCTTTTTTTTTCAGTTCAGTTTCTCCCACCTACTCATGGATTAGCAAACAGAAGCTCCAGTTCAGTGAACACCTGACTCAGTGCAGGATTTAACCCTGTGAAGAGAACATACAACTCTGAATGTTTGTTTGAGTGGAGTCTGATCCTACACAGGCAAATAGTTCACAGCTTATGAGCTCTCTGCTAGGTCAGTTTGAAAAATGAACAATACCATTAGTAACAGTGACATAGGAGCAAGCAGTACTGGCCATCCCAGAAAGCCAAAGAAGAAGAAAGTTAAATAGAAAAACGTTGCATCTGAAGAGTTTTTCAAATAAAAGCTGAAATCACTGTTGGAACATGCACTGAATTTAGTTTCCCTAGTTCTACAGATTTTAAGACTTGCAGTGACTTCAGATGCATTATTGTCTTCCACTACTATGTATGCTTGGTAAACTGCTTTTGGTTTTATTGGAGAATGGAGTAAAAGGAGAAGCAGGACCTGGGCCTGCTCTATGCCAAACACTTTCACTGATGGGTTCCTGTCAGAGTTTAGAGATATAAATATACTATTAACTGTAGAAACTGTATTTGGCACAGTCACTTTCTAAGGAATTAGGATAGACAG
>JAWWES010000081.1:42354055-42368576 GCA_035583135.1 Lophotriccus pileatus | reverse complement strand
TTTAGAGATATAAATATACTATTAACTGTAGAAACTGTATTTGGCACAGTCACTTTCTAAGGAATTAGGATAGACAGCCTAGGAATAAATAATACAAACCTCATGGTAGCTGGAACCACTGAGTACCAAGGCACTTGCCATTTCTAATAAATTATATTCCAGTAACTTTGGTAAAATAAAGTAATCTAAGCAACCAAAAAAATATTTTTTCATATTGAGCCCTAACATAATTTTCCAAGCATCTGCCATAAATTCACATGCATGCTTAACACAGAACTAGTGTGATCTCAATAAATCAGGGAAAAAAGCAAGTTGGTGATACTCAGGCTTACAATATCAAGTCAAGATTGAACACTTATGGCTGTGTTTGCAGATGTAGTTAATGAGTTCACACAGCTGTGGACGAGAACAAAAAAAAGACACACCTGAGCACATGACTACCTAGTGAGATCATACATTGTGTGTGCTGTTAACAGGGACTTTGCTTGAGATGTGTACAGAAAATAACCCTTGCCCATTAAGTCATTTATTCTCCTAAAAAAGAAAAAAAAAAGAAAAAGGAAAAGATTACAGTCATGTTCTCCTCATTTCACTTCATTGCTCAGATATTTTACTCACCAAAGCAAAAATTTATCCAAAGGACTGATTGCACATATTTTTATATAATTTATCTAAAGTCTACTATCATCAGATATTAAAATTCTCTAGTAGAACTGAAGATTCCACTATCTGTGGATGTCTTTATTCCATTTAGGGTGACAAAATATAACTATTTTTGTTTGGAAGGACAGATCACTAGTACTTTGAGGAATTTTTTAACATGGCTGCTGCAATTAATTTCAGCTGTAATCTTATTTTGAAGCTGTAAGAAATTCACAGTATATAATTTCATATCTGACATAGACATACCAGCAGGGAAAATACCAGCTTAGCATGAGCTGCAGACTTCTTAGCAGTGGTAACAATCAATGAGAGAAAAATTAATCCAATCTGTCTTTTATGCTGTGTTGAACTTGCAAATCAAAAAAAAGTCAAAGAGGAAATAAATATTTCATTTGAGACTTAAGATACACACCACTGAACTCCCACTTCTGAATGATACCTCTAAAGAGTTTGTTAGGAACACATAATTGCAAAATTTACTGTGCTACTGACAGCCAAAAAGTACAGTAAGCATTCTCCTCTGCATTAGTTAAAAGGAAATGCTCAAAGTATGAGTCAGGTACACTCTTCAAACATGCACAAATTATACATTTAGACTGTGTCTTCTGAAAATGACACTTATGGTATACAATTAGCTATTTGCAGAAGTACCTGGTTTGTGTTTAGATACAGATGGATTCACAATCTTCTTTATTTAAACAAATCTCAAAGTTCACAGTGTAATGTAATCATGTAATTTACAATACATGCAGAACACATCACAGGCAGTCATCAGAACATCTCATATATAGCCATTCTAGACCATCAGAACAGGAAGAAAATGTTCTGTTTCATTCCTTATTTTCCCTTAAAAAATAAAAAGAGCAAATGTATTTTCCAGTAATGGCAAAATATGAGTCTAGGTCTTGCCCTACATCCTGGAGATCCCCTCTCATCTGAACAGTCTTCAAGGTCAGCAGGTTCTGGAACAGCCCTACAAACAGTAGTAGGTTACATATGTGGTATACAAAGAAAATATAGAGGTGACATAACATTTTTATTTTCTACTGGAAATCGATAGACTTCCTTCCATCTTCCTTTATTTGCCCCATGCTTAATTTCCACTGACTTAATTGGCTCCCCAGGGAAGTGATCGGCACTAAGACTGACAGAGCTCAAAAAGCATTAGGACAACATTCTCAAGCTCATGGTGTGATTCTCGGGGTGACCTGTGCAGGGCCAGGAGCTGGACTTGATGATCCTTGTGGGTCCCTTCCAACTCAGCATATTCTATGCTTCTATGAATTGTCAATGAGAAGTAAGCAAGAAGAACATCAGGTCTGACATAACTTTCACTTTTAAGAGATTAATATCTTGGATGGCTATCATCAAACCAACAATTTTCCTCTAGTAGGTAAGCTCATTTTTGTTAACTGTGATATTCATAAAATATGTTCAAAGTCTGTTTAAAAATACAATCCCCCCAAAAAAAAACTAACACATGCTTTGTCAGGGATAAGCTAGCCCTTGTCAGCTTGTCACAGCAGAGGACATCTGAAGTTACTATTCAGCCATAAAAAAGCTTATGAGGAAAAGGGAGAAAGAAACACACAAGAATTCAGAAAAATCAGGACAAAGAACTTAATGGGGAATAAATGAGATCATCACACTGCTCTTAAACCAGCTAATTTTTCCTGCAGCAGCTTTTTATCTAAAAGGCGCCAATGGAAAGTGAACTGGAACAGCAGGTAGAATATTCAGAGATGGTCCTTGCTTCTGCTTACTGTGACATACACGGGAACAGAGCACAGTCACCATTACCAGCCTTTGAAAATGAGAGACATAGCATCTAACAATCAATACAAGTATGCAATCAGCACATCGAGAAGGATCCTATAAAAAAAATCCATTAAAGAGTATGTACTTGTCATTCTGCCTCTATATCTTGTTTGTCCATGTTCCCCTGCAATTCCCTTGTCTCCAGCTTGTCTCCTAGTTAATTGGAAAAACCTGCAATTAAAGCATGACAAGAGGCTCTTCTGAAAAAAATGCAAAATTCTCAAGAAATTATGATAGCATTTTCCCCCTGAAACAGGGCTATGCAACACAAAAAAATAGTCATGGAGTTGTGCAAAAAACCCAACCCAAACCTACACAACGATCAGCCCATAATTTTTTCACTGGGGGAAAAATAAAATGAGATGCAGCTGTTAACCTTAACGCAGTATCATAAGATAACAAAAGACATGCAACATATTGTTTCACACAAGAGAACACACTTCTCCCTCTCATCTGCAGAAAACATACTGTTGACTGGGGTGTATTCTCTCCAAGTAATATCTTCTATGACAGAACCGTGCCACTTCCAAAATGTGATTTATCTACTTGTTTACTGGAGCACACACTGATTTCCCATGAGAACAGTGAAGAACTGGCAGTTCAATTTATTTTAAAAAACTTCTAATTGCTCCCTAATTGCTATGTAAGTAAAAATATTGGAGAAAATATTAACAGGCAATTTCTGTGCACGGAAAACTGAAAATGTCCATTGATATCAACAAGAACAAGCCTCTATCAGATTTCCTACGTCTGAGAGGGAATGTATATCAGTCAGCAACCTGCAGGAACATGAGGCACTGCTTCCTCTTCCTTATTCCTCATACAAATGACAATTTACCAGAAAGCTTTGGGTCAGAGATCTGGCACAAAACCTGTCCACAGGATCTCCAAGCTGTGATGTTCAGCAGAGTGACTCTGCTCTTCATGTGGCAATAGATCTGCATCCACAGAGAATATTGATGTTAAGCAGCCTTATTAGCTGAAGCCATGAGTGTAATACCAATTTCACAGCTCAGTCCTATTTGTGCAATTTTCATTATTTTCAGAACTAGTTTGGCACCAACCTCACATTCAGCATAGAAAAAACAATCTTTTGTCTGCCCAAATTATTCCACTGGATTGTGAAAATCAATCTATTTACTCGGCTTTTGAATTAAAGAATTAAACTAGAGTTATACAGAAGAGCTGACAATGCACAGGAGGTTGTATGAAGTGTGAGCACAACCAAAAAGGTTAATACACACCTAAAAAAACATCCATACCGTCACTGCTCTTGAGAGCAAGACCTTACCAAAACCCCTGTGCTACAGCACTTGGAACAAGAGTTACATCCAGGGAGGAGACTAAGGAGCAAAGGCAGAAAACCTCTCCAAGACGAGTTCTTGCTGATGAAACAACTAGAATCCCTATGAAGTAAAACTATGATAATTATTAGATTAATAACATCAGTTTCATAGTTAAAAGTTTCTGCATGACTGAATCTGTGACCTTTCTTCTTGTTTTGTGTCTTAGCTTACTACAATAAAACTGTCAAGTCCTTTTTAATGGTTTGTTATAGATAAAAACAGCAATGCATTAGCTATAATTGCAGAATTTATCACAGCTTGTAAAAAATACTGACACAGGAGAAGTGCCGTGCACTATCACATTTTTTTCTGTGTTATTTTTAGAAGTGTGGAATTATTAGAAATCTAATATTTTATTGGTAATAATTAAGGTGTATAGATTTTTTTTTAATTTCTTTTGTCTCTTAGCAACACAGATCTCATTTTCTGGTCAAAACCATATGCTGATAAGAAACTTGAAAAAACAGTGTTATGAAAAACATAACATTGATAGGAATTCAAATAAAAAAAAAAAAGTGCAAATAATTTTGTGGTACAAGGGCTATGCCTTGTGCCTGAGAGTTTATTAAAGACATTTCTCACAGGGACAGTTTCATGGAATAGCCATACCATTGTTCTTAAATTCAAACTCTGACCAATAAAAGATGACAAAATGTTACCAACACCAATGTCACCCTTTTCTCCTTTCTTTCCAGGAACCCCAGGAGACCTCTTAAAGGCAAAATATGGTATATTATTTCATTTTTATCACTCAGTAACTTTGAGGTCAAGAAGGCAAAAGAAAGAAAATAATGTACCTCTTCTCCTCTAATTCCATCACTCCCCTCTTCCCCATTGTCCCTGAAATAATAAAAATGCACATGAAGTTTTCATATAAACAACCAACTACCCACCCAGAAAAAAAAAAAAAAATAGAACAAAAAAACAGAAGGAAAAGACAAAAACCCAAAAAAACCTAAACATGGGAATTAATGCTTGAAGTCCCATAAAGCCTTCTCCTCAAGAACTGTGGTCCAAGTAAAGTCTGGGGTTGACTGTGTATAAAGATTGACCGTGCATGCAATAGAGAAATGTGCAACCACAAGATCCTCGTAATTCACTGACATCCTATTGAAAGATCAGATATATCAGCAGCACCTTCGCAAATGTGAAAGTATTTTAAAGCTCTCCTGCTATAATCTCGAAATTTTTTTACCTGCATGCATTGTTCTGTTAATATTCATGTTACTCTTACAACCCAAAGTCCACAGCTACAATTTTAATAAATCTGTCTCCTGTGAAAAATGTCACTATACTAGTGCATCTTATGTTTGAAACTACATAAAACTACAGAAATCTCACAGAGGAGAACAAATATTTGTGTGTCTGGTTTACAGGAGGTCAATGAAAAACTTCTGCTTGCACAGAAATGATGAAAGTAAAGCAAATACAATGTGATCATGTCATTACACAGTTGTAGGTCTGGTTTTGGAGTATTGCATCTTATTACCACCCACATCAAATCTCACACCTCAAACTTGTCCTGTTGCCATCCAAACTCAGCTTTAGCTATGGTATATAAAATTTTCTTTAACCTCTCAAGCTACCAGTCACTACTTAGTGCAAAAAAGGTGAGCTGAGATTTTTTTTTTCCCATCAAGAATTGCATTAAAGAGAGGCAATAAAATACCAATATTCTGGGGAACAGATGTGTGTGTCTTAAAGAGGAGGAAGAACAAAGCCAGCCATATCTTCAACTCGAGGCAGAGTCCTCTGAACATCCTCTCTGAGGGAGGTGAAAATGGTCACAATCAGAAAGCTGAATAAGCTGGTTTTTTAACCATGCATGTGCATCAGGAAGACCAAGCACTACTGAAGTACAGATGCATCCTGCTTTTTTTTTTTTTTTTTTCTATTTGGGGAAAAGTGGAAAGCACTTAAGTAGCTATCTATTAATCAAATGGTAACTATTAAAAAAATATGTGTTTTGAACAGCTATTAATCTTTAATGAAAGAGCATGTTTGTGATTTCAGGAAGGCTGGGTATCTTACATTGCTATACCAATATTTTCCATATTTCATATTATTTTTTAACGTAATCTTTGGTGAAAAAATTTTTACAAAATATTTACAGATGATTCAAGTTCCACCAATTTTAATGGGAGCAAGACTGCATTCTGAGGTTTGATTTTTCTGAAGTTATTTTAGCTGAGAAGAAGAATCTATTCCTATGACACTACAATCTTCTGATGACAGAAAACTTGCTGCAACAATTAATATCTTTTTCAGTATTGTTAGTACGTTATTTACTAAAGCTGTATGTATAAAAACACAAGTGATAAGCAAACAATTGTCAGTGTAAACTACTGCAATGCAATATTTCTGGGCATAAAGCCAGTAACTCTTTTAAAGCTCCAGCAAGGTTACAGTCAAGTACTTAAATTCCTCATGAGCTTAGGCTCTGCTGATCTAAGCACTCTGGCACTCTAAACACTACTGTACTCCATTACAGATGCTGGGTGTTAATTTAGGCACAGCTGAGATAGGGAGGCAGGACCAGAACAGTGACAGGATAATTGCAACAGGGTCTTCCACTACCAGAACATCTCCTTTGCTGGCAGTCCTGAATTTCAACACATTGTCTAGAGAGTTGGCTCTCGATAGCCCTTCAGACACACGCTTTCTTGGAGCCCTGGCTACCAGCGCTGTCTTGCCTTGGGAATTCTGCAGCAACCCAGGCAATTCTTGTCACTGAAAGTGTAAAGATAAGAGAATCTCAGAATTTAAAGCTGTGGATTAAATTAGCCAAGAAAACTAATCAAAGAAGAGGAATTACATGGTATCTCTTCCTTAGACTCCTCTAGAGAACACTTGGTGTTTTCCTTCACATCACTGTTACAGTAAACCCTTGTCCTCCTTTGCTGTAGATCTAAGTTAATTAGTTTTTCATGTGTTCTCATCTGTTTGTACAAGCTAGCAATAAGCATCTGGAGAGGTTTAATACAAAGCTTCTACCAAATAAATGTTTTAATTCAAGTAAAGACGTCAAATTGTCCCTGTTTTTCACAATCAAACACAGAATTTTTCAAATGAAATTGAGATGGTCTTCCATAAGACACGCTTTAGAGCTAGCAATAAGATATTTATTTATTTTCTTATTTATTTATTTATTTATTTTTCAAAAAGCAGGGAATGGGTTTTGGAAGTAATCCTAGATTTTCCTTAAGATCTTAAAAACTGCTGACAGACGTTCCTGGAGCATGAAACATACATTCACACAGAAAGAAAGCAGTCTGGGCAGAAATGGTTCAAACAAAATGCTGGTAAAACAGACAGGGAACAACTGACCTTGCACAAAGGAAAGGTGAGACCAATGAGCAGAAGGTGACACCTGGATGAACTTGAATCTGCAGAGACGTCTCCTTCAAACTGAAGACCCTAGCATGGTGTTACTCTATCAAATCAGCTTCTCAGTTCTTGAAAACTCTTGGATTTGTCATTGATGGACAGCCTGACACAACATTAGCACAATCTCCAGGGGCTTGGACAGTGCCTTCACCTGACAGGCCTGACAAAGGTCTGGACTGTGATTATCCAAGCATGAAATTATCAGCCTTTACAGAAGTATCACAGACTGCTACCAGATTCTTACAGTAACACAGGCTGTGCTCAGAGATTTGGCCTAGCTGAGGGGAAGAGGAGAGACAGCCCAAAACGGCTGTGTGATACAGATGACAACTGTATCATAGCAACTAAAACTTGCAGCCTCTGTAGTACTATACACTGGAGCATGTGGATGCCCCAGGGAAGCTGTAACTCTGTGGGAAGCCCATGCTGGAGCAGGCTCCTGGCAGAACCTGTGGCCCCATGCAGAGAGGAGTCCATGCTCAAGAAGGTTTGCTGGCAGGACTTGTGACTCTACAGGGATCCCATGCTGGAGCAGCCTGTTCCCAAAGGACTGCACCCTGTGCAAGGGAACCCACACTGGAGCAGGGAAAGATCATGAGTCCTTCCCCTGAGAAGGAAGGAGCAGCAGAAACAGTGTGTGAATTGACCAAAACTGCCATTCCCTGGCCCCCATGTGCTGGTCAGGGGGAGAAGGAGGTAGAGAACTCAAGAATAAAGTTAAGCCTGGAAAGCAGGAAAGACTGGAAGAAATGTGTTTCAAGAGATGGTTTTATTTCTCATTGTCCTACTCTGATTTAGCTGTTAATAAATTCCATTAATTTCCCCAAATAGAGCCAGTTTTACCTGTGACAGTAATTACTGAGTGATTTCTCCCTGTCCTTATCTTGACCCACGAGCCTTTCCTTCTGTTTTCTCTCCCATGTCCAGATGAGGAGGGGAGAGATAGAGTGGCTTGGGTGGGCACCTGGCATCCAGCCACGGCCAACCCCACTGCCTGTAGGGGTGGAAAATGTGCTGGAGTTGGAGTTGGCCGGGGTAGAGTTAATTTTCTTTGCAGTAGCTGGAACAGGGTCTATTTTGGGTTTGTGCTGGAAACAGTGTTAATAATTCAGGGAAGTTTTCATTACTGCTGAGCAGTGCTTGCACAGAGTCAAGGCCTTTTGTCTCTCACCCCACCCCACTCTTAAGAAGGCTGGAGGTGCACAAGAAGTTGGGAGGGCACAGATGGGACAGCTGACTCCCACTGACTCAAGGGATATTCCATATCACATGGCATCATGCTCAGCATCTAAAGCTGGGGAAGAATGATAGGGTAGATGTTCAGAGTGGTGATGTTTATCTTCCCAAGTAACCATTACAAGTGATGTAGCCCTGCCTTCCTGGGGATCGCTGAACACCTGAACACCAACGGGACATGTTGAATTAATTCCTTGTTTTGCTTTCCTTGTGTCCATGGCTTTTGCTTTCCCTTTTGCTTTACCTTTTTGTCTTTGCCTCACTGCTTGAGTTTTATCTGTTTTACTCTTCCTGGCTCTGTGGGGCTTAGTTGCTGGTTGGGGTTAAACCATGACAGTCCTCTCTAGCTGCTGGGGCTTGCACAGAATGGGTTTGCCTTTGCCTGAGGTAGGAATAACCCAGACAGCTTTCCCTAGCACGTTTTTAATATGCACTACAGGGATTCTATCCTCCTCTGTAGTATGTAAAATTCTGATGGGTCAGGGCCAGTCTGACTGGCAGATTCCCCAGTGCTGACTAACCATGTGGCAGTTGCTAAATGTGTATCCCAATGTTTGAGGGTTCCACCACCCCTTGTTCTCAGTGTAGTCTTTAACAGTCTGTTACACTGTTTGATCTTTCCAGAGGTACGTGCGTGATGGGGAATGTGATATACCTATTCAAATGCCATGTTCTGTGGCCCAAATGTCTATGAGGCTGTCCTGGAAATGAGTTCTGTTGTTTCTTGCTGGAGTACCGCGTTGCTGTAAGACCTGCTTTTCAATGCCCAGGATGGTGTTCTTCTACCATTGTAAGCACATGGCACTTGCTGTCACGGGTTTGAAGGACTGTGATATAGTCAAGCTCCCAGGCCTCTCCATACTTTTATTTCATCCACTGTCTTCCATACCAGAGACTATTTATCCACTTGGCTTGCTTAACTGTAGTGCCTATTTCACATCCATGGATAACCTGTGCAATAGTGTCTGTGGTTACGTCCACTCCTCAATCACAAGCCCATCTGTATTTTGTACCTCTTCCTTCATGGCCCAAGATGGTCATGGGCCCACCAAGCTAGAAATAATTCACCCTTATGTTGCCAATTCAAAACCACCTGAGCCACTTCAGTCCTAGCATCCTGATCCACCTGTTGGTTGTTCTGGTGTTCTTCGCTGTCAAGGCCAAGTGGATGGCTTTCGCCTCTGCAAACTGACTCAATTCACCTTATTCTTCAGCAGGTTCTGTGACCTGAGGTAGGGGACTCCACACAGCTCCTTTCCATCTCTGATGCTTTCCCACAAGATGGCAGGATTCATCAGTAAACCAGGCAATTACTTCTCACTTTCTGGTAATTCATTGTATAGTGGGGCCTCTTCAGCACATGTCACTTCCTCCTCTGGTGACATTCCAAAATCTTTGCTTTCTAGCCAGTCCATGAGCACTTCTAAGCTTCCTGGATGACAGAGGTTTCCTGTCCAAGCTTCTTGTGTGATCAGTGTGACCCACTTACTCCATGTAGCATCAGTTGTATGGTGTGTAGAGGAGACACTCCCTTGAAACAGCCAACCCAACAACCATCCTCCCAGGGTGCCAGGAGGAACTCTTTTGCTAGGAAGGGCTCACTATTTTGTGTGTGATTCCTCTGAATGAGAGCAAAGCCTGTATTTATAAAGGGAAATTTTAAATTTTATTTAAGGGGGCCTGACATATTGCTCTGTACCCAGTGGCATCCATCCTCATATATAGAATAATTTTTTCACTTTATTTCTTCAGTAAGAAACATTTTCTGTATAATTTTTACAGCTCTTCTTCCAGTTTATTTTTTTTCCCAAAGAATCATAAAGAAAACTGCCGCTAAATGTAATCTTGTATCTTGTTGCAGATGAATACAGAGAAGAACAAAATTCCAGGTGAGTACAGCCACCTCTGCAGAGCGGCTTAAGGTGAAAGTAAATGCACCGTGACTTCTACAGACATAAAATGGGCAACAGTAAAGCTTGGATAAGTCAGCAGAGTGTGAAAGTTTATCTAAGTCCCACCGGCCTGCACAGCATTGTATTTATTATCTTTAATCAGATGATGTCCTCAGGTTCTTTTCTTTCACTCAAGCGCAACCATGAAAATCTACAGTTCTAAAATAAATGCATTTGTCTAACATCTGGTAACAAGGAAAGGGGACCAATGCTTATTTACAAATGAGAAGCCACACAGCGAGAATACAATTATACCTGTTTCAGGAACTAGGAGCAGAAGTATAATATTTGAGAATGATTGATTTTATTCACGTGATGGATTATTCAGAAAGAAAAATAATTAAGAAGCCGAGAATGACTCTGTGGTAGAAAATCCTTTAAATCAGAGCAAAATAAATCCTAAGGAATCTGTCATTTGAGATCTAAATGCTTTTTGGTATTTTCCATAAACAGGATAAATGTAAGCAAACACATCAAAACATTTTGACATTAGTGTCTTGCGTCCAAAGTTATTTCATTAAAATCTCTGAGGTGTTGTTTTATTATATGTAGTATATTTAGGAAGTACACATTTTGGTATTTATGGAAGAAAGTCAAGTTTCAATACTTTTATGCCTTTTAAACAATACTCTGTTGGCTAACAAATTTCTCAGCATGTTATATGAGATCAATGGAGTAATAGCTTAAATTTTAATTTTCACAATTAAGTTGCCAGGTAATAACTTTATAATCAAGTATTTCTTTCAACTGAAACATGGGAGCCAAGTGGCTATGTAAAGCCTTCTCTTCCGCACCACCCTGATAGCCTGACTGAAGAATTAAAGTAATTTAAGTGTCTCTGCACTAGGAAGACTCTATACACAAGGATCCACATTCTTCCTGTGTTTCGAATCTATTTCTATTGCCTCCACAGCCCCCATACCAGAACTGACCACACATTTTCTGCTCTTTGTCGTAGTACCACTTCAGAACGTAATTCTGACATTCTCCACTATCTTGAACAAGGTCACATGCATCTGGAAAAGGGAAATAAGAGACAGATTTAATGAAAGAAAGGTCAACCCATCTTAGCACTGTAAATTCAGGGAAAACTAACATTAAATGTGAACTGTCAGGAAAAAGAAGTAGGCAGTGTTCAAGACCTTACAAAGATTTACTAAGTGTTCATCTACAAACCCACAGTGTCAGCGTGGTCTGAAGACTCTCTTCTTATGATTGCTTTAATCAGAAAGAATGTCTGAAATGATGAGACTTTCAGTGGCATAAACAGAAGGAATGCTAAAGGGTTTTTAGTCACACAGACATTTTAATAAAATGATTGTAAAATGACTGTATGTGGTCCACAGGGACTATGTAAATAAACCTTTTAATAATTTCCCTCTTCTTTATTCCAACTTGTTATACTCGTATCCATCAATAAAATGTCATAAAACAACATAGGTTGTTAAACTATCCATATTTAAATTGCATAAATTAGCAAAGTAGGTGAGAGTAGCATACTTAGTAGCAATCTGGCATTCAGTAACAACAGATCTAATCATCTTTCACCAATGTAAATTCAGAGTTACTCAAAAGAAGACAGAAGGGCAGCTCTAGACTTTGGTGTCTGTATTGAAGGGGAAGAACTGAGAAGTAAAGCAAAATACTGATAAAACTACCCAGCTTAAAGATATAAAATGACATAACCTTCTCAATGATCTCAAGCAACAGATCAGTACAAAAGTATATCTCTCAAAAGACAAGTTCTGGAACTGGGTTACATGTTTTTAGAAGTAAACTGTCGGGTCACTAGTTACATCACAGGATTGAGAAAGGCAGTTCATAGATCTCCTCTAAGTGTCTTATGTCACTTCTTACATTGGTGCAATGACCCTGACTACTCCCTCAAAGGAAATATTTTATTTGTAAAGTATAAACAGTAACATAACTTCCTGTTACTGGATTTCCCGTGTGACCACAGAGTCCATGAACTGGTTAATAAGAGATTAACAAGGCTGTACACATGCATTTAGGCAATAGGACCAATTCCTATGGAGCTGAGTAAGCCCGTCATGCACTGTGGTAGTACGGCATTCACAGCACTACACTAGCTCTTAATTAAAGACTCAATATTAAAACAATATGGCAAAGGCACTGGGACCATCTTATCTGGGATACGGGGCTACCAGACATTCTAGAATCATTTTTGAGTGGAGAGGGACGAAAAACAAAGGGATGACAGCTGTGGCACTGAGCTACCACACCCCAAACTATGCAGACACCTTTTCGTTTTTTTTACACATAAATTCTCTCTAATTGCAGTTTAAACAACAAAAACACTGAATTGTTTTAAAAGAATCTTGATGACAAATAATCTCACAATCAGTTTCCCATATTTGTATCAATTGTCAAATCTGTGAATAAAAAAGGATAATTAGGAAGTAATGAAGAATATATATTTTGAGACTTCTGCTGAGAGATCCTGTTCTTCCTACAGCAACAGACTGTATCAGAGATATATTTAGTTCCTCCATGTTGAGCTAAGTTAGCAGCACGAGTAACTCAGGAATTACAGTGCAACTTGGAATTTAAAATGATCATCTGTTTTAGTAAGGGGGATTAGAACTTTTTATGATATTTATGATATGATGTATCACAAAAAGTTACAAATCAAAACTAAAGTCACAATGACACCTATAGTTCAGTCTTCAGTTACAGATTCTTGCCATATAGATTTGGACTTAATGCAAACATGTGATGACTAAATGCTTTGGAAAAATGTAATTAATGGAAATTCTTCATCTTGTATAAATATTCAGCTGAGCCCTTTACAATGTAGAGCCTTTTTACTGAATTAAAAAAGGATTTTCATATTCTAAAATCATACCATAATCATTACAGGCAGTTCTAGCTTCTAGTGTTGAATCTAAGTTTTCCTTGTTCTCCTGAGCTTCTTCACACCCTTGTGGCTTTTTTCCTGCAGCATCTCCCTCCGTGAAATATTCATTCTTCTCCTCATAATCATATCTCATTTCTGGCATTGTGTATACAAGTCTTTTGGTGTTTATTTGGTTCTTTGGTGTCTCTTTAATACTCTTCATGGCTCTACTTTCAGTTTTTTCAGTGTCTTCTAAACCATGACTGGAACCAAGTTCAGCCATTCCAAGAAAAGGTACCCTTCGAAGAAGAGAGGGAAAAGAAAAAGCATTTAACCACCAGTATGACCTTGAAAAATGCATCCTGGTCCCATTTCTATTAAAGCTACTTTGAATACAACTACTAACACAAAGGGAACAATCTTATATTGAGAGATAAACACTCAAAGAGTTAAATGGGCAATTCCAAACCTTTCAGTCATAGACATTTGCTGTTGTATGTCTCCCCGATCTAAGTTTTCACACTCTTCTTGAAGTTCAGGTGAAGGATAACTGTTCATTTCTTCTGTGGGGAAAGCCCAGATACCATGGTTGAGTTTTAAAGTCCTCCAAACCCCAGTTAATTAAATAAATTAATTGATAAAAAGCACTATGTTAGATTTTTGTTGTGAACTGAAGTTTGCGTCTCTCAGTAAGTTAACACACCACATCCAGAGTGACTCGACTACGTCCAGGAAAATGAAAATTGTGATAGAGGTCAGCTAGATGAGAATGACTCCTGAGCCAACCTTTCATACTTTCATCTTGCTCTGTAATAACCTATTTATGCTCCCAAAGAAACTTTGAAATCTCTAAGTACATGCTTCTGGTGAGGATTTTAAATCAGTGACAATTTCCTTCTTGATATCCTCTTGTTTGTATTTCGAAGCACCTAAGACCTGCTAATCTGCATGAATGTGTCTTGAAAAGTGAAGAAGTCCTTTCTCTGCTCTACAGAGGAGGAATAACTGCAATAAAGAGAAAACATGCTAAGTATTTACCTGTCCCAAAGCCTAAATAAACATAAACAGCTCAACTAATCTGGACCTGCCACTGGTCTGAGGAGAAATGTGGGCCTAATTAGGAATCAGAACTGTGTCCTCTTAGCTGAGAATGGTCTACCTTTAGTGAAAGTGTAGTCCACAAAACTGTTACCGTTATCTTGTCGTGACGGTCGAAAAAGAAAAGATCAGAAGGCTTATTCAGGGTAACATAACAGCTTCTT
>JAWWES010000081.1:42337629-42353955 GCA_035583135.1 Lophotriccus pileatus | reverse complement strand
GAGATATTAGAAGGCTAAACCACGTTCCCATGTCTGGACACCTGCAGGATTCCAAGGCCAAAACATAACTCTTACACAAAACCACACATTAAATAAAAACTGCAGGGAAAAAACCTGCTTAAGACTAGAATATAACGCTGTTCTGTCATTACTGACACTTCCATTAATGACCAGCATCTGAGGCAAACTAGAGGTGAAAGATTGGCAGTTATGACTAGGAATGATAGCACGTATCATACCTTTCTCTACACAGCATTTCTCTTTCTTTCCATACCTTAACCAAATGCCATTGTTACATTGATACTTACGTTGCAGAAGATTTAGAAATGCCCGGCTAAACCTCTGAGCGTACACCATCTCCGCTGCGGAAACCCTGCCCAGTGCCAGTAAGTGCTGCTCTGTGGGGGAGCTTGGCAGCTCCATCAGCTCACTGTCACTCACATCACTGCCCAGCGCAAGAGTGAACAAGGTGAATCCCTGGCACTTGGCTCCGAGTGACATCTCTTTCAGCCTCTCTCTGTCCCACGTGCTTGTTTTGCTTCCAACTATTGTAAATATGACCCTGTGTTTCCTTTGTCTGGGGGCTTTAAAGAATACGTTTTCAACTGTCCACTGCAGAGCAGAGGCAATGGCTGATGGCCCTTCCAGTTGGTGAACAGACTCTTGGACGTGTTTCTTCATCAAATCTTTACTGCTGTATGTAACTAGATCAAACTCCAAGGCCACAGGTGTCTGGTTTCTGTCAGGCAGGAAGCCCCTAGGAGCTTGCTGCACCAGTGCCACCCTGACGCCTCCGTAAGATTCGTTTGGCTGTGAGGAAACAACAAACTGATCTAGCATGTTGCTCACAAAGTCTTTGGCTCTCTGAAACTCTTCACTGCTGACGCTGCGAGAGCTGTCCATGATGTAAGTGATATCCATGTCCATGAGAACTGGGGGAGAAACGGGCACCTCGCAGTCGGCTCTTGGTTTGCATTTATCTACAGAGGAAGAGCCAAGAGCAAACTATTTAGCAATACAAAAAAATTCACACATTTCTATATGATTTTATTTTTCTTAAATTTTTATTAAAAAAAATAATCTGGGAACTTGAAATCTTTCTGTTCCAGTAAGGAACAGCAGACGGGTCTTGCTGAAGGAGGTTTTGAGATACCATGGGAAATTATTCAGGCATGAGAGCAAAAAAACATTCATAAGGTAAAACTTCACAGATAAGAGTTCCCTTGAGAAACTTTCTTCTGTTGAAATCTAAACATTGTAAAGGACACAGAAACAAATTCTATTTTTCATCTCAGATTGCTACTCAACATTCTGAAATATTATCATTTGGTAGCATCTCCTCCCCTCACAGAGTAGAATCCTCAGCAGATAAGACTGGTTTCCCAGAATCATAATGCTATTTTAAGTTCATTTCTGTTAAAAAAGGAAATGTTAAACACAGTAATTAATTTCACATGGCTGAGACAGAAACTAAGTAAACAGCTTTTGTGGTTTTGAGAATCTAATTCTTACCATCCGCTGAAGAGGAAATTAAAATTATAATTCCTCAGCAGTGACAGTCTCTAACCAAGAAATGATCTGTCACAGGGGGCAAAAAGGCCCATTTGCAGAAGGGGTTAAGCTGGCTGGAAGCAGGAATGCCAGAAACAGAAAAAACCCCTGCAAGGGAGTGAAGTTTCTCTTGGTGATGAAAAGAAACAGCTGCAGAACTGTCTTGTAGTCATCCTGGAATGGGAGCACTCAGGGCCACCTATGGGCAGCCAAACTGGGCCAAGCTGCTCCATGCAACCACTCACGGGACTGGTGCTGGTGCAAGCATATATACGGAATCAGCTCTCAACACATTTTTGCAAACTCCTTGTAGAACCATTTATGGCAGTAGGATTCTGCCCAGTGCATTGTTTATTAATATTTTTCTTTTACATTTAAGCATGAACACATTTAAGGTGTACCATAAAAATTCCCCAACACCACGCTGCAAAATAAATATGATAGAATTCGTTACTGAAAGGCTAAACAGACCAATACAACCGATAGAATTTGTAAAATGTCTTACCAAAGCAAAGTGTACAATATGTGATGCTCTCCAAACTTTCATCCTGTTGTCTTTCCCAAACAAATAACTGAAATCTTCTAGTGTCATCAATCTATGTTTTAAAGCAGACACAAAAGTAACATTTAAAAGACAGGTAAAATATATTAAGAGTTTTTCTTTTTTTTTTTTTTATCTTAATAGGGTGGTATTTTTCTACAGAGAAAAGGGCAGGATCTCCTATGTCTGGGACACAGAGTGAAGATGTTTTCTTGGGAGAGAAGATTTTATTATTGGAACAAAGTTACGTGTTGCCTGTGATCAGCTGAAGAAAGACAATCTTCCCCAGTAGAAGATTTGACCACAGAAATGCCTGAGGAACTCTGAAGAAGCTCCAACAACAATTTCACTCTGAAGAAGCTCCAACAACAATTTCACTGACCACCCAACCCCATCCAAATGGGATTCAAGGAATAAGCATTTCGTTGTGGACTAAGATAAATAAAAATGGCTGTAAAATATATAGTATTGTGGATAATGAACAATATATCTGGATAAGCTATAATGGTGAGTAAAGAAATAGTTACTTCTTTGCATTAAACTTCAGCTTAAACTACACAAATTCTGATTAATGTCTGTCAGGAATGTTATAGCTACAACTCTTAAAAGGAATTAGAATTGGCAATGTTTGAGGGATGTCTAAAGTGAAACTCATAAAGCACAGTAACCAAAGGCAGTAAGTATCTGTGGCTACAGGCTGGTAGGATCATAAAGATTAAACCATCTCTCAACTGCAAGGGCAGAAGTCCCTCTGAAACAAAAAGGGAGGCTGTATTTACGTGGGGGTGGTGGTGAGGTTGGCTGCCTTCCCATCATTGTAAACATAAAGGAGAGCTGCTGCCATGGACTTTTTGCCTTTCCCCCTGCTAAGCAGCTCTTTTAAACTTCTCTGCTCTGAAGACTGATTAATGGATAATTGGCACTTCTGTAAACACCAGACATCATCACATGCATTCAGATTTGTAACCTGCTTATACTAAGTAAACAAAATACTGGTGCTTGCTCCTGTTTATCCTGTGGAGCAACCCAGTCAATAAACTACCAGCTTCCTTCTCATATGTCAGCAGAAATTTTTCATTCTGCTAAATTAACATTCAGCCAGAAAAATACACGAATTGACTTACAGATATGAGGCTGCATGAGAATAAATATACTAAGAAGATTAAATGGCTACTAGATCAGAAGAGACTCCAAGCTTTGCACTTTTTGTCATGCATAAGTGAACATGTTTCCTTTTAGAGGGACAATTGAGAAAGAGGAGCTTGAAAGAAGAATTCTATTTTGAAAAATTTAAAACTGAGAACAGATGACAAAACTATTTGGAAAGACAAAGACCATGGAATCTGTGTTGTGAAATCTTGAATAAACTTAGAATTTTTTTTCCTTTCGTACCTTGTAAAATGGACTGTTTATTTTCATTTACTATCTTTTCTATGAAGTCGTATTTTAAAACAAAATGTCGTCATTTTCTCCTGTGCTAATGGCAATACAAACACCAAAAGGGGCTTTGCTTAATTTAACTTTCTTTTGAAAACAAACCTGTTGTACTTGAAGATTTCTACTACCTTTTCTAGAAACTAGGGCCACAGTTTCTTAGTTAAATGGTCAGTACATGTCACATCTTCAGAAGAGTAACTGCAAAGGTAACTAAGTGAAATTAACACAATGCTATGGAAATTCTGTGATTTGGCCTAAAAGCACAAGTCATTAATAATTCATGTGCAGGAAGAGGTCAGATGATGATCATTATGGTCAAGTGAATCACTGTTTCTTCGCTAAAGTAATAATCTTTAATGTACTCCTTTCTAATAAAGGATTAGACATTTCCTATAGAATTTACTGGACTGAGCGCAGGATTTACTCAAACAATAGCAGACACTGAGCAAATGGGTGCCTGACTCAATTTTCTATCATCTATCTACTTACCGAGAAGGCACGTCTGACATTTGGCACTTCACTGAAGGCAATAACCACTGGAGTGATATCCAAGGCACTCAACTCAAGCACAGCTGTGTTGATGGCAACATCATCCTGAGATGGACCATTGGCAAAAAATAGGGCTACTTTTCTTGTGAGAATGCCCTGACGAACACGTTTGAAGACATTTCTTGCAACAAATCTCATGGCTGCCCCAATATTTCGCTTTCCAGTGGATCTCTCCAGAGGTATCCTCTGGACTGCTTGTTGCAGCAAGTTGCTTTTTTCGAATTCCGAGAATCGGATGAGATAGCGCATATTGGTGTTGAAAGAGACAACGGAGACACGAGCGCCTGTTGGGCAGTTGCTTTCGCTGATCTTAATGGTCTTCAGCAACAACGTGACAATGTTCCTCATCCTTTCAAACGCAGCTGGTGTAACATCGTTAGACATATCGAAGGCGAACACCACCTCGGTTGGGTAAGCCGGACATGTGTCTGTATGTTGAAGCAGAAAATTTTTGTGAGAACCTTTCCACAGCTCAAACATTGTTGATTTTTTCTTCGAGTCCATGAAAGAATGGATACGCAGAGGCCAGATGGACTTACCTGATGAGCAAGCTGGAAGGAAGAGAGGGAGAGCAGATAAATTATTTTGGGCTCATATTCATTAATATACTGACATATTTACTTGCTTTCACTAAAAAGCCTGATTCAAAGCTCAGACAACCGATAGAACCTGTCAGTGCAAGACAACACTCCTCTTCCATAATCAGATACTCAAAATAGTGCACTTTTACTGGATGAGAAGTAAAAAAATTGTTCTGGGTTCTGCTGAGCACACAAGCCTGAGACAGAGTGAACACACCTAATCTGGAGGATAGCACATCTACAAGTATTGTCTTGTCTCAGAGAACTCCCTGAAGGGTGTTGGCACAATGCCAAAGAATTAATTTAATCTTTCATGAGGTAAAGAGATATTTGTTATGGGTTTTGTAATTAACAGATTAGAAAAGGAGCAAAAAGAGCAAGTCTGCTTCATAAACTTGCTGAAACCCCCTCACAGTTAACAACTACCAGTCAAACTGAACCCAGACACAAACTACCAGTTTACAGGGTTTCCAGTGGAGGTTATTCCATTTAAGAAGAGTGACTAGGCATCGGAGGCAAAATAAGATGCTCCGTACTTACGGCAGTTTTTTCTTGTAAAATTCACAAGTTCACAAGGCTGCAGGTTCAAAATAAAAAAGGAATTAATGGCAAATCCTAGAACATCCCAGACTGGGAATCTTACCGGTGTTTGAGCTGAAGGTCATATCCCAGCTCCTGAACTGTCATTACAGTAAATTCAGATTCATACAATCCAGTTCCTCCTTATTTCCAGTAGTACAAGGTCTCTCTCACTTGCTGCAGAAACTAGGCACATTTTTCTAGACTTGCTCTGTTGGCATTTATGATGTTCTGGAGCACTAAGAAACCATTTATCCATTCCTTATTTTGTGCTAATAAACTGATCCAGGATGTCACTGGTCAGTGGCTCTTCCATAAAAGAATGGACATTTCAATAGCGACTCACACAGGAAGAGAGGTCCATGAAGAAAGACCTCCTCTGGACAAAGAATGCAGTAGTATTGCCTGTAGGTAGTCATCCATGCAAGGGTTAGACGGAACCTTTGCTCAGAAGCGCTCATTTTACATGGGATTAGGATTCTGAAGGAATCTTGTACTTCTATTCCCAGTGAAAATAACTATTGCTGAAGAAATGCCATCCTTTACAAGAGGGGAAAAAGTAACTCTAAACATGAGCTAGTGTGTAAACCGATGTGAGTAATGAAACAGGTAAATGAATATTAATGGTCCAACAATTTTTAAAAGTTTGGACATGGTGTTAATCCATAGGCATAATAGTTTCTCTTTCCTTGATCATTTGCAGAACAGATGAACCCACTGCACTCTGACAAGTACATGAAAAGGATACTGTTTTATAACACCTAATTCTGTGCACTGCTGTCAGTGCTTACAAATGGAAGACTAAAACAGATAATTTCATGCAGTGTGCAATTAGCTGCAAGGTGATTACTTACTTCCATTAAAATGGTGCCCACTGGTCCCTTGGCACCCTGAAACAAAATAAACACAGGTCCAAAAAGTCAGACTCTGATAATGTATTTCCATCTATTACTCTGCAGCCCAAAGAAAATGCAGGCATACAGTGTTTCCCAACAACCACTTATGAATTTGAAATATGAGGAGACATCTGTTCCCAGCATAGATTTCTGTGGACCTGCTCCAGAGTTGCAGACTGCTTCTCAGACTTATTTCTCAGTCCATTTTCATTAACGGTTTTAAAATGTTCAGTACTTGTTGCCCTTGAGGACCAGTATAATTCAGAATTGGATTTCCTTTATAAACAGCAGTTTCTGTGCTATATTCAGTTATATACTTTCCATCATCTGATGTGTGACAAGCTTGCCCTCTACTCTTGTAGGGTAAAATCCCCACAGTTCTACCTCGAAAGACTCTGCAGAACACACCCATATCATGACAGCTCAACCTACTCTGCATCCTTCTCCTTGGGAGGTGTGGAAAAGTGCTAGCACGTCAAGCACCTTTTTTCAAAATAAAAGTATTGTTTAATCTTCATGACAAGAACAAAACATGGGCAAAGGAACTTTTTTTTTTCCAAGGAGCTTGAGAGTTCTCATCTATGCTACTTGCAGCAGCTCAGTGGTGGTGAATCAGCTGTGCAGACTTGACACATACAGACAATCATCTCACCAAGCAGGAAGGATGGGTAAGACAGGCATGTTTTGGCTGGCCCTGCCTACTACCTGTGCCTCTTCCTGCATCCCTATCACTTCCACTTCCCACAGGCTTCCCACTTTCTCATTTCACTGATGCCCAGCTACTGTAATAATCCCACCAAGCCCATATATCCCAAGCTCTACTTTAATTTCTACATTTGAGGAGATCTTGAGCTTGAAATCCCTCTGTAGACTTCTTGGACCATGGACTGGCAAGGCCAACAGCTGTGGCTCATCAGCTCACAAGGTTTGTCTACCTGTAACATGTGAGTGGCAAAGCAGCTGGGAGGGCAACACATTCTTAGCCATTCTTGTGCCCAGCATCATAAAATAAAGTGGGACAGGTACATTAATTGACCAGCACAGTGTAATGAGAAGGAAAGCAAAAAGTTTTCTAAGCTGCACACATCCCATGGGCCATGTTTTACAGGTAAAGATACTGCTATCAATAATGTTCCACATTTAAACTAAGAGTAAGGCTTAAGAAAGTTTAACAAGAAAATCATTAACAGTAGGGGTTGTTTCTGGTCACTGTGGAGCGGATTTTCAGCACTGTTGCAGGATAAAGATAAACACAGGGATTTTCCTAGCTACCTACAAGGTTAGTCCTAAATCCTATTGAAATCCACAATCCTTTCATCTGCTTAGATAAAGAATAAAACATTTTGTTGTATAAAATACAGAACACAGACACTGGAAAAGTACATCAAGACATCTACTTGTATATAAAAATTAACACGTTACAATCAATATAAGCTTTAAGTGTGTGCCTCTAACTGCAAGTCTGATTTTAAATGGCTTTTCTTTCGAAATTAAAAAACTACACTGGCTTTCAGCAGATCAATCCAGTTCTATATTTTAGTACTCTCTGCTTATTTAATTAGATATTTATCCAGCCTAAAGACAATACCAAATACTGTGGAAGAAATTCTGTCCTGCACTGTATTATTGCAGTTCCATTTCCAACAGCAGGTGCTCCTGTGCACACACATCCACAGGCAAGACATAACTCTACACAACTGCCAGGCAATTAAGCATATGAAACATAATTAAATATTTCATTATTCTAATAGTAAGTTTAAGATCAATCTAAGAGTGATTTTTTTAAAAATAAAAATATATTACCATAGGTCCTGGTGGCCCTTGATCTCCTGGATCTCCCAGGGAACCTGGTGTGCCAGCATTACCCTAAAAATAGTAATACAAGTTTTATTCTTTATAATTGCACACACAGGTGCCAAATTTCATAAGGGAATAAACCCCTCTATAATCATATTGTGAGTTGGATCCTGCACTTACATAGACTACTACTATTAAGAATTATTAGCAATTAGCATTTCTGAATACACAGACCTGCATTCTCTCAAGACCTCTTGCATAAGATATGGCACTAAAAGATCAGGGTGGGAACCAATTTAAAAATTTTTTGGTGAGAAAACACCTAGGACGTAAGGGCTTTATTTATAGAACTCTTCACAGAGTTAGCAGAATTGTCATTCTTACTCTTCTACCCCTAACTCCTTTGGGTCCGTCAGCTCCTGGAATGCCCGGGTCTCCATCTTCTCCCTGAAAATTAATGGAATTCAGAACTTCATAGCAAAGGAGAAGACAGACAGAAAGACAAAAACTTCCACATAGAAAAACGTAAAACAAGATATAAAGAAAGAAAACATGCCATTTAATCATACCTCTGGACCAGGATATCCTATGAATCCAGATTCTCCCTATAAAAAGAAAGGACAAAGACTTCATAAGAATCTAGAACTTTTTGCTCTGCTTAATGTTTGATGTCTTTAAACCAAAAACAATTTAAAAATTATTCTTAGCATTCCAGCCCATTCAAGTAACTGTGGCTACTACTCTGGTCTCAAATGACATCATTTTATATGAACACCTTGCTCATCTAAAGGAAGAGCATTTTAAAAATTTCCAGCAGTTTCTGGATTTTCAAGAGTTCTCAGTCTCTCAAATATGTGTTTTATCAACACTTATTTATGTGTCCTAGTAATATACAGTGGAATTCATGTATAGTGACTATGAGTAAATAGTAATATTCAGAACTCAGTGTTTGAATGTAGTTTCAAAATGTTGTACCCCCCATACTAAATAATGATACCACAATATTTTGTTGGCATATCAGAAGTCAATTCATTAATTGTTTTCAGTTACTTCAGTTTCTGGTGTGTTCTTTGCTCGCATATGAGAAATATGGAAACTCTTACATAAATCAGCCAGAAGTTAAGTACCTCTTTCCTTAACACCAGAATTCACACTAATTATGTATGCCATTGTTCGAAGAGTTCCCTCCCATGGAAGTGGACATGGTTGTAAAATGCCATATGACTTTATCCGACAATTTTCAGAAAATTCCATGCACATACACCTCACATTACATGTAAGAGAGTGTAATGTGACTGTGAACCTGTGTAATTAATAGCAACCTTAAGTAAAATTTATACTAAAGGTTATTCTCTTAGCTATCAGGGAAACACCACTCTTTCTGAATCACTATTCTGGGGTAAATTGGTTTTTGATTATTTTTATTAATTGCTTTAATCCAGGCCCTGCCAAACCCCTGGTAGACACATCAGTGTATAGGAAAGGCTTTAAGTTAGTCCTTTAAAACAATGAATAATGACAAGAAGATTTAGCAGAAACTTTTTTCCTCATTTCTTCTAACATGGAGGATGTTCACTGAAGTGAACAAGTGGGAGATTCCAAGAGATTAAAAGAACTACTCTTGCACCCAATGTACGCATAACCTATGAAACTCTCCCATGAAAGGAAATTGTTGGAGCAAAGAAGGTGAGAAAAGAAATTGGAAAATAAGAAGCATCAAGAGCCACTTTAGCAGAAGGAGCTCATCAGTTGGACAGGCTCTTGGGAAGCCTTTCATATCTTTTCTGCAGGCTCCTACAACACTCTGCTTCTCCCACAAAAAGGAACAGTGAGAGACAGGCCTATCAGTGAGATCCACTGGACCACTTCTGTTTCATAAGGAGCAAGAAAACACTAGTATTGCATCATTACACAAATTCCTTGTAAGGAGGACTGCAGCTTTCTCCAGCATCCTGACCCTTTTGCTCACAGACTGACCCATTGGTGGCACTGGTGCCATGATTTTGACCTCTTCATTTCTGTATACTTTTTATTTTAGCTGCGTTCTTTTATGTTTTTAAAGAAGTGAGAAATTAATTGCTTTTTTTATTCATCACTGACGGGAATTATAAGAGTTTCTTAGCAATCCAGAGGTTGATCCCCAGATCTTATTGCTGACTGTAGGAGCACAAGGAAGAATATTTCACATTAAAACAGTAAGGATATCATCTCAGGATTCCCTGGTAGTCAAGGAATCCCTCCACTGAAAGAAGAAAAATGAGAAGAGCCCCAAGTGGCTGGACCACCAATATTTGCCAAGAAGAGTGGCTAGTCCAGCAGACTGAAGTGGGCAGAAAGCACTGTGTGCTCCAAGAAGTACAATCCTTCATATCCATATATACACATCAAGGGAAAGGGTAAGAGAGAGGGGTCCTCAAAAGAATATCCTATTAAAGAATTTCTCACAAGGACTATTGGAATCCTGAACCTCTTACTGAACCTATGAAATACAATGTGGCCATACCTTAAATTTCTTTTTAATTCAATATGAATGTTCCACTTGATACTGCAGAAGACTGAGAGACATTCTGACTTGAAGCACTCACCTTTGCTCCTTTGCTTCCTTCAGGACCATAGGCATCTCTGCCATCCATGCCCTGCATAGGTTGAACATACAATGAGTTAGATTTTAGTAGAGAATTAGATTTATATCCAGTTTTACTTCGAAATAAAGATGTCTCATTACAATGAGGTGCTCAGGCTGTTAAGATTAATGAATTAGGGCAAGCTCTCACAATACAGTCTAAAACCAGCAGCAGATGGTGGTAAAAGCAACGGAAAGAAAAAAAAGGACTAAGGCCACAGTTCCTTTCCACTGTGTGCCCTACCTTTCACATCAAATTCTCTAGAGGAAAGAATATGCTAAAGATATTCTCTCTAGCCCACGAGAAATCTGGTGTCCATAAGGAAATTGAGAACCAAATGTGAAATAATTTTAATTGTATCAGAGAAAATAGAAGGGAATGAACTACAGTATTTCAGTTGGATTGGTATTAAACTACAGAGGCTCTGAATTAGGGGAGAAAGACTCACAGGCATGCCTCTCTGTCCAGGTGGTCCGACTGGGCCCTTCTCTCCAGGGTCACCAGGTTCACCCTGTTATAATTGAAACACAGAAGCTGTTAGTTGGATTCATTCAGGAGAATTTCTGAAATGCAAAGTTGTCTATTAGACTGAAGTGTGCCTATACATTTTATAGACTAGTTGATGCTGGGCAAAAGCATTTCACTACAGACCATGTTTCATGGAATGTTCCTTATGGTGGAACTGGAAAAGACTTGGCAAATCAGAATATGCTGAGCATTCATGCAGCTAAACTCCAAAGGCCTCTATCCGATAAAATTCCCATTGTTATACAGCACATTGTTATACAGTATATCAGTGAAAAAAGTGGGATTTGGAAAAGTTGACATATACAGTAGGATATATCCTGGAATTCCACCAGCCTGAACCACCTGTTGATAGCAGATGATACTTCTCAGGCAGGCTGTCTGCACTGAGCTCTTAGTCCTCTCGCAGAATTTCTTTTCTTCAGTTCCTTTTTTGTTTCCACTTTCCAATCGAACTTTCTTCTAACAAGGACCCCAGTATTAAACAGCACAAAATCAAACATAGAAAACAGAATGTATGATGAAAATTCCTAAGTATTTTCCAAATTTTTGTCACTGTTTCACCCTATGTTTTCACACTGTGACTATTCTTGTAGTAACACTTTGACCTTCGGATACCCCTCTGTCACTGAATGTAACAAACCTTCAAAGAGACTGAAAGGCTTAGCTAACTGGTATGACTTATGACTTTTACATTCAAAGATTCAACAACAACTGAGTTATTTTTATCAAAGAAAGTTAGTCTCCCATATTAATATAAATGAAAGTAAGAGATAACATTTATTTTAAGTGAACTCTAATGTAGACCATCTATTAGTATAAGTCTTTCTGTTAAACTTCATATTGTTTAATTGTTCTCAACATATTCATTCCTCCATGATAGACATCATAATAGTCATGGTTCCTTGGACTTGTTAGGAATTTTTAGAAAAAACAAGGTGAAAATAAGCAACTATGCTTGTTTGAGGTCAGATTGGATGTTAGGAATAAGCTCTTCACAAAGAGGGTGGTGGGTCACTGGAACAGGCTTCTCAGGGAAGTGGTCATGGAACCAAGCCTGCCAGAGTTCAAGAAGTGTCTGGATGACACACTTCGTCACATGGTTTAGTTGTCCTGTGAGGAGCAGGGAATTGGACCTGATGATCCTCATGGGTCCCTCCCAACTTGAGATATTCAGTAATTCACTGGAAGGTATTTTCAATGGATTGGACAGATTCTAAGAATCCTAAAGTGAGCTTAAGGGTCAGGTCAGCACTGCTGCATTTTGTGAGAAACCAGGCCCCACTGAGAACCATCACCACAACAACGCTTACAATAGTGGTCATGGGAAAACTAAAAACTTATTATATCTCTGACACCTGTAAGATTACTTTGATCATATCACTCGTCTCCTCATGCAGTCTAAAAATGTCTATAGATCTTAACATTCTATACATTTCATAGGACAAAGAAAGTGTTAGAATATGCTTCTTCAGTCAGATTCTTGAATGAATAATAATGTTAGATTGCTGCAATTAGATACCTTAAAAATCTTTACCTTTGCTCCTCTTGCACCTAACTTTCCAACAGAGCCAGGTGAACCTGGGGGCCCCAGACTACCCTGTAATAAGAAGTATCAGTTAAAAGGTGTACAGCGAAGAAATCAAGGCCTCACTGCACTCAAGGATTCATTCCCACTTGAAATTACTACAGAGTCAGTATAAATATTAGTGCATTTACAGGCTTTTGAGGACCACATTAAGAGTTGCTGGTCATGCTATCATTCCATTTCTTTCCTGTCTTCTGTATGACTGCTGTATAAACACCAAAATGCTTTTAAGTATGAAATGAATGTTATTTTCTGCCTACACAGATACCATAGTCAGAACATGCACATGTGCACAAAACCATGAATGCACACACACAATTGGGTGTGTAGTCATGAACATTATTACATGACTGAAGCAGATGACCAAGGCTGACAGCATAGGACATTCCAGTCCTGATCTACACTGATGTCATTCCAGAACAACAACCCCCAAAATCAACAGCATCACACAGGGGAGGAGATAAGGAGACAGTGCTCAAACATTACAGCCTGATCACACTTCAGCATTAATCTCACAGGCCATAATGAAACTACTGATCATTATATAACTTTGATCTCAACTACTCCACTGTACATCTGTATTTAAACATGCTGCAAGCCATGCTCTTAGTCCTGATACTAGATAACTGAGAGTAGAATCTAGAGTTAAAGCTCCTCAGTGCAATCATGCAAAAGCTCAGTAACACTGACATTCACTTCCTATCCACCCCCCTAAACTTATTTTCAAGGCTGTTATTTTATCATATGAGGCTGCAAATCAGTGAAGTACTACACTGAAAAACCCTCAGTTTCTACTTTCTATAAGCTTTCTAAAAACTCTTTATAGGAATAATATCAACACTGAAAATGAAAAGCCTGAAAGCGTACAGTAGGAATATATTATTTAAAGCTAACCAGATGGCCTGGCATGCCTTGTGGTCCTGGAGGTCCTCTGATCCCTTGTGGTCCTCTCAGGCCCTGATGTAAAAAAAACATCGAAAAAAAAAAAAGTCAGTTCAATGTTGCCAGTCTTTCAATAAAGATCAGATTCCTGCAATGATAAGAATACAACTGCCTGTTTAGTGAGCCTTAATGCACAGGTGAAACTTCTGGCTGTTTGGTTGTAAGCATTTGCCTGTGTGAAGCGGCTGAGATAGTCACTGCCCAACAGCCTGAGATTCACTGAGGTGTCTAAGATTCCAAGGGAGCCACAAGCAGCCCATTATGAACTAGGCACACTTTCTCCAGATCCTAAAACACAAAGTTAAAAGCATCTTTAGAGGATCTAAGAGCATCTTAAAACTGGAAGCTATTATAAGCAGTCTACCATGATAACTCTCTTCAAAATGACTCCACCCAGCAAAGTTTCAAAATACAAAGTTTTCACATTGGTTTTGTCAATGCAATAGATTTTATGCAATTTGTAACAAATTAACTTTGAAGCTACCTGCTTGATAATATTCTTTAAGTTCTAGATGTGTTGGCTAAATTACTTATTTTTGCTATTCAATTTCCTCTTTTAATTTCACTAGAAGCTGCACCCACATAACTTCCCACATTTAATTCCTCAGGGTTACAGAAGAGATTTGCCAAACAGAAGAGATTTGCCAAGGAAGAATCTTACTCATTATATTCATAAGTTGAAGTTAAACAAGCTTTCCAAAAGAAAAACAAAAGATCAAGACTGACAATTCATCTTCTCCAGAGCTAAAATAAAAACTGAAGATTTATTAGTTACCTGTGGGCCTGGAAGACCAGTCTCTCCTGGGTAACCTGCTTCCCCCAGATCTCCTTGCTCACCCTGCCAGAACAAAACCCAAGAAATCAAAACCAAACCAAAACAAATTAGCACCTGTCATCTGTACATCAAAAGATAATAATTTCATATCTGTACATAGTTGATAGAATGTTTTCAATGCTCCCAAGCAGCTTTCAAGCAGCTTCAGAATCCTGTTGAAGAAACTCAATCAGAAAGTAAAAGACTTGAGTAGCTTTTTTCTTGTTGTTTAGAGTGTGTGATGATTATAAAAATTGCAGTACAAGAGGTCAGTTCTATTTGCTTTGCATTTTCCTGAATACATTTTACACCACGTCTCAGCAATATTCCTGCATTACCCTTGCCCTTGTCCCCTGCAAAAACCATGAGAAGTCAAAAAGCCAGGACCACAAGGGCAGGTCCTCTTCCCCCTTACTCATGAAGAACGACTCTGAGGGGGAATCATGACTTCATAATCCTACTAGAATTGAAGTTTTTATACTCCACATCTTTCACTCTGGTTATTCAATGAGGCAAGTCAAATACTGCATCACGGATAAAAAAATTTTTCAGCTTGCATCTCTGTGTAAAGCTGCCATCTGAGGATGAGTCAGTTTAGCTGACATCCATAAGAAATATTCACTCTCTGCTGGATTGAGTAAAATGGTGACAACTAGCACCCAGATATTCTAGGACTTGCAGATCACCTTTCAGTGAAGAAATCATAAATATATGTCTGAAGATTCTTGGGAAATAGACAGTTCTGGAAAGAATCTCCTGAGGAAAACTGCATTTAAAAGTCTGAACTTCCATTCTCCACCATATGAATGAAGTGAAAGATAATAACAGGGGGGAAAAAAAGGGCAAAAAAAAGCCAAAAGCAACAAACAAAGACCAAAATTAACTTATAGCCAGAGTAATAATAATGTAAAATGGAACATTGGTATGTAGATGTTATTGCCAGATGTAAAAAATAAAAAAGATTTCCACAAAAACTGTTTTGACTCTAATGAAGATGGACAAATTTCTTAGGTACACACTACTAGAATCCAAAACAAATAGAAAGTTTTCAGCTACTTAAACTTACTTTTAATGAAACCCAGAAAAGTGGTTCTTCTTTATTCTTCCCTCCAACTTTTCCTCTCTTTCGTGCCTCCCTTTAGCTTATTCTCCCTTCCATCTTCAATATTTTGCTTTGTTTTCAGCATACAGACTGCATGCTCTTCTTGCCTGTGACAAACACCTCTCTGACACTTCACCACACCTTCTGTTCTTTCTGCCCATTGACTACTTCTGACTGTTAAGAATGTCTAGCTGTGCTTCTTTATGGTGTTTTAACACAAGGATGGATGCCACTGTCACATTGCAGGGTTTACTGTTCCTTCTACTTTCTCCAGGAGATGTGGAAGACAGAAGTGTGCAATTCTCTCTGCCATTCACCTTTTACACCTCTTCGATGAAGGATATTTACATAATCTGTGTTCTGAACATGGGTTGGTGCCTAGCTTTCAATGCCTACCTACCCATGAATGAAAACAGTCTGGAAGTTCCTTGCTGCTGTGAGGTTCACTCATTTCTCTTGTTCCACAGCGTATTACAAAAGGGTGGCCTCCTCACTGGGTGAGGGGGCTCCCATGAAGATGAGGAGGGTTGTCTCAAAAGGTTCAACAAATTCTGCACTCTGTGATTTTACTGAACAAGTTGAACATTTTATTTTCTAACCTCATCAGCATTCTTGTGCTTTAGGACAACAACAAAAAGGTACCATTTCATTTCCACAGACTCCAGTTTTGTCTTGTTACTCTCAGTAATCCTGTTACTTGGATTATTTTTTATTGCTGGTACCTGACAGAAAAATGCAAGCAAATATTTTTAGAGTTAAGAAGCAATCAAAGTGTGCGGGGGGGGGGGGGGGGGGCGGGA
>JAWWES010000081.1:42302232-42337528 GCA_035583135.1 Lophotriccus pileatus | reverse complement strand
GGAGGAGTGCAAAGTTTCATAATTACCTAAGAAATGGATTTCTGAGTTTTTAGGCAAGAATTGAAATAATTAAGAGGCAGGCTTGACGAATATTCTTCAGTATTTTAAGCTAAAATGTCTTCATAAACTCTATAAATAATTTCTGAGATAGAAAGAGGAAACTGGAACTATAAAACGCTCATATTCTTTCAAGTTATTCTGATCCCTGTAGCCAAAGCTTGGTGTTTTCTCCCTACTGGCAGATAGTATCAAATATTCCAGTCTACTCCTACCTGCAATACCCCAGACAGTGAAAATTCTGGATTCTCAAGGTGAGATCTAAATCATGACTTTGAGAAACCAGGTGGGGACAAGTGTTTTGGCACAAGGCATGCCTGTGTATTGCAAAAAGCTGGGATGTGACTGGACTGTAGTACAGGGAACTTAGAGGACTCTCACTTGTGATTGTCATTTCCCAATGAAATATTAATTCGAATCACTTTAAATGTAAAAAAACTGTGTTACCTGGCTGCAGCACACAGGAAGAGAGTAATAAGGGTACAGCAAAACTGCTATTCTCAATAGGAGAGAGAGAGGAAGCCCAGAAATCAGAGGCAAATCAAACACTGTGCTGCTGAAGAAATATTAGTGTCATAAAAGTCACTATGTCCTCCCAGTAGTCTTTTTCCTTTGCTGAAATTTATGTTCTATATTGCATCGCTGTGGTTATTCTCACTATTATTTATTAACATTTCACACTTGGTTTTCATTTTAAATGCTTGTTGCTGTTGCAAAAAAACCCCAAACAAACAACCAAACACTCACTCCATGCAGAAGTTTCATGAAAAATCATTAACCTTTTGCCAAATTAAGAACATGTGAAGAACATCAATTTACATCCACTGCATCCACAATGAAAAATATGAGAAATTGAGCAAACTTATCAAACTTTTGCTGGGTGTCCTCTAACAGCATGTTTTGTACAGGCCAAACACTTCATATTGGGAACCTGGATAAAGGAAAAGGGGCTTTGGCAAGGACTTGGAAAGAATTGATACTTGGGTGTATGAACTTCATCCTGTCTCCTCTTTGATACTATGACTGCACTGGTATTGTATGAATATGACTTGGAAAGAAGAGACAGGGTAAAGCTGGACCAAATTTTGCCCTGACCATGCTTGTGAGTGAAGGGTTGCATAGAACAAACTCTACTCAAAATGCTGGTTTGCACATTTATTCAGAAGCTACAATTCTGCCCATTCTCTAGAGACCCCAACACAAGGCAGGATTTTGAGACATATTCCATCCTACTGGTCTGACAGTGTCATACACGAAACTGTAACTTTTCCCTGGGTTTACATGCACTTAGATAGAAGGGAAATGCTATACCAAGGCATATACCATCTCCCTTATCTGTGTCAGAAAATCTGCAGAGAGACTGAGTCAAACATGAATCACTTGTGCTAAAGCCATGTTTCTTGGAATGATCATATAACCTATACTTGGGAATTCCTAGCACTTAATTTTTACTTGCACTAACCCACTCTTGAATATAGCTGCTTTTAGATGTGCTTTGGTAACTGTATTTTGTAATTTATACCCAGAGACAAACAAGTTTTCTTTTCCAAGAACATTACCTGAATCATCACCTCAGAGAATGGCAGTGATGTTTTTACCAAGTACATCTCAGGAAAGTTTCTTGAGATCCAGACTCTATGGGGTATAGATCTAGGAAAACCACCTTCAATGGCTTCCATCTAACAATGACAGACATTTTCCACCAGAGGATCTTCCTGGAATGATCAGTTAGCATGCACTGGGGTTGATCTATTCCTTACATCCTATGCCAGCATTCAAACTACACTACATTCTTTTAGATATTGACTCAGGAAATTAAATTATTTCCCAAAACTTGATTAGTTTATATGCTTTGAGTCAACTTTCAGAGCTCCAGTTAACACTGTGATGTCTATTTTTAGCAAAGCTCCACTGCCTTAATTTTATCTGTGCTGCATGTGTGCATCATGCACATATCCGTGTGCATGCAGCAAAGGGGGAACAAACTGTCAGACTTTGCAGCCTGACTACACATTCCTGTCATCTTTAGGGAGTCTTTTCTCTACTTACTTTCCCACATTTGCCCTAATAATAAAAGTAACTGTCTTTTTATTTTGATGAAAACTCTTTTCCAGTTCTAAATCCTTCAAGTCAGGATGGCCTGTAGTTCATCCGCCTGAGATCCAAAGGCTGCCTTGAAATAGGTTTTTGATTTTTAAGCACTTGTGTCTTGGATCACAATGAACCTTTTCCTTTAAGAGGAGCAAACACTGAGGCTGGACATGTAGCTACATATAGTTGGGTAGCAGCAGCATCAGCCACTCACCTTTATACCTGGAGAGCCTCTTCGACCTGCTGCACCCTAGGAAGGAGTGGCATGAGAGATTACGTCCCACTGAGCAACGTGGGAAACAATGGCTTATAATAAAGTACATTATATATATAGTCAAATCAAAGGCAGCTCATAGAAAGCAGAGATTATTTCCAAGGAAAGATTTAAGGTAAAAAAAAAATAGTGGATTTGGAACAGAAATTATTATGCTAGTAAGCCTTATAAAAGAAAGAAAGAAGGCTTTAGATCCTTAGTGAGTGCAGAGGGAAGACATTTCAACAAAATTCTGGAAAACATCTTCTCAGTCATCTGCCCCTTGGCTAAAATCAACAGAACAAAAGCCCTCTTCTCTCCCTCTGAGCTAAGAGGTTTGCATCACTTCCTGCTGCACACTGCTCAGCAGCACTAGTGAATGTTACTGTTCAACCTCCCATCACCAGAGGCCTTTAGGGTGTTTCTGCAGCCTGACTGAGGAGCGATCATCATTCCAGACTTTGGCATCAAGCACCATTCTGACAGATAAGAAGAGGGGCCTTCGTAATTTCCTGTTTCCAGTGAACAAAAAAGAGCAGCTCAGCTGCCAGTGTGTTTAAATCTGTGCTTGAACAGGCATACAAAACTTGTAGTCACGGGGAGGAAGAAGAAGTAGGTTTACCTACAGTGAAATTATAAAGTAATTAAGGCTCATAGAAAAGGTTGCATTGAGTTTAAGGCTTGTGACTTCACAGGAATCAGACCTAAAATTAACAGCACAGAAAATTCCTGATCTTAAAGGATACAAAACATTTCAAGGAATACAAGCTACTAAATTTTAAGCCAAATATGTTTCACTAGGAAAATTTTAGAAGATTTTTGCTCCCTCTCTTTGCAGGAGTTTGAAGTGTGGGATAACAGGAAGAAGAGAAAAAAGGTGTTTTCTCAATGGAACCCCACTGCATCTTCTATCAGCTACTTCACCCCATATTGATTACTATTCTTACATCAGGGCCAGCATCACCCTGCTCTCCTTGGAGTCCATGTGGGCCTGGATCTCCCTGCAAAACAAAATAATGACCAAGCTCTTTAAACGCTCTTGCCTCTTTCTTATACTTGCACATTCTTCTTTATACATTACTTCTTTGTTTCTTCTTCTAAGTATTTTCATCGCAATCAGTTGTGTCATGCTAAATGTTGACTCCTGCAAATAATTTGCAATCAAAATTATAAACCAGACAGGATATGCTTGCTCTGGATTTCCAATCCATCAGTTACTAACAGCTGATACTCGGTCGAGGCTTCTTGAATGAATGAAATAATTTTTGTTGACTTCAACTTTTCAGTTGGAATTCTTGAGATGAGGAAGTTTGATGAGATTTGCTTCCAACGAGTCATCAAAACACAATTATTCTCCAAAAATTAACCCTCACAGTTTTTCTACTGCTTCCATCACACTCTACATAGACATATGCACACACATGTCTAAGCACATGTATGAAACCCTACTTATTCTGATAGAACTAATCTTCTAAAATAGTGGATTTTTCTCACATGTTGCTAATTCTCACCCTTTTAAGCTTTCAACCACCATCATTTATATACTACTGTCCAATTATTTATCTTTGCTTATTCTTTCCAAACAAAATGCAATAGAGAAATGGGCTGTTCTTTTCTGTTATGTTTCTTTTCTTGCAGTATTGCTCAAAGACCTCTTAAAAATTCAGACATTGCTACATAAGCACATAACCCAGATCTTATATTCTTGATACAAGGCAAAATGATGTTCACCCACCATCCTGAGAAACAGCAGTTCCATAGCAAAATGCATATAGGCTGTTGATACCCAATGCATTTTTACCAGCACCATTTTTAACCGTGTCCTTATAACCCATTACTAGAAGTTTCTCAGGTGGTTGATATAAATTTGTGGTAGACTAATATATTCTAGTCCATATCTTCCCTCAGGTCTATATTATGAGAATATTTCCATAGGCTTTGTAAACCTTTTCAATTATTCTTTTTTCTTTTATACTGTATCATGCACTTCTCAAAGATTTCTGTGCTGCAGACAAACACTAAAGGCAAAATACAAAGCAAACAACAAACAAAAGCCACCAAAACAACAACAACAACAACAAAAAAAGGAGCTTCTCGGTCACTGGACAGCCAATACTATTTAGGAATTATGCAAATCCTCTCCTCATAATTCTAAAACTGCTTGCTTACCTGCGGTGCTAGGCTTCCTTTTTCACCTTTAGGACCAGTAACATTGTTGTTAGCTCCAGGATCTCCCTGGAAAAGTTAAATGGAAAACTCACCATTTTCAGTGATCCCACCTTTATTACTGTGATTATAGAGGCATGATATGGAAATAATACTAATTAGACTTGACATTGCAGACAACTAGAAATAAAAAGGCTATTTTAAATTAAGATGCTTGTACCAATACTATATAGGAAGTTCTGCAAAGTCCACAATGTTCTTTTCCAAAGAGATTAAAGGCAAAATTACTAATGGGCAACAAATTAAACCCTGAAAATGTGAAGCTGTTCTGGTTGATTTGGTATAGTTAATTGAGTTAAGATCATACCTTGTCAGTGAGTTTCAGATAGGGGGTCACACTACAGTAGAGTTGCATTTAGCCACTTAATGCTAGACACAAGTGAAATCCTGATCTCTCAGATAGGCAAATTACCATGACACCTGGATTTTAGTTCTCTTTTCATATAATCATTAGAAGTCAGGAGTCAACGCTACATTTGAATGTTTGGAACAAACTCTTTGAATTATATGTGAGAAGACAAAGTTGTGATACGAGAAGTGTGGTGTCTCCACTGAAATTTCAGTCCTCATGGAGTGTGTTTACATAGGGCTCTGGAGCACCCAAGTTAAAAGTGTGCGCATAAAGAAGTAACTTTCCTTTGCATCATAATAAATTGCTAACCAAGAGTTAGTGCTCGGGGTTTTTAAGTGATCTCAAATTCCTCTGTAGGATGGGAACCACCTGGAAGACTGGTCTAGTCTACCTGGTCTTTTCATTAAACCAACTGGTCTAGTGGGAAATGTCCCTGCCCATGGCAGGGGGTGTGGAACTAGACGATCTTTAAGGTCCCTTTCAACCCAAACTATTCTACGATTCTGTGATAAGTAACTCCAAAAGAAGTTATGCTGTCCATGGTAACAAACAAACAAACAAAACAAAAATGCAAGGAACAAGCAGGAGACCTGAGGCTTTAACACCTGCTTCTAAGCAACATATCAAAACACTTCAGTCCATCTACATCTAAAGAGTTTAGGACTCCTGGAATATGCCATGCTTCTTGCAGAGTACTGCTTATCTAGGACTGTGAAAAACTCTTCAAATCACATAAATTTCAGGCGTCTCCATCACAAAATTCAGGCACAAATCAGTGCAACATAACAAAAATAAAGGAATACACTTACATGGTCTCCTCTTAGACCAAATTCTCCTCGTTCACCTGGTTCTCCTCTGGGGCCTTTTCTGCCCTAAACTCATAAAAAGAGCACAAACAATTCAGATATAAATAGTATCTGTCATAGAGGAGGGCCAGATAAGAGAACACAGATCTGCTGAAGTCAGTGGAGCTACACTGATTTACAACAGGAGTCACATCATATTAGAGACTAAGCGGCTACTAAACAGAACTCACAGGCATTACAGACAGCATTACACTTTGGAAAGATGTCTCCATAAAATCTAAACATTACTGTAAAGGGTACTTCACCCATTTTCCTCTGTTGCCTTTCTCTCCAGAAGGTCCAGGAAATCCCTGTTCTCCCTAGACTCATAAAAGGGGAAAAAAGAAGAAAAAAATAATGGTTGCTCTTAATGATAAATGTGGTTATCAGGGTTTGTCTGGCAGAATCCCACTTCAGTCAGATATGCAATTCCAAACACATAACAATGGAATTTCTGTTCAGGATAAAAACCCATTCAAGGCACAAAACCTGTACTTTTGAACCCTGAGATAGGTGTCTTTAGTAACATTGCACATGTAATGATTACCTGCTCTCCATCAGTGCCATCAAATCCACTCTCACCATATTCACCCTGCAGCAAAAAGCAAAAAATCCCCTTTTAGCATCAGTCCACTTGTCTCTGAGCAAGGGAAGAAGTGTTCACCCTACACTTTGAAACTTGAATAAGGTTAGTTGTTTTCAATCGTTAGCAAGAGTAATTAGGAATAATAATTATAAATTGTAATTAATAATTAATATTTGGACAAATTAAAAACAGCAAACAATTATTTGTGAAGAACAGTTAATAAGAACAGTTATTAACACTATGAATTTTCATCAGGATTTAAATTCTGCTTTTCCTTCTTTTTGTTTTCAAATCTTTTTCCAACTGCAGCACCTTCAATACCTAGATATATTTCAAACTATAACTACTAGTATTTGATCTCTCATGCTGATAACTTTTTAATTTTGATGTCAACCATCATGTGTTTGTACTGTGCTTTTCTTTTTTTACATAGCTTTATACCACGAACAGTGTACTGAAAAGCTAGAAAGAATAACCACGATTAAAACAAATTACAGAAGCCTGATCCTAGGCTTTGGGACTTGTTAAATAAACTTCCTAATTCTTTTCTCCTCCCTTTGTCTGCAAAAATGATTTGTCATATTGCAACCATTTACGGAACACATTTTCCTACAAAACACTCATTTCTCCTTTAAGGAATCTGCAATGTTAACTTGTGTGAGGCATCTAAATACATTTATGACTGTGAGAACCTTATTTCATTTATGCATGCTTCACCATGTTTCAGACCTGGACAAATAAGCTTCTTCCACCTTTCTTCACTAGGATAAAAATGAAGGAATTAACTCTGATGTTTTAATTTGTAGCAAAAAATTAAATTAGCAGAGACCTCTACTCTGAAAGCTGAAATGATATTCAACCAATTACTGAAACTGGCACAAGTTAAAACCATCATAACTCTCACCATGGGAGAGACCACAGATACAATTGCTTTGTAGATTTTGATGCTAAATTGACTTTGCAAAACCACCTCGTTAAAGTTCATGAGAAAAAATTTCTTTCATTTATAACAATTCTATGTGTACAAAAAGAAAAAACAGCTGGCTGTACATTTTTATTAGATTAATATGTCACAAACAAGAGTTTCTAAATAAGTATTCAAAAAAAATTATAAGCACTAAATAAGCAATCATGATTTTTATTCAAGTGTTATTTTTCTGTCACTCATTTCCTACCTGGGAAAACCTGAGTCAAACTTCATAGTATTAAATACTTATTATTGCCTTTTTTTCTCCAAACAGCTACATTAAAATGCCTTTCAGACTTCAATAAACTGCCTCACCTTACTAAGTTGGCAGAATTGAATCACATTTTTTATGTGTTGAAAGTTTCATATTTTTAGTTAAAATAAAATTAGTGGATATAATGACACAACGTAATGAAGACAGTCACATATTCATTGGATTTCAGTAGGGTTTGTGCACCTGGTAATTTCTACTCCACTATTCAACTTGGACAAATCAAAATCATGAGCAAGCACTCTCCCTCTTCTGTACTCAAGTGTTTCAGATATTTATCACTTTAGAGAACAGAGCAGAAAATGGAAAAGGAAACAGAAACACATGAGAAAATTAAAAAGTTAGTACAGAGCAGTACTTTAAATAGAGCTGAGGTATCAGAAACACACTCAACTTTCTTACTGCTGCTCAGTTATGGAAGCAAATATCTTCTGAGTCTTAGAGGCTCCCCAATCTTTTTTAGAAAGTGGTTTTGTATAAAAGCATTCAATTCAAGTTAATGCCATTTTGCTTACTGTAGCTTGGGAACTAATATTGCCATCATAGATAATTGTCTTCCAGGTTTCACATTTTATTAATGAATTGGTGACAATATCTCTCTGATGATCAGGTATGTTTCAAATGTTAAACAAGCAGACTTGCAATAGTAGTGGATGACAAAAACAGCATGAAAAGAAGTTTGGATATTGAATAATGTCAATAGTATCAACAATGATCTAGTGAAAATGCTGTCCAAACCCTCAATAAATATTATTCACAATCTTTTTCTCTCCTCTCTTCTGCTTTCTCAATGATTAGAATATGAGATTCAGTTGACCAGAATTACCACCTTAATAGATTATCAAATTATTCAGTAAATAAATCCCTGTTAGAATAAATCAACTATGACTGCAACCATATAAAAATAAAATTATGACTGCTTATTTTGATTAATGTGATAGATATCTTAAATTCATTCTTAGACAACCATAGCAAAAGTACATTAAATGCTCTGAAGCTCTTACACTGTTTTCCTTCTTTGCTGATATTTTCTTACAAGGTAACATGAACTTTAAAGGAAGGAGAACACTGTTCTCAAAGAAAATTGATCACACATGAGCACACATACCTGATTTCCTCTGTAGCCTCTGGCCCCCTGAAATTAAAAATAAACACTGATGAAATTTGGCTCATTACTGGTAAGTTCCTACTGTAAAACCCTCTACTACCACTTATGGGATTTACCCCTTTCCTGTGGGGAGACAGTACAGCCCTCATTTTCATTCTTGTTCCATAAAGCTTTATAGCTTTAACTAAGGCAAGGCTGGAGCTGGTGGCAAAAAGGTCACCATCAAGTTTCTTAGACAGCAAAATCCTTAGCTGTTTGACCATGTTTCAGTTACTCCAAATACCTCTCAAAATGAGACAGCAAACACTGTCTGCCATTCTTACAGCTGGGTCTTGCTCTCTACCCATGCTTCAGTAAGATAGCCCCCAGATTTGTCCCAAGTGCAGAAAACAGGTTTGTGGGACACAAAATTAGGAAATATTTCAAAGTTACATACTTGCCTTATGGCCTCTAGCACCTGGACATCCCCTGTCTCCTTGAGTCCCAGTGAAACCAGCTGGGCCTCTCTCCCCCTAAGTAGGAAAACAGAATGTTCAATCTCATCCATACAATGATGGTTATGGGTAAATTCATCACATAAGACTAAAGCAAGACAGAATTCTATCACCATTCACTGCCCTAAGGACACAAGTGCAAGTGACCTGGAAATTTTCATACCAACCATAAAAGAGTAGTCCATTACTAATGTGAGTTGCACCTGGTTCTCTGCTCTCACTATCATGCCATGTTTCAGACTGTGATACCAACCTCCGACCGAAATCATTGTACTTGAAGGTAGGTCTTTTGGTGAGTTGTTCTTTTTTTTATCTGAATAACTAACTCACTTTTGGTGGCTTGTTGTTTTAACTCAGTTACTAACTATCATGGTGTGCAGAAGCACAGAGAATCAAATCTGTATATTTACCTGCAGATACATGTTGCCTAAACACATTTTAGGTTAGCACTGGTGAATACTCAGCGAGTAAGTGCAGACAGACTCAGGCACCAATTGACAGCATCATAGCAGGAAGAAATATGTTTACTTACAACCCCACCTTCCTCACCAGGATGGCCAGGAGATCCTCTGTAACCTGTACTTCCCTGAAAAACAAGAATTTAAAAGGTAAGTAGCACTGTTCTCCAAACACACTGTCCTAAGAGTTAAGGTCATGGGCATATGCATGCATGCTCTGAAATATTGCAAAAAACAGAAGCACTTTGAAGAATAAAGCAATTCTTCTGTAATGTCTGTATTAGACCTTTTACCTTCCTTCCCGGACTTCCACGGACACCACGATCACCATTTTCTCCAAGGCATTTACAAATAACCTTACAGCATTTCCTTTCTGCAACAGTATCCTGAAAAATAAGAAGAAATATTTCATTTATGTATATTAATCATAAAGCAAAGGCTGATTTTTCTCTCCCTTTTGTTCCTATTGCAGAAGGACTTACAAGGTTTCTCTGCAAGATGCTTGCAATCTCTGCAAACCCAACACTCAGAGGTTCGTTGTATCCAAACCCTCTGCCAAACTCTATTTCCCAAAATTCAGTCAAGTTCTGTGTATTGTCCAGGCCAACTAATAGGAGTGCATCAAGACCTTCAACATAAGCACAGATTTTAATTAGTGAATGCTTGAAATATACTATTTAACCAACAATATATTTTTAAGTACCAGCAATTCTCTAAAAGACTTACACTTCACGGCTTCAACACACTATGTTAAAAAAAATCAAGCTATTGAGAACAATGTGTAAAAGAAAAATCCAGATCAGTAATTTTCCAATTAACTTCTCTCCCCAGTTGTCAGACCGGATTGCTACTCAGTGTCCAAACATTAGTGTTTTGCACTGCAGAAGTCTGAGTTATGCCCAACCCCTGGTGCTGTACCCATCAGTGAGAGGGGGCTGTCCTGAGTTGCTTCAGCTGCTGAAGCTGGGATTTCAGAAACTGGAACCTCTGCACACCCAGGTGTGTTTTTCTGGCATCATCTGCCAACACAGGGACAAATCATGTACATTGGTTCACATGGAGAAGCAAACAATCTCCCAGGGACTCCTGAGGAATGTCACATGAGTATGGAGAGGCAACACTACATGGAAAATTTGCAGTGGGTGAGCAACACACTGGGCCTTGGGTAGTAGGAGGCTGGACCATCAACATCATACTGTAATACCTTTAAAGCGAAGTGAGTCAGATGCTTTCCTGAGATCTTCCAGCGAATCATCCAACCCATCTGAAAATACTAACAAAACCTGTCAAGAAAGGGAGTAATGCCAAGTCAATTGTGAAGGGACTGAAGGCTCAATCATTGTAAAAAGTACAGTTTGCACTGAAAAATGGCTATGAGGTGGTCAAATTGCAGATCTGAAATGTGTGCAGAAAAAGGTACTGAGGAGCAAGGAGAACAGAACACAAAAGTCTGTTTTCCCTCACAGCACTTGAATTTGAGGGATTTGTTTTGGTGAGCAGTTCATAGCATGGCTATTAATTATATTATGTCTGTCATCTTCTTATCATGCGAGGTGGAAGGCCAATGCTGCTGTGACTTATCCTCTTACATCACCCTGCTTAACTCTCTGCCATATTTTATCTCGTTAAGGCATCACCTACAGATGCTAATCGTTTGTATTGGCGACATTTCTACCTTTTCAGGCCACAGACCCATAGTTAAGCCTCTTCCAGAGGGGAGGATAGCACAATTTCCTACAATTCCCCTCTGAGCTACCAGTCTCTTCCCATTTTCCCCCACTCCTTCCCTCTTCTAATGAGCAGAAGTCTTCTCAGGACCCACTCATTCAGTTGATTAGTTTTTCCAGAAAGAAGCTGGACAGCTAAACCATCTCCTGTCCCCAGTGGTAATGACTTCGAGTCCTTCTAAACTCTGTAACCAACAAATGGACAAGCACAGCTAGAGCTTCTTCCCTCCTATTCTTCGTATTTTATATTCCCTATACAAGACACAGCTTTGACTAATGCAAACCCTGTTGCTCCTGTTAAGATAAATTTTTCCACAGGTGACAGAGGCAAAGGAAGTGCCCACCACACCAAACATTCCAGTTCTGTGCTAAAGCAGCAAGGAGACAAGAATTTAAGAACAGGCAGAGGTCACTGGTTTTGGTGGTGTTCCCAGACATCCCATGTGGAAGCACTGGTACTGATTCTACATTTGCTCAAGCAAATTGTGATACAGTGGAGAGCTGTACCATGGAGGGTTAAACATGTCACAGACTGCCAGGAATTACACTGTAAGCCTGGGCTTGATGATTTTTTTTTTCTATAATCTTTTAATTTTTAAAACTTGGGAAGCAGGGAATACAGGGTGTCAGTGCGGCCATTTTATGTAAATATATGTAAACAATTGTGTTTACAAAGCTTTTCTTTATATAAAGCTCTTGTTGGAACACATATGAGTCATGTTTTGTCAAAAAATGCCAGAATCAGGTCCAACTCTTTTGCTGCAAAACAAACAAATAATAAAGAAAAGAAGAAATGCAAACAACAGTGAATCCCTGTCCCTGATGATGGTTATAACTAATAATCATTACAGAATAAGCATGCACTTGCTCAGGATCCTAGGGAAATTAAATTGTGATTTCATTTGCATTCTAAAAGTCTTGTATTTTCAATTTGCACATAAACAGTACCAAAAAGGAACATTAATCCATTGGTAAAGTGCTGAGATATGCAATATATTTATTTCTAGTAATAATGCATAAGCAGAAAGAAGCCTTGTTTGACTCTAATCTTCAGAATTGGCAATTCAGAGGAAAAAAGCACTGCTTTTTACTGGTATGTCAAACAAGTTATCCCTCTGAGGCTCATAAGAAGCAAAATCTTACGTGGTCATCTTCCCTGTTCAAACACTTTAAGAGATCTTTGGGGAAAAAAAGCTATTAAATATGCAGCAAATCATAACCTAATTTGATAAGCCACACTGACACAAATGCTGTAAAAATTAGAATACCAACTTTCATCTGAAAGCAGGGGAGATCTGTAATTTGGCTTCCTCATTCCACACGATATTAAAATTAACATTTTATAAAAGTTAAAATAAGGCTGAAAGAGGAAACCCTTATGTATTTTGCAAGGAGTAACTGGTCCTTCTTCAGTAGGAAGGTCCTGCTGCATGGAGACCTTAGTAAGTGATAATATTCAACAGCTACTACAGGACGCGCTCAGTGCTTTACTGCGTCAGTGCCTTATTAAGAACAAATTGTCAGGGCACTGACCCTGAAACACTCCAGTGGGAGCTAAAATTCTTGAGCTCAAGTTGAAAGACTCCCCACTCATTTCAGAAGAGATTAAATGAAGCTTTATACTTTTCCCTTCACATCACTTCAAGATGGATGAATAAACTGCATCTATGCAGATTTTCCTTATCATCAGTTACCCTTAAGTAGAACTCAGCTTTGTTACTGAAAATTATCTGATAAGTTAATGACATGAATAAACCTCTGTAAACAAATTTCTCGGATGACCTTTTTCAGTGACTTCTGCTTAGAGCTGTTGCTGTTCTGGACAGAGATATAGCATCAGGATTAGGAATTTCTAAAAGAGAACAACTTTCCACTACTCAAAGTACAAGCATTTCATGGTAGATGTAAGAAGGTTATCTGTATGAATAGCCATCATCTAACATATTAAGAAATGTTCTGGGTACCATCTCACTGCAGGAGTACCTGGGGAGTTGGAATTGAAATATTTATATCAGGTCAATGAAAAAACAGTAGGTTCTATATAAAAATAAGGAAAGACTTTTTATTACATAGGTGACTGAGCAGTGGCACAGGCTGCCTGGAGAGGCTTAGGAGTTTCCATTCTCGGAGATACACAAAAGCCATCTGGATATGGTCCTGGGCAGCCTATTCTAGTTGACCCTCCTTGAGAAGCGGGTTTAACAAAGTGACTTAGAGGTTCCTTCTAATCTCTAGCATTCTGAGATTCTCTTTATTAAATTCACATATTCCCAAACTACATTTTTTTCTCCCTGGAGTACTCAGCATCAGAATCTGCAAACATCAAAGTGAGCAACTTCTTTCCAAGATATACATTCATTAAGTTACCTTAACTTCAGCAGAGGTCACATTAAAGAACTTCTCCTCAAGTGCCTGCAAGAAGTCGGTATTCAAGTAGGTGTCCACAGTGGTCTGTGCATCTAAGAATTTTTGGATGATCTCTTCATTATAGTCTTCAAAACCAGAGTCAAAGATGAATTGTTTGTTCTGTGCCAATACTTGGAACTTGAATCTAATGTCAACTGGAGCATTACAGCTGGTATTTGGTAATGATTTCAGCTGGAGTAAAAGTCTGGGGAGGAATGCTTGCAATCTCTGTTTCAGAAGCACTGTGGGTGCTGGTTGCATGCGCCTTGAAGTATCAACTGCTATAGAAAGATCTATGTTGCAATCTGAAAAAAAAATAATATATATATATATATAAAAGAAACAGGAAACTACAAATATACACTATTTGTGATCCTAAGGGTTTTTTTGCCAGATTCATGGCAGTGGAACAAAATTCAATATGGTAGATTTAAAACCAGAAGTCAGAATCAGTGAGATAGGTTTTCCATAAACATCCTACAGGTTTCAGCGGGACCATGTGAATTTGAAAATACTAGGAACTACATCATTGAACGTCTGCACATACCCAAACTGCCAAACATGTCACTGTTCTCCAGCTGTCAAATGTCATCAAAAGGCCTAATCTTGAAAATGTTTCTGTGAGCTTTGCTACCAACTGAGAACGTGCAAGACATATTCCAATTGGAATAGGAAGCTTGATGGCTGACTGTGGTCTGTCGCTTTGTCACAAGACCAGGTGATACATAAAAATGTAGAACAACAGGCCAAAGAAACACGAGAGAAAGAGGCAACATTGCCTACATGCAATGTTATATAACCACTGTGAAAAACAGCTGCTGTAAGGTGAGGGCTACATCAGTTATGGAATTGCTTGTATAGCTCCTTATAATAACAGCAAATACTGTGATGTGGTTAATTCCTTCCCTCTCCCCAATCATTTTGCCCTCATTAAACAGCTAAAGCACACGGCTTTTTTCTTCTTGATTATTTATTTCTCATGTTGTTTTTTATTCTGTGCTCCTAGATGCATTAATATTCATTGTCGTACTTCCACAAGGAAGTCAGAGGCATATAATTTTAACTGTAAAACAGCACTCTAATTTTTTTCCTTCACTCATAGCCTCTGAAACACTTAGCAATCACAAGGTTGTTTTCAATGTTTGCTAGTCTGGACTAGTTCCTACAGACCATTATTCCATATAAATTTTCTGAGTTTTCCCTCTCTCATGAAAGATATGAATGTATTCAGTTTTTAACCAAATATATCTAGAAATAATTTCATCTCAAAATGACCATCGTTACATTTCAGTATTTTCACCTGCGATACAAACTGCCCCCTAGAGGGCATGATCATGAAAGCAGCATGAGAATTTTTAAATGCAAAAGGTCACACTGAATGAGTTTTTATGGCTAAAATATCTGACATTCAGACCTCAGAACAACATGAAAAACTATACCTTATCTGTTTAGACCAAAACAAGACAAACAGTTAAATATATCTATACATGCACACGTGTCTACACACATCCATGAACATAATATTTAATGGATATTTCTTTTGGTATGTGTCCATGTCCAGCACACAATGAATATGTTTTCAAAATAAGATTCTTCTAAAACCTGCATCTTTCTAATGACATAGTTTGGAGGCAGTGTGAGGGGCAACCACGGACTCAGCAGTTTTACCGTGATAATTGGTCATCCACACTGCTTAGCTCTTAAAACATTCTCTGTCAAGTCCCCAGTGTACCAGCAATAATAACAAAACAGCAGTAAAGCATTCACTTCTTGTGCTGCTGTGCATGAGAATGTGTAAAATAGCTTCTAGTATGTACTCTATACTCTCTTGATTGTTCTCCTACAAACATCCACATTGTTAAACTTCCCCGTCTTACTGCTGCAAAGGTATCATTTTCCCCTGCTGACATGCTGGACCTCAAATCCATGTTTTTAAATTGAAAAATCTGTTATTTTATAAGGAGGTGACTAGAGACAGGAGACTTAATTATTATTACAGGCAAGAAGGTCAGTGAATATAAGAACACAGATGACAGTACAAGATAAAACAGGCTTCACAGAAAGTTGATCTTTGTTTTATGAGACAAATTTATGCAGAACTTAGTAATAAATACACACATCACTGAGATCAAAGCCAGTATGCTGTCCTTAACTTCTCTCCCTCCAAACAAGTATGCTTGTATATATATAAACTTTACTGTTGTTTATCTCCCCTTAAATCTCCCTGTTCTCTGGCTGTGAAACACCAGGAGGTGCTCCTGCATCAGCCACAGTCAGGCTGTTTCACGGTAGCGCACTCTACTTCCACAGCAGCTCACTCTCTCTGCTTTCAGGAGATGAGGGATGCCTTTTCATTTGGGTGTCTGCTCAGCTCTTGATGGCAAAAAGGTGGGTGGGGATGCAGAGCTCATACTGAATCAGGCCTGGCTGTCCTCCTCTCTGCAAACCACCTGAGCAGACATAATTCACACAGAGTCACTTCTGTCTTTAAGAGGGAAGGCTCAGCTTTTTATTTTGGCCCCCCAGCACACATCAGCCAGTTCTGGAATGTTTAAGATCTTACTAGCTTAGGGTACAGGAGAGGCTCAGCTGTTCTTACAAAAAGCCTTAGACAAGCGGAGTGGTCATCCCAGTGTTCCTTTCTCACAGTAAGTTTTGGGTCACTAGGGGAATGAAACCTGGAGAACTGGGTTGGATCAGCTTTATGGCTTAACAAAGAGAATGAAAAGCACATATCCAACACATGTAAAATATCACCTATACAGTGAAAACACTGGGAAGGCAAGGAACTTTAAAGGACAGTCACAGTCCCCGTAAGCATGAGTACAGAGAGAAAAACCACTCCAGAAATCTCTTTCTGCTATCCAATCAATGCCACGCACTTACACCACAGTAGGTCCCCCTCACAATCAGTAGAGGGATAGATCAGCTTTCTGATTTGTCATTCACTCCATTCGTCTTTCTGCTACTTAACAAATGCATCTACAGTATTATCTAACTACATAACTGGCATGAATATGTAATCTTAAAGAGTTACTGTCCGTGTTTTCTACTTCAGTCTTCCCACAGGACAACGTGACTGATACTGCAGTACCATGTCAGAATAAACTCAGATACAAAACCAGCATCTGACATCTGATACAAGTTGCTATTTTAATCAAAGGCAATACTGAACCTTTATTTTTCTGGGGGGTGGCAGCCTTTCAGGCTGCATGACAGCCAAGCCATTCTTGCCATCGAGAAGATGTAGTACGAGATACCACTTCCTGTTTCTTATCTAGGAAAAGCATTTGGGTAGCACCTCAGCATTACTGTGGATTTGCTGTTCACATCTTGCCAATACCTCCCACATACCCAAGGATGGATTTCCTCACGCCCTCTCTCCACAGTGCCTCTGTGAGACTTCAGTTTTGTCAGCAGTTGCTGCTGATAGTCCCAATGATGCAGTATGGTCAGCTGCAGATGACAAAGTTAGGTTTCTGGAAGGCTCGTCTTTAAATATCACTGAATTGTCTGTTTTCCTCTTTGGATTAAGATACACTGAGGAGCTGTGAATCTGAAAGCTAGATGTGAAGTACTGTCTTACTCGGAAGCTATTTACCATAGCAAAGGTTGTAGTGGCTCTTGACTGAAGCAAGGCGCAAGTTGTGAGTTGCAAATGGAGTAACATGGAAAGTATTCTTTGGTTAAACAGTTGGATTGCAGTCCATCCAGCTCAGATACTTTTATTAGGGACTGCACAAAGCCATTATACACCCAACAAAATGTTTTTCACTCGCCCTGGCCAGGGAGATGTTTGGATTGACAGACCTGATTGACAATATTCCTTTCGATGGGTTTCAGTGAGCAAAGACTTTCCACTGTGAACACTCTCCTTGCATCATCAGCTATTAAAAGTAGCTCAGAGGGAATTTATAATCCCTATGCCAGCTTCAAAGACATGGATCTCATTGCCCCTCAAAGACATTGCTGCATCCCCTGTCCTCTCAACAGAGTAGTCACTGAAAAAGGCTCTGGACAAGCCTCAGTCTTTTGCCATAAAGCACAGCAGACTGCAGTCGGTTTATTCTGTTGATCGTTCCTTGATCATGGTGTCACTGTAGAACTCATTAAAAGGAAATCCTCTGTGGGGCTCTGGGTAGTGCTGGACTACTCCAACAACTGTTTTGTCCCTAGAAATAACAAAGTTGTCCACAACTTCCATCACAAAGGTCTTTGTGACAGGAAAGTTACTTTTTTGTATGCTTTCTTATCCTTTCATCAGGAATAGAAGATCTGCCACTAGACCAGTGCAAACTTAGGGTAAAAGCAGTGGCAAAAAAAAGTGACTGACTACCAGCACAGCATCTAATCCCTAATTTTTTTTTTCATTGAGGAAAACTAGTGGAGGTACCCACACTGCACTCTGCAGAACCTGAAAAACTAGGAAAAAATGTAAAAATTTAAAATTGTAACTACCTTACCTTTTAAACATTCATTATTGTTTTGAACACCATTTTTTGCTCTGATTTTAGTTTTTATTCCATATGTCTTTTTATATCCCTCCCCCTTCACCACTCAACAGTGACAGTCCTTACAGAGACGGGGAAAATACATGTTCTGCAAATTTTGCAAATTCAGCAAATGTATTGAACAGGAAAATATGATTTCCCTTCATTTTTGTAACTTCTAGAATGTTCAATTTATGAACTAAGTTTCTAGAGGAATTAAAAATTACCAAAAGCATTGTTTAATCAAGAAATAATTCTCCGTTCAATCATTCAATTACATCCATTTTCTAAAAGTGACTCCACCAGCTCTGAGATGAAGCCGAATATGCACCACAGAATCTGTGAATCTGACCCTGATTTTCTTTACAATACATTAAGGCTCAGCTTCAGAGAGCACTGAGCATGAGCTTACTTTCCTATTTTAACAGTTAAACCTCTCTGACTTCAGTGCAGACATTGAAATGTGATAAAAAGGGATGTCAGCCTGAACTGCAACCTAACTTAAAATTAGCCCCATTGTTTTCAGTTGTGTTACATGACAATAACACTGATGTAAATGACAGCAAAACCAGGACCAAAGCAAAAGCTTCCCCAGAGTCTTTTAGCAAGATCTGGAAGGTCATCAAAATTGCTAGCATTACACAGATACCTACCAAAAGGTTTGCTGGCTGTTTTCCGAAAAGATTAGCTGTATTCTGCACACCAATTCCAACAACAAAGAGGGAGATGCCTCTGATGTTCCTCAGTTTCCTGACAGGCAACCCAACTTCATGACTGGATTCTCCACCAGTGATTAGAATCACCAGCTGTGTGACAAAGCCCTTGGCCTTGTTGTCCGTAGGTTGAGTGAAACACACTGGGTTAAAAAAACCCAGAGCTTTCCCTACATAAGTTTCTCCACTCCTTTCTCCAGTAAATTATCAATCTGCTCCAAAACATCACTTTTCAAATACTGATTCAGCAAGAGTTCCTGTTAAGTCTCATCACTATATTGTGCCAATCCAACTTGGACTGCACCAAGGTCAACATCAAAACTTGAAACCAAGGTGGAGAGGAGTTCTTCACCTTGTTAAAGTTTTCCTGATCAATATTTGAGGTATCCACTAAAGAGACAACATCTCCAACATGGTTTTCCTGCTAAGTGCTCAAGAAAAGGCAGATAGAATAATTAATTACTATAGCTCCTTCTCCAGCTTTGTTCATGAGCAAGGAAGAATTGAGTGTACATTTTATTATTCAAGAAATAAATTGTAACTGTGTTGCCTGTTTCAGCCTTTTCCTTCCTCACCTCACCTTCTTCCCTCCCACCATTATTTTGAATATTTTAATGGTAGACAGGGACTCAAATTTTACCAGTTATGACTTGATATGATTGAAAAATAGTTAGCAATATACGGAAGATGCAACAAGTTAAAATTCGTATTTTGGCAACGCACTGCAATTTCCTGTACTTAGTCTATGAATAGAGAAAAATGAACCCGGAAAGACAACAGCTCTCAGTAGTAAATGCATATTACACACTTCTGTATGTGAAGCACAACCTTAAGAATGTGTTTGCCTGCTGTCAAGTGAGCAAAGGAAAACTTACTCGTGCACTTTGAGCTCCATTGCGCACACATACATTACTAATAAATATTTGTTTCCTGAGGGGGAAAAAACTAAGTTCACATCAATTTAAAGAGCACTAATCACATTCTCTTGTAGTGAATATTAACCTCCTGTCTTTCTACACCTTCTGAAAGCATATGACACTAGTACAACATGGATGAAACTCTTATTTCCTCAAACCAACAGTCATGCAGAAAATGTCCTGCAACTGGACAGAACATTTTCTCAAAGAGATCTTCCAGAAGACCTGACTACCAAAATGGAACTGCTAACTCCTGTGACTTATCTTGCTTTTAGCAGTCTTACTGCTACAGGTTTTTTGTTGCTTTGGAAAATATGAAATCTCAGCATTCATGAACAAAATCAAATTTTAATGAGCTGTTGCATTTAATTTTGCATTTTTTTATGACAACTCTCCTATTGTAGTTACAAATATTTTTTCATCGAAACACAGTACATTATCCTTAGTTGGAATACATTTTCATCAATTCATCACATCTCTCTGACATTGGGCATAAATATAAAAAAACCAACTTTGCTATCAACTTGAAGAATCATTTCTTTAGTGTATTACCAGTCTCCTGTGCATCTATAGAGCAGGTGGAAACACAGAGAAGAAGAAGATGACATTTCCAGCCGTCCATTTTGAAAACCTTCCTAGAAAAAAAAAAAATCAAAACCAAACACAGTGAGAAATACAGAGCACAATTTCCTCAAAAAAAAAGGTTTTTAATTGTGGAGGAACTGGGTAAGTGCATTTTATTTACAACATGGAGGCTTTCTAGCTGTATGAAATTTAAAGTAGCACTTTAAATTCATATTTTTCCCCTCAGCTTTTAACATGCAGGCTTTGAACACAGAGCTCTTAGACTTTGACACTGATGTACAGCATATAACCAAAATGAACTGTTTACTGCTTTGCTTTCACAAACATGCTTTGTTCTGATTCACACAGCTATATTTATCACGATCTAAAATTCAACTAAAAGTAAGATATTCACAGTGTAAAATTAATGGTAGCTATGCCTCTAAGATTCCCTTCTAGTCTTGAAATTTCCCACCCACACATCGGTTTAAAAGGAAAATTTGGTGATGGCGTCTGTATACAATACACATAGATAAGAACAAGCATTCATTTACAAATTAAATATGCCAGTTGGGCATAATTACAAATTAAATATGCCAGTTTTCTATGGCAAGTTGGCACTTGCCATATAAAAGTGACAAGGCTCAATGCTGTGGGAAATGGAAATCAAAATCTCTCAGCTAGAAAGTACAAAATGAAGCCATGTTGTGTTTAACTACACTGAACAAACGAGAACAAACCAGTTTTGAATAACTTTCAGTTCTAGGACACACATAAACTTAATGGCACTGTTAACAACTCATTATCTTATACTATACCTCGGATCTGCAAAGATAATTTAGTAGAAAGGCTACAGCTGGTCTAACATTATAGCACAGGGTTCAGTTCCAGGTTCTTAGGGTAGCAGTGTGTGTAATATTACCCTAGGTCTTGTAAATAACAAAAAGTAATGAATAGAAATCATCTGCTTGAATCTATATTCTACCCTCAGGCAAGAGCAAAGCCTCATTTCCAAGTTCCACACACCAAGCTCCATTGTAGCTCTTGAAGTGCTCTTTGGAACCTTTTCCCGTGGGGAGAATAAAGCCACATTTCCTACATTTCAAGACATTTATCAGATGCGGGCAATCTTTACTATTATTAGCACTGCAGTAACACAGAGATTCCAAGTCTTACTGAGGTCCCTATGCAACAAAAGAGGTTCCAAGTATTATGTGGTCCTTAACAAAAACAAAATGCTGGGGTTGGTGCATTGAGGAAACTTTCTTCATGCCTCTGCACATCACATCACAGTTTTCTTTAATAAGCACTTCTAACATAGGGGAAACTGCAGTTTGTCATGCCTGAAAACACAGAAAATAAAAACCTTTTCTAAGCATCTTATATGCCTCTTCATGATTAAATTTTGTCTTGGATTTACTCAGTGTTTCTCTATATATTACTGAGAGCTAATGACTCTCTGAAGAGCTCTCCTTGATCACTTTCACAGAGATTTGATCCCCAGTTATCTATTTTCACTACTATGCCTCATTACATGGGCCTCTGTTTTAGACCTTAATAAGCTAAAACTTTTTACCGAGAGACAAATAAATAAAAAAGCTTACTAACTTCCATTACTGTATTACACAGTACCTATTTTGATAAGTTATTGTGACACAGCAGAATTCACATCTTGAACTCTCTGGTTTTAATAAATTTAAATCTAGATCTTAACTATTATAGTATACAAAATAATCAGTGACTGTTCAGTTATGCAACTATTTCCATACCTTCTAACATCTGTCAGTCTATTTGCCTCCTTTAGCTTCTTCCAGCCTCATGACTCAAGAATGTTCCCTGCTCATTGGGTCATATACTACACTGGCAAAAATCTCTCCCCTCTTCCTAAACAGTGAGTGCAGATGGGAATGTATTTCTCACTTGCCCTTTGTTTTATCCTTCATTAGCCCCTACTGAGATCAGGCAGCTTCTTTAAACACACAGGAACCAGTGCAATTTAGAAAGGTTGCAGACTAATATTCCTACTTTGTACCATTTATTTATTTTGCCTTATCTTCACGTAGGAAATTCCAATTATGAATTACAAACTGCGTAAAAAAACAAGCTGCAAAAACTGAGGTACTTTAGGCTTTCTATGTGTATTCTTCACTATTTGCTAATGGAAAATGAAAGAAGTAATTTAGTGGAAAACTCATGTCATACAGGTCATAAATATTATGGGCAAAAGCCTAAATAAACTCACTCAGAAACATGCACTGCTACAGAGCATTACCAGTTCTGCATATTATACTAGTAACATCTTAATTCTAAAACTTATTTGAAAGTAAAACTGAATACACAATGTTCTAGCATAAAATACTCAAATATACATACCTGTAGTTGTTTATATAAATATATATAAGCATAACCTATGTAAGATGCTAAGAGAGCAACTCTCAAAAATCTAAGACGTCTTTCCACTTGAATTTTATTTTAGGAAACAACAGTATGAAAGTTATTGAAAGTCCTAAGAAAACAGGATAAAATGACACATATTTTAAAACTCATTTTACTGCCAGCATTTTTCCTTATTTGTTCCCAGAGATCCAGCAATATATATACAAATCTCAAAGGAAGAACAAGATCAGTAGTATTCCTGAATTCTTTAATTGCTTCACAAAGATTACTTGCCACTATATTTTGTTTTTCTTTTTTAATCACCTAATGTCCCCAATTTTATCCTCAGCTGCTTCAATGTTTTAGGCAGGTAAAAAAAGTAATTCTGTAGATTTTTGCTGCAAGAACAAAATACACCATCAAATATTAATACGCTTCTTAAACACACTGTCAAAAGCATGAAGGTTTTGAAGCAACATCTCTTTTACACCTATAGTTTATGGCCATGTTGCATACAGGATCTTCCTGCAAAACCCTGACTTGGGGACATTTTCCCTCTTCCATTTGTATATGCTAAGAGAAGGAATACAAACTTTCTTGTGACAAGCTAAAATCCCATCTCTACCAGTGCAAATAGATGTGATCACATAGTTTTCTCCTACCTGCTGAAGTACTCCAGTTAGATTTCTTCAACTTCTACATGCTGATTTCATTCCTTCTGAAGTTTCTGAAATAAATCTGAGTCCTGAGTGCAGCAAACAGACAGATTCAGCTTACATGCCCCAATTAGTTATCCCTTTCCTCCACTTTCCTCTTTTCTCCAACTAAAGCAAATTTAAATCCTGTAATCCATCTGTGGAACTTCCTGGTTTCACGAAACAGTAAAACCAGGAGAAATCCATCCTGTCCCCCCACCCCACCACTCTCCTCATACATCCACATACTGAACTTGCACAGTGAGACATCATAGTACCAGAAGAAAGATATATGTTGCTGTAAAAACAATCCAAATTATTTTCTAGGTGTCAGCTCTTTACTTAAAGGCAGAAATACTTTGTCAGTTATCTCCTCTCCAGAGGCACATTTTTTTTTCCCTACATTATCTTTTTGCTAACCCTGAAATGTCTCAGGAAGAAAGTTGCAGCTTTACTTATTGCAGGTTTCCTAGAGAAAAGAAGAGTTTCCTAACGATTCCAGGTACAATCATGTGGCCAGACACTGATTCAAGCAAGAAGACCCCGGGTGACTTACCTAACTTAGGAAGTCAGCCTGATCAACGTGAGACGCAAGATGTTTCGAGGAGTGGTTTTGTTTGGAGGGGCAAGCAGACACAGCTGAAAAGGGTGTGGCCACAAGGCCAGAAACACCCCCACATAGAGACAGAGCGTACATAAAGCACACAACCAGCCCCTTAAGTGTCTGCACCCAGTCTTAGAAGGGAAAATTGACTGACACTAAAAGTCAGTTTATTTACTGTTGGAATCAGTGTCTGCCTGTCTGTGAGCAAGTGGGATGAATGTTTACTTGCTGACTTCCTTTTAAAGAATGGGAAGACATAACAATTTTCCATTTCAGTATTTGGTGCACCTTTCATAAGCCTATTGTCTATTTTTCCATTTCTCAGTAAAGCTTAAACATTCATTATCATTCATGCTTCTATCTTCCTGCTGGCTTAAACTGCACAAATTGCAATGAGCACACATTAACAAAATTTTAAAAGTGGACCTTAGGATCCTAGCAGCTTCAAACAGCTTTTAACCCACCACCTACCTAAGGCCACATCTGGCTATTCTTAGAGCCTAACAAGCTTTCACTTCTTCACTTTGCACACTCTGTAAATAGGTGTTTATTAATCACACCCATTTAATTTAAATTGCTATATTCAGTTGAAGCTTTTGAAGTTAATTAAAGTTTGCCTTTAGGTGTATGAATTCAACAAGACTATGCCATGTTGGGATTAAAATATGAACAGTACTGCACACAGCACTGTGGCTTTAGACTTTTCTCCTGATTTAGTTTCCTCAAGAATGAAGTCAGGCTGAATGTTACATTTCACCTTTCATCCCGGATGGGGGAAAGGATTTGAAAACCCAGACCTGTAAATGGAGCCATGAAGCTGAAGAGTCTCTTAACCTTGTTAAATGAGTTCTTACCTGGCAATGACTCATTCTGACCCAGAACGAGTTCACTTTAAAACTCCTAAGCACTTTGTACTTTGGCCCTAATAAAAGAAGTGCAGAAAGAGACCTCATATGACAATTTGGGACTGTAAACAATAACCTACATATATATATTTCACAGCAAGGTGAGTTTGCCTCCTATGAAGGGATTTCTTAAAAGAGAGCAAAGGAGGTCAAAAGAGCTCCTTGGTATGGAAGATTAGTTTTCCCACATCAGAAAGTCATTATGAAGCTGGAGATGCATTTGTTATTGTTCTTATCCCTCTTTCCTGTCAGTCCTAGCTTTAGACCTGCTTCACATAAGACATGTAGCATAATGTCAGTACCAAAGCAGTATCATGGATCAAGTTTGTTTACTTACAGAAAAGAATATAAAAGTGATCAATAAAAAAGCATTAGAACAGGAAACCAAAACCATTCAATGGGTCTTGTAAAATGGGCCAGCTAAACCTGGAGGATGATATAAGTAATTTGTCATATCCTTGCCAGTTCCTCTGACTGGAAAGTAGAGAAATGTGAACAGAATAAATGTTGAACTTTACCCACATGTGCTTCGCTGACTCATTTAGTAAAGGATATTAAGTGAACTAAACACAAACATTTCATTCATGAAAGCAGCTTCTCAAAGCCAAAAGAAAACCAGCAGATGTGATTCTCCTACTTCCAGGAATATTGAGTGAGAAAGCATCCCATACACAGGAGTAAGTACTCATACCCAGCGTCATATGGAACAGATTATTTTTATAAAAAGTCTTGTTTTAGAATAAAAATAGTCTTGTCTCATGTTGAACCTACCACAAAGTGGGGAATTCAAAATTAAGGGCAACAGTTAACACATAATGTTACAGAAGCTTTAGAACCACCAGAAAATTATCCCCTATCATCAGCTAGATGTACCTTTGAGGTAGGACTCTAAGAATATGAGCTACTGGTGGTGGCAAGATGCAGGTTCCTATTTTCTAAAAGCTTTATGTTAGGAAAATATAACCTTGCAATAGTCGACAGAAGTAAAACTTCTACCAATATACTTGCCAAAAACCCTAATTATTCTCTCATTTCTAGTGCTGAAAATCATGCAGTTTTTCTGGATCTATCACTTTTGATAGCAGGAAAATATGAAGCTAGGAAGAATCAAGACTTCTGCATGTGAATATCTTCACAACACTGCAATATCGCCCATATTTTGTTCATTGTGTCAAAGGAAACATCTTTGTGATGTGAACAAAGCACAGAGATGTACACGCTTCTGAAGCATCCTAATATTATTATTAGGTGCAAATTTTATTTTGAATCATTTGGAATAAGTTTTGTTTATCTAAAGGCTCTTTGCTTATTTCCTGACACGAAGGAAATTTGTTTGATTGAATGATACTGTATCTGGATTTGAATGTGTGGAAGAATTACGTAAATGATTGTATGCAGGCAAATTGGAGATGAGTAGCTTTGTGGCAATCATCTTTTCAGCTGCAGCTGTTGCAAAAGCAATGAAAATTAAACAGCATGTTTTATATATTGCCATATTGTGAGAAGAATCCATAATAAATGCTGGAAAGTAAAGTGTGGAAAACTGACACTTTCTCAGTGTCTGCATACTTATGCAGGTAACTTAGAAAATGTTTTCTGTGACACTCACCAGACACTAGATATAAAGTTGCCATACAGTAGATATAATTTAAGTTAATGCATATGCAGACATTTATTAATGATCCTCAGAAATGGTATCTCAATATAGCAGAGCTTGAAAAACTGTTTTGCAAGGAGCTAAGAAACTTTAAAATGTGGCTTTCTACTGAACCAAAATAAGAGCAAAAAATTCCAATTTTACCTTGAAGGTAAATTAATTTTAATATAATTTGGCATCCCTCAAGTATTGCATTTTCTCAAAAATTAGTGTCCTCTGATTTTTTTTTTAACACTTATAAAATGAGGGTTTGTCATACATGATTAGCCAATATTGCACAAGACTACCTTGGCATATGAGGAATATCTCTTGAGTCTCCAGAGTAGTACTGAAGGTGTTGGGTACTCTTCCTTCAAAGCCCTGTCCATGATGTCCCAATCCAGCAAGAACTGTGTACATAAACTACTTTTTCTTTCTTTTTAAATCCTCAAAGCACAGTGAAATACGTTTCTCGCCCACAGAAAAACTTATGTTAAAAAATATTTTGAGATAACATACAGATAATAATAGTAACTGAATTTGGCCTCTACAGCATCATCTACAGAAAGAATCCTCTATTTCCTTAGGAACACACAAAAGAAAACAACTATAGCATTACTATTTTTTTCCTTGAGTGCTATTAACGTTTCCTGGCCAATGTTTCAGCTCAAGACTACCATATACCTCTATTTATCCACTGATTGGAATTCTTACATGGCCAATTATGTTTTGGAAATTTTGGTTTGAAAAGTTGTGGGTTCTGTTCTGTTGTAAAAGGGCTTCTAAACAAGTGTTTTTATTTTGTCTGCTGTCAAGAAAGCTAAAAAGAAGTGGAATGTTACACACTGTACTGCACAGCAGATAATTTAACTTCAGTTCAGTCCCTTTTTAAAACATGGTAATTACTTCAAAACACTGCAAGCAGAGTTCCTGGCATCCTCTGAAAGTTGAGAAATGGATTGAAATACCACCCAGTGGCTCTGTCCTCAACAATGAAAGGAGAGACAGCAGCAACTATGCAACCAAATCTATCTGGAGTCCTTCTAGACAAGAACAATGCTCGTTCATGCTGCAGAAACATTTGAGATGTCTCAAACTTAAATGGAAAGGAAAATGCTGAAGCTCACTTGGGCACATCAGAGATAATGATTGAACACAAGATTCCAAAGGGAAGAGTGCACAAGCCTAAATCTTAAAAAGAAAATAAAAATTAATTTAATAAAAATATATATAAGCTTGTGCTCTATTAAAAATAACAGTCTTCCTAAGTATCTTCTCACTTACATGTTAAGTACACCAAGCTTGTGCTCATCAGCCATATATAGTACAGCTACATCTGGATACAACTTCCCTTTCAGATTTTTGCACTAATGGATTGGGGATGAAAAAGCACAACACCCTTCAAAATTGCGTCCATGAGGGTTATGTTGTCCCCTGACACCTTTTTCTAATGTATTCATCAAATTAAATTAAAGAAAAAACAAACAAAAAATATTTAAACACATAATCTCACCAATAGGATCTTTCTTTAAAGCAAAATGCTCTGCAACATAAACGATCAATGTTTTACTTACATGGAACTTTTTATGTATCACCATAAGCCTGACAGATACCAAGGCTTGTAAAAGAATATTGTCACAACAGCTTGATAACAAGGCTAAGTCAGTCTGCACTCCTTCAGAAAGCAGTGGTCCTACCATGTAATACCCTAGCATATTTTCCACTTGTGAACAAATTTGTATCTTAAGCTGGTTGCAGTAAGAGTTTTGGAATTTATCAATAAGCCTGCTTTCAATCACTAAGCAATGTTGGAAGGGATATAATTTTTCTACAGTGAATTATAAAGATCTTTAAACTGCATTAATACATGTAACTAATGAATTTGTAATGCTGTCTAGCAAAAAACTTTGTGATTTTGAAATCATGTCAAGGATCAGAACACGTTGTCTGCATATAGCATTTATTCAGTGAAGGAAGAAACTGGAAGAATCACTGAATCATGAAATCACAGAATGGTTTGCCTTGGAAGGGACCTTAAAACTCATCTAGTTTCAACTCCCTCACCACGGACACCTTCCACTAGACCAGGTTGCTCAAAGCCCATTCAACCTTGCCTTGAACACTTGCAGGAATTGGACATCCACAATTTCTCTAGGCAAGCTGTTCCACTGCCTCACCACCCTCATAGAAAAGAATTTCTTCCTCATATCTGACCTAAATCTACCCTCTGTCAGTTTGAAGCCATTACAGCTTCTTAGGATAGGGATGAACAGTACAGAATCACAGAATCACAGAATGGAAGAGTTGGAAGGCACCCACAAGGATCACTGAGTCCAGCTCCTGGCCCTGCACAGGACCATCCCCAGGAGTCACACCATGTGCCTCAGAGTATTATCCAAACGCTTCTTGAACTCTGTCAGGTTTGGTGCTGTGACCACTTCCCTGGAGAGCCTCTTCCAGTGCTCACCCATCCTCTGGGTGAAGAACCTTTTCCTAATATCCACCTAAACCTCCCCTGGCACAACTTCAGGTCCTGTGCTCCTGATCCCTTAACCAGTCATCCCAAGGCCCTGAAGTCTCTCTTGGCTACTCTTGGACTTTTTGTTTCAACTTCATTGCTGCCTACCTGAAAAATCACTGATGGATAATTAACTGAGGGACATACCAGAGTAGGAAACTTTCTCTTCACATCTTTATCCTGGGTCCCATGGAGACAGAAGACTTCCCTAAAAAATGGGTCCAGACTGCATATTGGGCCTTCTGTTCCCTTCAGAAGGAAGTCTCACCCATCGTTTTTACTTTATGGAAGCAGTTTTGATGTAGAGAGTAGGGTGACTTAACATCAGTGCCACCCCCAAGCTAGATGAACCATCATCTGTCATTATTTGGTTCCACTTGCAGAGCCTCATACCTATTGTGCAAGGGCACCTGGTAAGGTGGGGATGGAAGGCAAGGCCATCTGGAATAGGTATGACTTGTGCACATTCAGGTTCCTTAGCTGGTCTCAAGTCTGATCTTGTTCTAAGATATGCAGTACTTTTTTTTCCCAGTCCCTGCCTATGGATTTTGTAAATTGAGAAAAAAAAAGTTATCTCAGTCTTGTCACATCAGTTTTAGACAGGTCTCCCATTTCTCACAAATCAGGGATGGTACAGTTTCTTTCTCTTCCTTTTTTGTCCCATGTACCTGAAGAAAACGTCCTTGTTATTTTTCATATCCCTAGCCAGGTTCAGCTCCAGATGTGCCTTGGCTTTCATGATTGCCTCCCTGCACCCTGACTTCTTCTCATTCAACCTTTCATTTTATTTTCAACTTCTTTTAACCTACAGCTGTGTAATCTTTTTTTCTCCAGGAAATATCTTCTGTGTATCATACAGTCTCAAAACCCACACAATTTTTGTTCCGTTTTATAGCAATCAGCTGTCTCAGTAAAGACAGGCAGCAACTTTGCTTTTTTCCTGATTTATTTCCTATTCAGCATACCCCTTGGGATACAAATCAGCAAAGCACCACAGACTTCAACAGCACAGTCCACAGTAGATAAGAATCTGGCGTACAGATGGGGCTTTCATTCCAACCTCTCCAGTAATCTCTTCCCTTAGAAGGAAAAGCTGTTGTACTTTAGACTGCCTGGCACTGGCAATGACCAGCTCTTGTAAGAGTGACTCTACAGGTCACAGTACTTCAAGGTACAAGAAAGATCCTTTGGTTTATTTCCAGTGAAAGAAAGATTTAGTGAGAAAGTCCATCCCTTCTAAAGACAGTAACCAGCAAAGATGTAAAACCCAAAAGAAAGATGATCTTGTAATGCCACTGTAAGGAAGGATAATGCTGGAACAGAGATCACATAATTAATGTTTCTGTCAAATCTACCCCTGCTCCCATCAAAACATGTTCTACGCAGTGTGAACTATATTACACCAAGTAATGGGGCAACTGTGCTATTTTTCTTTGTTTGTTTGTTTTTTGGGTTTTGGTTGGTTGGTTGTTGGTTTGGTTTGGTTTTGGGTTTGGGTTTTTTGTTGGTTTTTTTGCACCTGTGTGTGGTTTTTTTAGAGACGATGTAGTAGGTTTAATTATATTTTATGGTGCCTTTTATTGAAAAAGTGTTTTCAGGTACTAAATACTGTAATATTTTGCTAATCTCTCCTGCATTTGGAGGGTAGAGAGCCCACTAGTCAGTGTATGGGACTGACACTGCTGAATGTTTGCCCTTCCTGATGGATCAAATTATGCCTCTTTGCAGAATACCTGAAAAAGTTTCAGGACCACCATGATCTTATAGCACATTCACAAGATAACAGTACATGGGTAATGCTTTAATCCTCTACAGGTAAACAATCCTAGGAAGGTGAGAATTCTTCATAAAAACACATCAAAAAACTTTGCTTTTAAAACTTCCTACAAACATCTCTGGCTCAGTTTTCAACCCTGCAGTGACATCTTATGGCTCCGTGGTAGTTCCAGCAGTGAACACATGCCATCAAAGAACACAGACAAAACTGAAGGACACAGATATCTACATGTAGAAAACTGGGTAGCTGTCATTGCTATGGGATGACCTAACCCCATTAGTTGGTAACACTGAGCTCATTTACCCTCCCAAACAAAACTAATACAAAATACTGCCTGTTACAAGGTACATAGGTCTCTTTGCACACAAGCTTCCATCCCATGTCAAGTATTAGGCAGGGCTTAGTGAAGTTAAGGAGCAGGGCCAGAGGAGAAACATTAGCTGCTAGAAAAACAGACTCCCCACCCGTCCTAACACAGACAAGCTACCATGACAGCAGGTTGATGCCTTATGTGGCCACCTATTTCAAGCAGAAAAAAAAGACATTATCTTAGTATCAGAGGGCTGAAGCCATCACATGAATATCATTACAGGGAGCTTTATATCTGCATTGAAGAAGCCAGCAAGAAGTGAATTAATACCATGTATCAATAAAGTTAGCTTTTTCTTCCAAAAAATCCCTATTAAAATGCTCGGTCAGAACTGAGTCCTAGGACTAAACCCATTCCAGTCTAAAAAATCAATGCATCTGTAGACCTTTCCATAGTTTAATGTAAGATCAGTCTTTATTCCTTAATTAACTCAAAGCACAATATTGTTTTCTGGGTCAAAAGAAAACTACTATATAATTTATTTTCTCATGATGAATAAGAAAGCTTTTAACTAGATCTCTTGGGAACCTGAGGGGTTATTTTGCATAAATTGCTGGAAACATTAGGTGCTTCATGGATAGAAGCAAAGTGGGGAGGTGGAGGGAAAGCAATAGGCAGTCTTTCCCTGTTATAGCTGAGGTTAGCTTTTGAGCACAATAAAGTTTTTGTGTGATTACTGGTGAAGGGAACAAACGCAGGCTTATGGTGAAAACTCCACTGTCCTTAGCTGTGCGCTAGAATGCCACCCCTGCATCATAACATTTTCACCCCAGCAACCTAAGCCTTCACCATGTCTTTGATCTGAATGCATGTGCACTGTCTGGAAGAACATACATTGAGCTCTAAATAAGTTCTATTTCTATTTGATTAATTTTTTTGTCTTACTAGAGATTTAGAAAACTCTGAGTATTTCAAAACAGGAAATTCAAAAAGTAAAACCTCTAAGGCTTTAACAGTGAAAAAAAAGTAGTATAAACTTTAAGGCTACACATTCTGCATGATCTCGACATTCTTGGCTTTTGACATAGGTCACTACTGAAGTCAAACCTTGTCGTGGCAATTTTAGTATTTAGCAACAGTAATTGGGATTTCAACCAGAGGACACATAAGGAAATTCCTCAAAGACATACCCACCTTCTACAGAAATATGTTTTCCTCCTCTAGCAATCACCAATTTTCATACAAAAGAAAGGAAATTAGAACATCTGGCAAAATGAACCTTGCTATGTTCCTAAGAATGGAGGGTTTATTGAGCTCTAATAGAAAGTGGAGTACCTTCCCACTTGACTGGTACATAAAGATGAGATCAAGTTAATAAAACATGCACAATTGCACACCCTTACTACTTTATTGATTTCCCTTTATTGCTTCATAACCCATATCATCCTCACCTAAACATTGATTTTGCTTGATTTTTACTTCTGTTCTTGAGACATATTGTTTGATTTTGAAGATTTTAATCTATTGAAGAGTGTCACATGAGAGGAAAAAATGCAGCAACGTTTGCATAGTTGCCTCCAATTAGAGGAGAACTTGACTGGACAACTCAGACCCTTCAAGCCTATGTGCTTTTTTCCTGCTCTTTTTTCTCCCAGATGATCAAATCCCCATGTCTCCAGGGGATTAAAGTAACAGTGATTTCGGAGACCAGCAATAACTCTGCAGATTCCTCCAAGCACAAGGCAGGGTAAAAGGGCTAAACAAAAGGTATGGAAAGACTTCTTAGGAAGAAATTTTTGTTACAGAGAGAGTAATCAGGCATTGGAATGGGCTGCACAGGGAGGTGGTGGATTAAAACCTGGAGGTTTTAAGATGAGACTGGATGTGGCACTTAGTGCCATGGTCTAGTAACCACAGCAGTGTTGGATCAAGGGTTCGACTTGATGATCTCGAGGTCTTTTCTGACCTTGTTGATTCTATGATTCTATGATTCTATGACTTCCAGTATAAAATGACTATTCAGTCTAGTGGGAAAAAAAGACGGCAGAGTAAAGATATGATGGATGTTTATAGAGCCATGTGCAGCTTGGAGACAATGGCAGACTCACAGCAGGTCAAATGGAGGCTCATGTATTGGGTGCTTAAGTTGTGAAATGCTTTGCAGCAGGGTGTGGTGAATGCTAAGGCTTCAGATAAGCACAGATAGTCGATGAATTGAAAGTAAAAATATCAGAGGGCATTAAAGAGGCCACCCTTTAGCTCTAAGAGCCCCTGATCCTTGAGCATTACTACAGGTCTGCTGTTTTCTTTTACTCTTCCTTTCATATCTGCATTTGTTCATCAAAAACAGGATAGCAGCTTAGATGGGCAGCAGTCATATGAACTGTTGCCATTCAGAGGTTTATGGCTAGTTATCCAAATGCTAAAATTGCCCGAAAATGAGAAGCAAGCCATGCAGCCCCGTGGATCGAGAACAGTGCTATTGTAGCATTTTATTTATTGCCTCTGAAAAGCAAAGATTATACCTGCTAAGGAGCAACACTATTTTTTACCACATGGCACTCATACTTGCCTAAGGATAAGAGCTCTTTGAGCAGCAGATCTCACACAGACTTCCAAGGAGGGTGGAAAAATGATTTGAAAAAGTTTTGCTAAATCAAGGATCTGAAAAATCTAGCATCATACAGAACACAAGGATTTCTCTTAGAACTCAGGTTAAAGATCATTGCAGAGAGCTTGAAGTTAAGCTCTAGCAGTAGGGTCCACTTTAAAAAAACATGTGCACAAGTCACTTGTAAAACACAGCAGAAAGACAATTTCCTGCAAGAAACACTGGGGATTTTGCCATAAACAGTTATAACTTCCAGACTGCTCCAGTTCCAGCTTTAAACTGCTTCTTTGTCTGTTTCTAGGAAGCAAATCAGGCAAAGAAATGTTCATCCACCAATACTTATGGAGGTCACAGTTCTGTTTTCCAGACCATGTTCAGTGCTGGCTTCCTTGCCTGCAGTACTTTAAAAATAAAAAAAGCACAGGAGTTGTCTTAGTTCTGAGAGACTTTTTTATATCATCTTTCTGTTCATTCAGTCATCTGAGGTAGACATAATTTCCTTGAAAACTAAACAAATATCTTATTGCCTTTTAACTCTAAAACATTCAACATGTAAGTAAAAATGTAATAAAAATGAAACAGTTACATGCAAAGCCCACCACCATGTGGAAAGGTTATAGGGTATGACAGCCAGATCGGAAGTGACATTTCCAGGTCATGGTTTTTTGTCCTTAATTCTTTCTGATTGTACTCACCCATTCTATTTTGGTAGTTCAGGGCAGACATGCTGCAAAAACAAGGATTATAAAATCTACTATGTACTAGGCTCACTATTATTTTATCACAGTTAAATACGGCATAATGGTCCCACAGGGCTAAAGGGATACTCTGGTTACTTACAGAAGGAAAAAATAATAGTTGGCTTTTCGTGTGAAAAACTCACTAGATTTTTTTTTTGCATGCTTTTTTTTTTATTAATAGCTGTAGATTTATTTTGCATGCTTTTTTTTTTTATTAATAGCTGTAGATTTATGGTTAGGTTAAGGGATTCAAATGTAGTGTACCTATAACTTCTCTTGCTCCAGCTCTACAAACACTTATGCACATGAATCCCAGTGAAATTTTCAAGGGTAAAGTAAAAGTTTAGCATATGCAATAACTGAATGAGGTTACATACACATTACATACACATTTGTGTTCCAAGGACTTTACTGTCCTTATTTTTTTCTGCTGCATTCCTATGCAGTGCAAGTGGCTTTATTTTAGCAGTCATCGTGGAATCCGCTTGCTGCCTGCCTACTTGCTGCATACAGTAATGTGTCTGGCCTTATTTTAACTAAACAAAAAATTGTTCCTTAATTAGAGTAAGCACATCAAGCAAAAGAATCAGGATGTTTCC
>JAWWES010000081.1:42214813-42301060 GCA_035583135.1 Lophotriccus pileatus | reverse complement strand
GTTAGGTTAAGGGATTCAAATGTAGTGTACCTATAACTTCTCTTGCTCCAGCTCTACAAACACTTATGCACATGAATGCCAGTGAAATTTTCAAGGGTAAAGTAAAACTTTAGCATATGCAATAACTGAATGAGGTTCACCAGTACATACACATTTGTGTTCCAAAGACTTTACTGTCCTTATTTTTTTCTGCTGCATTCCTATGCAGTGCAAGTGGCTTTATTTTAGCAGTCATCATGGAATCCGCTTGCTGCCTGCCTACTTGCTGCATACAATAATGTGTCTGGCCTTATTTTATCTAAACAAAAAATTGTTTCTTAATTAGAGTAAGCACATCAAGCAAAAGAATCAGGATGTTTCCAGACCAACTGTATTAGTAGTTTTGGCAGGAGGGTAAACTATCCAGTCTTGTCTTATTCTGCAGAAGAGACCACCTCTGCCAAGCTTCTCCAAACGGTTTGGAATTGAAAGTGAGTTCAATTCAGATGAACCTACCAGGTAATATAAGCTTCAGAGGAAGAAGGAAAAAAAAAGGGAGCCATTATGCACGTGAAGGAGACAGTGTCAATAAAGGTATGATACACAAACAAGTTAGTGTTTGGGAAGGTCACATGAAAACTCAGTCAGCAGTTGCCCCAAACAGATTATCCTCTGAAAGGCAAAGTAGTTTTTCTTTCTCACTGATCTCAATATTTAGTATTGCAGGATGAAAGCATTTACAAGTACTTGGCACAGTGGGGCTGGCACACATCAGGTTCAGACCACAGTTTTCTTACACGAACATCCTTCCAACAGCAGAAGCAAACGCCCTTAATACCCAAACCTTCACAAGAACAGCAGCCATGGGAGAATACCACATGTACATGAAGGACAGTGCACAGGAGGTATCAGTGGTTTCTGACTTATGTCCCCTTGATCACCAACAGGTTGCAGCTGGGTCTTCAACAAGGGTCTTCCCTCTCAGATTCAGCAACATCAGCTGAGGCAGCAGGGATTGCTTCCTTCTGCAGCTGTGGGTTTAGTTTAGTCCATAACCTGCACGCCAGGGTACACCCACTGCAAATAGCAGAGAGTAACCCTACAGAGGGAACCTGGACTCCACGTAGCCTCTCTATGGGTCTTGTTGCCCTCTAAAATATTTTCAGTTGTGCCTTACATTAGTAATATAAAATAGCAGCTAATCCAGTACAACTGACTGCCTTAGCTTTACCAATTTCCCCACTAACAAATCTGAGGGGGGGAAAAATCCTTATTTGTAATTCTCTCTTATTTCCCTTCAAGCTAATCCCTTTATGAGTGTACTGAGTAAAAAGAACACAGTTTTGGTAGTGGTGGCGGGGCTGCAGGAGCACCCCTCTCTCTGAGAAGGGGTGTGTCAAACACAGCTGACTCAGCAATGGACCCACTGCAAGTTAAAGCTGAGCCAGCCAAAGTTTGTCCCACCTCTCTGAAAACAGTTTTAAGAAAGGGTAGAAAAAGCTAAGACTGAGAGGATCAGTGTAGGGTAGCAAAGGAGCAACAAGATCAGAGTTGGAGGCTGGAGCAGGTGCAACCCCGAAAGGACTGCAGACCGTGCTAGAGCAGGTACACTCCCAACAGGACTTCAGTCAGTGGAGGACTCAAACCATAGCATAGTGAATAAATAAGCACAAAGGAGTAGGAGAAGAGAAAAAAGGAACAGCAAAGAGAAACTGTTACATACCAACCTCTAACTCCTGCCTCACACATCCCCTCACTACTTACAAGGTGTAACTTGCATCAGTAACAAGAGGGGAGGTGAGATGTCTGGAGTGAAGTTAAGCCTGGAAAACGGAAAAGTGTTTTCACAAAGCATTTAAATGTTTGTTATCTTTGTTTTCCAGTGCTCAAACCACTAATTAAATGTTTATGTTAACGAGCAATAAATTAGTTTCATTTCCCCAGCTGGAGTCTGTTTTGCCAACAACAGTAACTGGTGAATTATTTCCTTGTCTTTATTTTGACCCATGAGTTATCTCACTCCTGTGTTTCCTGTTTTCTCTGTTCCTCTCCCAGCCCTGTCCTGTGTGGGGGTAGAAGTGTGAGAGCTTGGCTGCTAGATGAAGCCACCCCATCACAATGAGGAATGTGGTTTAAATTTTTAATTCCCTGGGAGTACAAATCTGACAGTATAACAAGCTCTTTTCAGTAAAGGACTTGCTTGATTAAATTCAAGTTTCTTGCAAATAAAATTATTCATGCTAATTAAAACGCCTTCAACGAAAATGAGAAAATAAATAGGACCAAAAGAACACTTTAAAAAAAGGCCAATCTATGCCCAATGCATAGAGTCTAAATTTTAATTGTTCTTCAAAAAAAAAAAATCAGCCAATATTAACCCTTTAGAAGTTGCTTCCTGTAAAAATTTGCTATCCTGTAAAGAATACTGTTTTCTTTACAGAAATGTTTTTCAACAGATGAGAGAGATACATTTGGGCATCTATTTTAGAACCTTTCTGTCCTTGAAACTGAGAAAATGAACCAGGGCTATGTTAATTATTTTGATTACTTTGGGCAATTTTGAGGAGTAACCTGGGACTTTAACAGCAAGAAACTGTCAGTGCCCAGGTGTTAATTTGCTCCAGAATTTTTCCTCATTATAATGTAGCACACAGGAAGGAAGGAATTGCTGTTAAGTGACAACATATTTTTTACTCTGACAATGTTTTATATGCATGTCTACAGGAATCTGTAGACATGAGAATAGAGAAAATTAGCATTGAAAAGTAGGCAGTGATTGTGATAAAAGAAGGAAAGGCAGAGGAGAGAGCTCGTGGCAAGAAACTGAACCACATTACAAAGAGCATACTGACCAGCATGCTACATACCTTTTGGTGCACAACAGAGCAACCTTTCTGGTTCCATGTCAGCATAAATAAGTGAAAGAAAACATAGGAATTACATTTCACCTTTATATTGTACTGACTCTACTGCTATCACGTCTGTTATGTCACACTTAAGACGGATAATGGTGTTTAACAATTTATTTTGGCACTAATGATGCCAGCTAGACCTCTGATTATCAAACACAGTTATATTAGTCTCTCCCACCAGTCCCTAAAAAGGGAAAACTTGTCCCTGGCAAAGTCATTCAACTGACTCAAAATGCCACCTTAGTTTGATATGCTCATGAAGTCTTAACATATCACAGCTCATGCGTATGAGGCTTGAACAAAACCTGTATTCCTCCCCCTCCCACATTCCATAGTGTTTTTATATTAGCACATTTACAAAGCATAACAAACATTCTGGCTTTGGTTATCCTGGTTGATAATCTGCATTTTTTCTTGAGCCAAAACCAAGTTTTGTAGACTCCTCATAAAACCACAGAATTAATCTTTGAAATCTAAGTAAAGGGGAGAACACTGCAAAAGTTTCAGAATTTAACATTTTCTGCAATTCTCTGATGACTAACTTCTAAGAGTCATCAACTGAATAATACTTTGAGTAAACTGAAAAACACCATCCTGCCATAACTCACTCCAGATTTTTTTTCTATACAAGATTGCATATGACTGATTCATATAAGTAATCATATATATATATATATGTATAAATAACATATGGAGATCTCTTAGTTCATGCATTATTTCATAGTGTCATTGATGCCTTTCACTCAAACTTATTTTATATGAAGTTTTATTTCATTTTTAGGCTTCTTCTCCCAGTTAACACAGCCAAAAGAAAGAATCTGCAGATGCAATTTCGAAAAGAAGTGTGCTTACTAACTACAAAGGTGAAGAATATTGTTATCAAGATATATTTCTCCTTTTACTTCCCTCTTCCCATAGTTAGGATCACAGTTCCTATCACCATGACTGTTTCTAAACAAATGCCACAAATTACAGCCTATAAAGTTGAGAACCAGTGTTTAAAAAGTGTGAGGAGGAACTCTTTATTTTTAGAAAATTGTATTACTTTTTGTATGAAACTAGGTAAAGAAATTTTAGAGAACTGCAATAATCTCTACTGAATCTGTGCTACTTAATAAAAATCTACAGAATCTAGTTACATGATTTTATTTTTCATACTGCTATTTCTCTAGTGTTTGGGGAGCAGCAGGACCTAAAATTTCTGACCAGTTTAGATGTTGGATGTTTGACTGCAAAAATCAAATCTAAATCTTTGTGACTGAGTCCAGAAAACTTCAAAACCGAAATTAACTAAAGCAATTTCAACCACACTTGGAGCTAAACCAGAGCCAAACTAAAAATGCATTTGTTCAATTTCTGTTTCTTTAACCTTGTAAAAACTTGTAGCTTCAATCTAACTGTAGGTGGACATCTAGTGGTATAATATAATTGATTCTTTTTTTCAAGTAGTTTCCTATATTCAGAGCCCTATTTACAGAAGGTATTTCTAGCATATTAAAAATTAAAATATTATACATAAACTTAAAGGCTTTATTTTCAGCTGTGCTTTACCTGCCTTCTTAATTTCATAAAATTAAGCAGCATCAGCAGCAATCAGAGGTCTGGATTCATATTCAGAAATCTTCAATCAAGGAAAATTTAATTTTGTAGCAAAAAGAGTTCAACATACTATATATGTAGGGGTTCAGCCCTGAAAATATAATACCTAGTACCCTGCATAACAACAAATTGGCGGCATTTCACATAAAAATGAGCTAATATCAGTTAGTCTGTTTAAGAAAACATTTTGTGCACTAGAGAATATACACAAACTCCAATCATCTGTTAACACAGATTTGCTCTGGAACAGCCCAACCAAAGCAGACCCACAAGCATAGATACAAAGAGTTGCTCCTACACAGGTGAAAAATATAGCCAGCATTTCTCTAAAGTTTTGCAGAATCCATTTAACAATTGTGCGTACACGTCCAACAAGTTATTGATGAAACAGGTATTGATTTTCAGTGATGTTCTGAACAAATAACAGTCACTGTTTAGTAACCTACTTCACCTTCCTTAGCTTCTTGTCACTTCAGTGCATGCCTCTAAGTCTAAGGTCTTTAAAATATTAACCATCATATGTCTAAAATAATTTTACCTGGCACTTACTTTGCTGAATCAAAAGGGAAAACACGAAGATAGAACTTTATAATGTCAAATAAAAAGATTATTCAACATACTTAAATGACTGAAATAATAAAAATTACATGAAGGGAGGGGGGCCAATACAGTGCTTAGTTTTACTATTTATTTTACAGTAGTGACAACTACCATATTCTTGCTATCCTTGGAATTAAAAATAGAAAGAGATTACCTATAGTCTGACTCTACATGAAATAATACAGTCCATGTATTATTGGAAGCAATGAGATAACACTGTCCTGGCTAAGCAATATGAATATGAACAGCATTTCACGTAGAAGTTTTGGTAAGGAACTGGTAAAAGAATAATCTCTTATGTCTTTCATAAGAAAGTGAAAATTTGTAAGGCAGTTCAATAAAGGGGCACTTAGATGTCCCCACAGAGTGCCCATCTCTAACAAGTAGAGGAAAATGAAATCATTGGTAAAATACATGGGATGCCAGTTCTTAAAATGTTTAAGGGGGAGGCCTCTACAAAACTTAAATACAGCATATCCGACTTCTGTTTCTGAACAAAGTGGTCAACTGCTGTAAAAACTCAGAAGTTATCTAGAAATAGCAAGAGATAATAGGGAGAAGAGGTATGACAGTGCTGCATTAGAGTATGAAATTTGGCAGAAACTAACCCCCTTGCATTCCTCAGAGATCAGAGGGGATGAGTGCAGCTAGGCTGAATTTCTGATTATAACCAATGTAACACTATAAGTCTAATCCTGCTCAATAAGAACTTTCACAATCACAAAGTCACAACCGGTGCGGTTTATTGAAACAACAGAAATAAAGATTTGGAATAGCCATTGATAAATCTACTTCCTGCATTAGCACTAAATATATTAAGGCTAGCCAATGATTAATTAAGCTATGTTAGCAATTCAAATCAAACTAATAAATTCAGCTTTTCACTAAGCTTAACTTCACTGTTAATTAGCTTGGTTTCACCCAGGTATGCTCTGACACAGTCAGAGATGCAAATCTTACCGAAGAGTCTTCCTTGCTTTGGGGAGGAGGGAGGAGCAAGCCCATCAGCTTGTTCGTGAACTGTGGTCATATTTTCATCCTCTACATGGAGGATTCCAGATATCAATTTTATTGTTGTGCATAAATGGAGGCGGGACTGTAGTCAAATATAATTGGTCAAATGTTGTCATCATAGACGGAGGGGCAGCCTCTTTCTCATTTTCATTTTGGTGGGTGTATTTTTTCATGTGTAAAGGCAGGATGGTTTTGGTTACCTTTGGTCAAGCTGAGCTATAGGACTTAGAGTTGGATCAGAGGCAGAATAGAACCATGACACTTCACTATTGCTTCCTGCAGCTGAGGCAGCTGTAAAGGCTGTCTGACAGACTCTGCCTGATAGTCTAATCCCATCAGCATGTTAAAACTGCACCTCACTATCTCCTCAAAGGACCAGATTTACACTTCTAACAAATACTCTGGCTTGTGAAAGCTTACTACAGAAAGCTGTGCAGGGATCTCTCCTGTGTATGTAGTAAACAGCCTGTGAAATTAAATGCTGCTAAATCACAGGGGGAAAACAGCACATTAGGTGCATAATGGCAGATGCTGAACTGTCTATCCTTTCCCAGGAAAGCTGAGTCATTCTGGAGAGTGTTCAGAACTTCAGCAAATGCTCAGCAGTGGTTAAAAAGGCAAATACAAGTGTTAGGAGTCATTATGAAACAGAAGAAAACAGTACACCAGGATACAAAATTAATGACACAACACTAATACTACACACCATTCTAGTCACTCCATGTAGAAGGAAACATAGAGGAGATTGAAAAGAGATTAAATGTATGACGAAAGAAGGAATGGAAGAAAGAAGTAGCAAAGAACACAAACTTATGGGCAAAATAAAAGATATGTGGGATGTTATTATAATTTTTTATAAGCAGGGGAGATAAGGCTAAAAAATTACACTGAGAAAAGGGGTGGGGGTTGGTTTATCGTTTGGGGGCTTTTTTTTTTAAAGGGAATGTTATTTCACACAACAAATTTAAACATTCCCACAAAATGTTTTGAATGCCCAAATCAAAATGTGCTAAAGCAACAATTAGACTAATTAATTGAAAATAAGCCCAGCAAGTAGTATCAGAAGCAATGATTGTGAGTTCAACCCACAGGCTATAGGAAGCCAAGACAAAATGCTATAAAATTGCCCTATTCTTGTACTCTTTCAACAAGCATCAACTACACTCTAGTCAGAGGAATACACGATTAGAGTGAATCCTGTTCTGACTCTGTATTGTCACAACAGAGTGAAAGTAACCATGGAAGAATTCACAGACCAGATTATATCAAAGTTTTGGATCTTTGTTTTTTTTAATGCCTGGAAAAAAACCCATTAAAAGCATTTAAAAAAACCCCCAACATTAAAAAGCATTAAAAGCTTTGGCTCTAGTGATATGAAAATAGGTATGGCAATAAGCAAAATTTAGGTACAAAGCATCATCAACATACAAATATCTACCCCTAGAGCATATACTTGGGAAAATGAGGAGAGGAAGAGGCAGAGAAGCAAGAATCAAAATCAGGAGGCAGCAAGAGGAGCTGGGAGACAGCAAGTTATAGCATTAACAGAGACAAAAGGAAAAGATGGACGAAAATGACTCAAAGAACAACAAATGAGAATGTGCTGATTCTGTCTCGTTAGTAGTAAAGGAGTATGACACAGAAACAGAGACCTGAATTTCTTCATCTGATATTGGCTCTGCAAAAAGGCAGGAGCTGGAGGGAATAAGATTAAGACAACATATAGAGCTATGATCTTCTCAGAGAATATCGGCAGCAAAGGCACACAAGGAAGATAACAAAGCAAGCATTAGATGAGGTTAGGAAGGAAGGCACATAAGGTGAAAGCAATGCCTTGCAATAAGCTGTATTTTCAGGCAGAAATAAATGCCCACAGAATCACAGAACTGCCCAAGTTAGAAGGGACCTTGAAAGATTCCCTGGTCCAAACTTCTGTGAGAAAAAGAGCATAGGTAAGATTATCTAGCACCCTGTCTAAACACTCTTGAGAACCTCCAGCAATGGGAACTCTACCATGTCCTGGGAAAGCTCTTCCATACTATAAACACTTTCTTTCTTATGTCAAGATGAAACCTCTCCTGTGAAACTTGTTCCCATTTCCCCTTGTCTTTGCCATGTGGCTCCTTGTGGAGGGACCCCAGTCCTCAAGTATCCCACTCCTCAGATGAAGGAGAAACTGAAAGCATGAACAAAAAGCAAACTGGTCTCTTTAAGGCTAGAAAACCCAGCTTCAAGAGCTAACCATGAGCACCTCCATCAAAAAGTGAATGAAACCCTCCCCTCTGTTTTAAAACACTGCAGAGGCACCCTTGGGCTGCGCCTGCTCCCCTTGCCTGTGGCTGACAACCATGGGAGAGACGGGATGGGGAGCAATCTGGGGAAGTGATTTTTCCCCTGCACTGGGCACTAGTGAGGCCACACACAAAGTACTGTGTTCAGTTCTGGGCCCCTCAGTTCAGGAAGGACATTGACGTGTTGGGGTGAGTCCAGAGAAGGGCAACGAAGCAGGTGAAGTGTCTGGAGCACAAGTCTATGAGGAGCTGCTGAGGGAGCTGGGCTTGTTTATCCCAGAGAAAAGAAGGCTCAGGGGTGACCTTATCACTCTCTAGAACAACCTGAAAGGAGGTTGTAGCCAGGTGGGGGTCAACTGATGGGACAAGAGTGCATAGTCTTAAGCTGTGTCAGGGGAGGTTTAGGTTGGACATTAGAAAGAATTCCTTCACAGAGAGGTTGGTTAGACACTGGAATGGGCTGCCCAGGGAGATGGTGGAGCCACCGTCCTTGGAGGTGTTTAAGGAAAGACTGGATATGCCACTTAGTGCCACGGTCTAATTGACATGGTGGTGTTCGGTCACAGGTCGGAATCGATGATCTCAGAGGTCTTTTCCGACCTAACTGATTCTGTGACCTTGTGTTCAGCGCCCCGCCCGCGCTCCCTCCCCTCACACTCCGGGGCTCCCTCACCGCTCCCCTCCAGCACCCGCGCGCCCGAGCACGCGCAGTGCGGCCCCGGGCGCGCGGCCGCTGCCAGGTGGGCGGGCGCGGTCTGGGCGGTGGGCGTGGTCAAATCGGCTGTCAGAGCGGGGTGGGCGTGACCAGAGGCGCGCGGGGGTGTGGCCAGGCAGGGGGGCGTGTCCGGCGGGCGCGGCGGGGTCAGGGGGGCGGGGGAAGCGGCCGGGCGGGCGCGGAGCTGCCGGCGGGGGTGCTGCTGTCGCTGCCGCCGGTGGTGGCACCGGGAGGGCACCGGCCATGGACGCCACCACGCTGGAGCTGGACGCGGTGAAGTTCGCGCAGCTGGCGGTGCAGCGGGACCAGAGCGGGCGCTACCAGGAAGCGGTCTTCTACTACAAGGTACGGCGGGCGGGGGTCGGTTCGCTCGGGGCGCCGGTGTCGCCGTCCCCTCACCGCGCTGATGCTCCGGAGCTACCAGAGGGTTCGCACTTCCTCCCATCTCCCGGAGGGCCGGGGCGGGGAGGGAGAGGCGGCCGGCGCGGCGCGGCCCGGCCCTGCCGGCGGGGAGGGCGCGCTGGGTCAGTGCGGCCGCCCCCGCCCGCCCCCGGCGGGTGTGCCCGGGGACGGCCCGCTCGGCCCGGGGGAGGCGAGGCGGTGCCCGCCGGCAGGAGAGCGGAAGGCCGGGCGTGCGCCTCCAAAGTTTGTCTGTCAGGCAGTCTCCGGGGGAGCCGCGTCCCTCGGGGCGGGTTGCGAAATGCCTTTTCCCTGCGTCTGGTTTTTAGGTGGGAACGAGCGCTGCCCCTGCGCTGCTGTTTAGGGGTGGCACCGCAGGTGCTGTGCTAGATAAGTGGGTGCGGGCGCTTCTCCTAGCTACTGGAAGCGCAGCCCCCTCGGTGCTTCTCGGAAGCTTCGTCGTAACCTAAAAACGTCTCTTCCCGGCTGGTCCTACGCTGTCGTTCTTGGCCTCTCCCCCACCCCCGCCGGGCCGGAAAGGCTGATCAGTTTCAGGCTGAAGATGTAAGCGCTGGGCATTTTGGAGAACCACAAGTGGGCAATGCTGCTGCTCTTGAGCGTGCAGCTGGAAACAACTCTGTTGTACAATCAGTCATCAAAAAAAAAAAAAAAAGGCCTGGGTGAAATACAAGACGCTCAGCAGTCAGAGAGCTTCAGATCATAACCTCTCAGTGATGTGCTTTTAATCACGTATGAATATTCTTTCCATTAGGGACCAGATTTTATTGTTTCAGTACAGCTTCAGGTTGGTGTAACCAGGGGTGTAATGAGGTTGATTCAATGCCCTGCTCTATATCTATAGAATTACTATTGGTATGTAGTAAATTGTGCAACCATTATGTATTTTTCACCTGTGTAAGTTGTCTCATTTTGTTGGTTTTGTGTTTTGCATAGTTACATCATAGTTCCATATCCCACTGGCTTTACTTCTCACCTGTGAGGAGGGATTTTTTTGAAGGCTACATTTATCCTTGTCACATTAATCGTTCCACAAATTCCATTATCCTGTCAAAGTAATTCTTTTCCATTAACTTGCTAAAGGCATGGTAGTTGGCCTTTTGCTTCGTGAGTGCTCGGTGTCTATGAAATGTTTAAAAAAGCACAGTGTTGTTATTATGGTGGCCTGTGCATGTAAGTGTGCAGGGGTAGGAAGGGAAGTATCTTTTTTCTTACCCTGGTTGTTAACACAGTGTGAGTTAGGTTTATATATGTAAAGCATATATATACAAAGGTTATAGTTACCCATAATAACACTGATAAACTCTGTGCTTATCAGCAGCAGTGTGTGTGCATGGTCTGATATCCATGCACAGTATTGCTTTAGTACTGTATATTTCTGCATATATCTCAAAGAAATTATTCACTGCTCTACATCGTAAAAACGTCTCTTTGTGCAAGTAATCACCCTTGTACACTTTTGAACAGTGTGTGGAAAACCTTTTTCACTTGCTGCATATGGGTAATGTTCTTGCTAAGTGCAAAAACGCATTTCTGGCAGTCTTGGTGCGCTCAAAGCTTGCACATTACAAAGAGTATAACCTAGGCAGTGTTTTCTGGTGTACAAAAGCTATGCCAGAGAGCAGCACCGTCACAGATTTGGCCCTGTTATAGCTTTGAATCACAACTGCAAGTGAGGTTTCTGCTGTTCAGAGAGGGGACTCTTGGCAGTCCAACACTAGATGTTGACGCTTGTGTCAGATCCGATGTGAAGGTGTTGGTGTTCAAACCTACTGTGATCAGGAGGAGTGAGAGCAAACTCAGCAGATACCATTAAAGCAGAATTCTTCATGTATATTTCAGCCGAGATAGGTTTGGCTTTCTGAATGTTGCCTGAAGAATCATTGACATGTTAGATTAAACAAAAGTAGTTAGAAAATATCATCTAGTATTTTGGGGCCCTTCATGCTTTTCTTTTTGGACAGTGCAAGTAAGCTCTCTGGCCCATCACCAACTTTCTTATCAACTGATGTAAGCTGTTCAGAGCCCACTGGTGCAATTACTAAGCGCATGGGAAAGCTTAGGTGTTGTACTGGCTTCTGTGAGAATGTGACTACAGCAGGTAGCTGTAGTGCAGTTTTTTCGCCCTGCAAAGAATAGTTGTGTGCAAGACCTTAATAGTAGTTAATTGCTACGTGTAAATGGAACTTCAGTTTACCTTTCTGTGGCTGTGGACATTTTATGTGGTGTAATATGGAGATGGATGCTGACAGGGAGTATGTGGTGCTTGGTTCTTTGATGCTTCTCAGTGAAAATTCATCCTGATAATGAGTACAGGTTGTGTCAGGATCAGTTTTAAGCTGGGGCAGATGAGTAGGGGAGCAAACTGCAAAGCTTGACAGAAACAATGGCGATAAAGCACACAAAGGGGTCGCTGGCCATGGATCTGTGCTTGCCCTGTGCAGAGCAGCCTCTCTGAGCACTGTCTTTGTGAAGCAGCTCTTTAGTTACTGTTTTGCTTTCTACGTTCTCAGCCTCCGTGCTACACGACCACCTCCTCTCCTCTTTGCTGCAGAGAAGATGAGCACTGCCACAGGAATGTTGTGGTTATTTTCCCCATGCCAATAATGAGGACAAAATAAGGTTTTTATCCTCATTTTTGTAGGTGACAGATGTGGATTCTCCATGTGGTTCTGAGACTTTGTCAGGTCTGCCTATTTATTGCAGCCCTGCCAAACCTTAGATATTTTTCATAAATGTAGTGAATGGATAGACAGCTTATGCAACTGAAGGCGTTTTTTCTTAATAGATTTGTACAGTGTGGAAAAAGCCTTTATGTGGGTATCATACTGTGTTTCTGAGCTGGAGGCCTACGCTCCCTTCTGGAGCCTAGACTTGCATCTGGAAGTAGACTTGCATCCAGTATTTTTGTGTACGTGCAAACATTTAAAAAAACAACTTTGAGAAGGTAGGAAACTTCAAATTTAGACTTTCCACATTTGTTAGCTTTATCTGAGTAATGCTAAAAATCCCCCCAAATTCTTTGTGTCTGATTTTGAAAAGCTTTTATCATTATTATCAGATTTAAATGCAAATAACTTGAGTAGCTTTTTTTTTTTTTCCTAGCCTTAAATCCACAGCTTTAAAACCAAACTTGTCTCAGCGCATGCTTGGAAAGTTTTACTTAAAATCTCTTAATTTCATACATTACTATACAGGCAGGCCTAAGGTCTTGTCTTACAGAACTTCTAAATATTTTTATAGTCTTATAGGTTGTTCCAGGTTGTTCCAGAGAAACTGAACGTGATCTAATTTATAACTTGAAACTTTTTCTTTCCAGCAGAAGTCCCCTTCAGCCACTGAGTCTTTTTGCAGATGTAAGGACTTGCTTTTATGCAGCTCATGGCTGTTGTAGGCCCTCTGTTTATGGAAAGTAATTTTCTAGGCAGCAAACATTAACTTTGTCTCGAATTCTTCTGCCTGCAGGAAGCTGCACAAGCCTTGATTTATGCTGGGATGGCTGGGTCAAACTTGGAAAATATTCAAGAAAAAATAAATGAGTACTTGGAGAGAGTTCAAGCTCTCCATTCAGCAGGTGGGTAAGAAGCTTTCCACTCAATTAATTTAAGCAGAGATTTAATTAGAAAGTTGTTTGCTGCTGTGAAATACATATCAATGGTGTTTGCTCTGTTTTTCATTATTCTAATTTTCTCGTCCGTTGTGGAGAACCACAAATAAGCGTATCAGTGCTTTGAATTCTGATACATCTGAAATTAAGTGGAGACTGAACTTCCTAAGGACTTAGGTGTGGGTATTCTTTGCTTTTAAATATTCTGAGGAATTTCATTTGCAGAGAAAACATGAGAAAGTAATTAAATATAGCAACAAAAATTGATTAGGAACAAATCAAAACTCATATCTGAGGCTTAGCTGCATGATGGATTTGAAGCAAGTGGGTTCTGATTTTTATGTATAATTACTAATGTTGAGAGGGGAAAGGAGCTCTTTGCTCTCATAAGAGTTTCCTTGTTTGATCCAGTTTCAGTGTTTCTGCTTAGAGCAGGTCCTTCAATTTTTGCACACCTGCAGTTCTCAATTAGAATCATAGAATCACTTGCCAAAAAAGGGACTTCAGAAGGCCTGTGTCCAGCTGAAAGCAGAGTAGACATTGATTTTTGGACCAGGTTGCTTAGGTCCAGTCAGGTCCTAAAAACACCTAAGGACAGAAATTTCCTGGTGCCTCTGAGCTCCCATTCCAGGGTGCAATTGTATTTCTAGTGATTATTTTTTGATATATATCTAGTTTTGTTCTCCCCTGCTTCAGTCCATAGCCACTGACTTCTCATTCCCTTTCTTTACACCACAGTGAGGAAAATGGATTCAGGCTCTTTCTTGACAACCATGCAACTAATGGCAGGTTGCTATTAGGTACCCCCCAAAGCCATCTCTCCTCCTGGCTGGACAAGGTGTGCTTCCTCAGCTTCTCTAGAGGCAAAGTCCTCCAGCCTCAACCTCACTGGGGACCCAACGTGGGATGCAGCATTCCAGATAGTCTACCGAGTGCTGAGCAGAGGGTGCCAATCATTTCTTCACCCCCGCATCTCCTGGCTGTGCTCCTGATGATGCAGCCTGGGGTGCTGCTAGCCTTCATTGCTGCAGGGGCCTGCTGGTTCAGGTTCATTCACCTGAGCCCCAGACCCTCCTTCATGGGCCTATACCCTGCAGGGTCTGTCCCAAGCACGGGGCATAGCATTTGTCCTGGTTGAGTTTCCTGAGGTTCCTGTCAGCCTGTTACTTTAGCTTGTCTATGTGCCTTTGAATAGCAGCTGTGTGCTTGAATGAATTGGTTTGGTGGGGTCTGCAACCTTGGTGAAGGTGCACTCTGCCTTCTCCTTTAGGTCATTAATCAAGGTATTAAACAAAGTGGACACCTAAGGAACTTGTATGTTGTCATAGGTGATGTGTTTTCACAAATGGTGCAATATTTGACATAATTAAACATCCTTGTTCTCAGTGTAGTATGGAAGATATTTCATTTACATTATTTGACATCTGAAATATCCTGAGAAAGTATCTCTGCTTCAGGGAGGGGGTGATGGTGTTTTCTTGTCCTTGCCTAGATGCTTTTAGCAAAGTCTAGAAGGATTTAGTTTCCAGACGAGAAATGGTTATTACCCATCTGATTAGGGCTGCTAGTGTTTCGATGCCATGTTAGGGATGTTTTTACATGTCTGCTGCTGAAGAAAGCCAAATACTTTCTTTTTTTGTTTAGTTCAGTCACAGAAAACAGACCCTCTGAAGTCGAAACAGCAGTTGGACTTGGAGCGTGCTCACTTCCTAGTTACACAGGCTTTTGATGAAGATGATAAAGGCAACGCAGAAGAAGCTATAGAGTTGTACACAGAAGCCGTGGAACTCTGTTTGAAAACAGTATGTTAAGCTACAGGTTAACTTGGTGGAATTATGTGATGGTAAGAAATTCTTCCACTTACACAAGTGACTGACCCTTAAAGGCTGGCTTGAAAATGGAGTACCTGTATTTCTAAAAACTACTTTTTAATCTTTTTTTTTTCCCCACTTTTTTTTTTTTTTAGTGTTTTTTCCAGTCTTTGTTGTGTTGCTATACAACATTGTAAATTTATGGGGTCTTGTGATTTTTGTAGGGTTTTTTTTTCTGAACTGGATTATATTAATAACTAGAAAAATTCTGGAACGTTTTTCATGTTAATTTTTGCCCTGGAACAAACACAGTGCTAAACCAAATTAAAAACTGTTAAAACTGAAGATGACTTGCTAATGTGTCAGCTGTATTACTTTCTGACTACATTAAAGGAAGTAATTTAAGTGAAATTTTTGTATGTAACACTTTCTGAAGATGTAATGGTCTACTGATGCCAAATCTAGTAAAAATAGTACTTGATTGCTCAACATTAAAGCTGTTATGAGTGAATTCAATTCACACTGAAATTAATAAGGACAAATTGGCCATTATGCAAACGATGAAGAATATAATTACAGGTACTGCTTTTTTCCCCTAAGTCCAGTTGCCTTAACTAACTCATTATAAGAAGAGCTCACCATCATAATGTAACTCCACCAAGTCTGTTTTTCTTTTTCCCTTCTTTTCCTTTTTTATAATGTAACAATATATGTGCGTTGTTGAGAGTGGTATGTTACTGTTACTACATGCTAGAGTAAGTTCTTTTCTCTAAATTCTGTAAACAGGTTATGTATATCTAGGCTAAAAACCCCTGGTGATGCAGTATAACTGATCAAGAGTTAGTAGAACTGCTCTAGTTTTTCCACTTGAGCTGTTGGAGCAGAACATTTTCAGTTTATTACATAACTTCTACTGCGGCACTGTACTGTTTTTCCTCTGCTATGTTCCTCCTTCTGTTGTGTCTGTGCATGAAAATATTACTGAAGTTAGTCTGAAAGGACATACTTTGTACATGTGTTTTTCATGTCTGAAAGAACATATTTTTATTAATAACTGCATATATCAGGTATTTCATGAGGTACAAGGTACTGCTGAAGTTTCTTTAAATCTTGACTAGAATATTATTTTGTTGACATGATGGTAAGCTTTGTCCCTTACGGTGACCCAAAAGTACCTTCTTCCCAGGATGAAAGAAGATTGAAGAAACATTGCTAGCTTGAAGCTTTACTTCTGTTTTTCTCCTTAGTATGTGCAGGTGGAGAAATTTGTTTCTTCCTTACCCTTAAAGTACTCAGAGAGCAGCCATTTCTGCTCTTCTGTGGCTGATTCCTGGATGACTGTGCTGGTGTTCCATCTCCATTGCTTACTTTCATACATCTTTCAGAGTCTTTTACAACCAGGAACTCCAGAACTTCATTTACTTGCAAATGAAGTTAGTAGCTTGTACAGAGTGTTTCTGGTTTTGTTTCCTGGGGTGAAAGTAGCTTGCTTTTTGTATCCTCAGTTGACCTGGCTGACCTGGAATAATTGGTCAAGCTACAAAGCTAGAATCTGAAACCTGTCACACTTGTGGGTGTGGCAGGAGAAGCCCCACCTCATGTTGTGGCTCTTGCAGATTGTTTAGCAGCAGAAGCCACGCTTCCTTCACCTGTAGGGAAAGGGAATTATAAATTGTCATAGCTAACCTCCCAACTGGGAACGGAAGTTAGCACTCTTGATACCTGTTTCGTTGCCCTGTCATAGTTTATTTTATGCCTTTGATTGCAGGTTAAAAATGTTGTTCTTGCACATCTGTCTTCTTAGTTTGTATTTTAGGAAAGTAAACATTCAAAAATGTATTTTTTTTCCTAAGTTACCCTGATTATTATTGACTCATTTGGGGAAAAGAATGAGAACACATCCAAGCCCAGTAGTGTGTGTTACATTTGGTTTTGTCTTGTTTCTGCCCATAGTGTTTTAATACAGTTAGTTCTTCTGGCAATTTTTTTTCTGTATGTTGTGTTTCCCATGCTGAAAAATTTTAAACATGACTTCCATTCTATGAACATTTCACTAGAACAGCAAAATGATATTTACGTACTTCATATGCTTTTTTATGATGAGATTAAAAAAAAACAAAAACCAAAAAAAAACCCCAAAAAAACCACAACAGCAAAACCCTACAAACTCCACATATTTACTCTTTTAGAAAAGAGAATTGGAAAAAATAGCTAGTTACTCTTCAATGTAATCTAGAATTATGACAAACTGAGCTTTTAAAACATACTGGGTTTCTTTGAATGTGTAGATTTTTTTTTTCTTTCTTTCTTTCATTTTGTACTGTAGGCTACTGAAACTTCAGAAGCAGGCCTCCAGTCCAAACTGAAACAGCTGGCTCGACAAGCACTGGATAGGTGAGTATGGCCAATGTTAGTAAACATACTTGCTGTCAGGTCTAAGTGCAGCCTCAGAGTTGGATTCTCAGTCTCTCACGTCTGTATGGTTTCTGGGTAGACCAAGCTCCCGTGGAGTTCTCCTTGGAGCAGACTGCCAGCTGCTACACTGCTGAATGTAGCAGCTGTTGTGCCAACCCTCTGGGAATCTTGGGACGTGCAGAATTAGGAAAGGACTGTGTGTATGCTCGAACAAATGCAGTGCTTCAGTCTTCAGAGATGCATATCAGAGCTTCTATGAAAATGCTGAGTTGAAGCAGCACAAAGTTAAGGTGTCAGTGCCCCTTCATAAGGAAGACGGCTTGGAAACTGGGAAACACTTGCCTTGACGATAGCAATCTAATTGCATGGTATATGTGTAATGAAGTGTCTGTCTGAAACAATTTACACGAGTATAAGTTCAACATACCTCCTTTTAAATCAGCTCTTCAGTGGTGAATCATGGCCTATGTCAGGCAAAGTTTCAGTATAAGCTGGTTTTTGGCGCTGCTTTGTCTGTTTTCAGAAAGAAACCAGTGTTTTGCATGTGTGTGACCATCCACCAGCTTAATGCAGCAACAACAAAATATAGCTCCTGAATACACAGTGTTCAAGCAGTTGAAATGCTGTGTTGTGAGAACACTTGTGGTTTTTTTATTGTAGCTTCTAGACAAATAAATCCGGAAGGTATGAGAAGGTGCAGATCAGTTTTCTCTCTCTGTGTTTCAGTGATCTTGTTCTGAAATTCCAGATAATGAACACTTACACAAATTCTCCTATTAGCATAATTTAGAGGCAATAAAAATCTAATGAGTTCTGCCAAAAGTAGCTTATCTGACTTGGAAATGCTATCTTTTAATTGATTGAAGAGCAGGAAAGTAAAGTACCAGCATCAGAAATAGATTTTGTTTGGTTTTTTTTAGGGAAAGTGGTGTTGGTCAAATTGGACATTTGTTCTTTCCATGCAATATGTGTGGGAACATGAACCAAGAAAATCAGTAATTGAACCGTAACTATGTTTTTATCATTGTTGTAAGGAAAATGCATTTTTATTTGCTTTAGAGCAGAGGCACTGAAGGAATCTATGTCAAAGGCATCTCAGAAAGAAAAGTCAACTGCAGCTAAACCAAATCAGCCAGTGAGAACGTTCTTTCCACTGGGACCTGATTTTTCTTTGAATGATAAACCACAGACAATCAGAGCAGTACAAGCTAGTGAATCTCAAGGTCAGAGATACACTGCAGAGGAGATTGAAGTGCTCAGGTAAGTTGAAGATTTTTCAAAATGAGTTAATGAGAGATCTGGCTCTGAGAAGCCAAAGTACAGAGATGTTTTCATAGATTAAGCAACTTGCTACTTCACTGGAAACTGAGGTAGCATAATATTTTGTAGGACTGTGACTTCTGTTGCATCCAGTTCCTTTTGCTTAGATTTTTATTATAGGTGGAATAAGCTAAAAATAATCCATAAAACCTTTAGCCTACGTTTTGAATTTTTAAAACTATCAAATATATCAATATATCAATATATCAATATCTAGTTTTCAGAAGCACTGTTTTGCTAGTTTTTAAAAACTAATTTTGTTGTTATTATCTTTTGGAACTTGATCTTTGAAAGATGAGAGGTTTATAATTATTTTTTTTTTGTTATGGCTTTCAGGAAGACTTCAAAAATTAATGGCATTGAATATGTACCTTTCATGAGTGTTGATCTGAGGGAACGTTTTGCCTTCCCTATGCCTTTTTCGTAAGTTTTCAATTTCTGAACTTCACTTTTGTTTTTATTTTCAAAACTTTCCCACATTTGGTATTTCTGTGTTTTCTTTTTAGGAGACTACATTTGGTAAAGTAGGGTTTTAAGCATAATTCAGACAGAGATACTTAAATACTATTACTTCTTTCTTCCAGTCTGAACTTAAGACTTCATTGTAGGCTGACCTTGCTGTGTAGTGCTTTTGCAGTTATGCCTTCAGGCCTATAAGGACAACATTATATTTGGCTTTTTGGAATATCAGGCTGGGCTGGCAACGTGGTTCCGTTATCTGATGCTGCTCCACACAGACTTTAGCTCCCCCTGCATCAGTTACCCATAAAGTGAGGGTGGTAGCCATTTCCTCTGTGAAGGACTATTCCAAGGAAGAGTGATATGTAACTGCTAGACCTTCATTCATGAGCAATAATAATATGTAAAGATTACCTAGCCATAACAGACAAAGACACTTGGGTTGGTTTTTTGCTTTGGTTTGGTTTTTTTTTTCTGTTTTTTTGCTAAAGGCTTATCAATCATACAAACCTCAATTTTCAAAACTAAAGGAAGTTTTAGTTATTAGGTTCATCATATTCAAATAAAGCAAAGAATTTGAGTTTCTACTGGTATAGGTGGCTTTTTGGAATTCTCTTCTATTCAGTGTTTTATGAGGAAAATCCTGGGTTTTATTTCATATTTTTAGGTTTTTTCCTCTAACAATCACACATTTAGAAGTGATGTTCTTTGAAATTGTTTTACAGCTTTGTAATTGTTCTATACATATTTTGCACCATCTATCAGGCATACATAGGACTGGACAAACCATGAAAAGCTTTTCTAAACTGCTATTGATTTATTTCTACTTTTTTTTTGTCTTTTAAATCTAGTGATAGGTGCGGGAAGTTACCATTATCCCCCAAGCAGAAAGCAATGTTTGCCAAGTGGGTGCGACCAGATGACATAACAAATAACCCTACCATGATCTACACTGTATCAAGTTTCAGCATAAAGCAGGTAAATTGTTCCTAAAGAGAAATATGTGCTGCTCACAGGGAACCTTCTTATTCAAAAAGGGATCCCCAAATGTGAGAGTTCATTCCTTGGCCCTCATGAGATTAAATAAATAAATAAATAGTATCACTTCAGATTTCATAAGTTTTCTGTCCACAAGAATAAACAGGTGTTAGCAGTGACAGTGAAAATTAGAATTTGAATTCCAGCTGGAAATCCTGTTTTCCAGAAATAGTGATAAGGATAGTATGAAAAAGGCAAGGTGTACTCTGCAGCAAATTGCTCACTTCATTTACTGAATGAGAAAAATAATGAGCAAGATCTTTTAATTTTTTATTTGACGGGAAGCAGAATTCTCTCATTAAGAACAGGGACATGTCTCAGTGTCAAGTTGCAGATGGTCCAAGCTATTCTGGAATCTGTAATAGTTAATGCCCTTGGATATGGTATTTGGGAGGAAGGAGTAAGTGTGAATGCATGCTGAGGTATCTGTGCTTGCCTCTGATTGTCATTAGTAATTCTAACTTTGGTTTGCTTTGTAGGGGACTCGTGTTGAACGAGCATACGTTTCCTGCTTTGTTTCTCTTGGTTTCAATCTTTCCTTTTTGAAGGCAATGACTAACTGATGGTTTTCCTTCCCTCCATACACTGCATTCGTCTTTCAGTATTTGAGTTATTAGTAAATGTCCTCACTGGTTCTCTTTTCTTCGTAGACAATAGTGTCAGATTGTTCTTTCGTGGCATCACTAGCTATCAGTGCAGCATATGAAAGAAGATATAACAAAAAATTGATCACGAGGTAAGTGGCTGTTGCTTTCTAAGGTCTTCTCAGACTTAATACTGCCAAGCTTTTGCAATATGTTCTGCGACACTTGTGCACAGTAAAAACTAGCAGTTGTTTCACCTTCATCTCCCTAGGACCCATATGGTTTCAGCACTTCCAAGAGGAGAGCTATATACATACTATATATAGATATGTGTACAGACACTGGAGTTTAACTTAGATCTGCTTCGAGGAGTAATGAATAGTTTGGAAGGGGTTTTTATTTGTTTGGGATTTTTGTAATAGAAATTTTACTTATAATGTTTAATAGTTTCATTTTTCTACTTTGTTATGCTAACTACTGTGCAACAGGTGGTCCACTTTGCAACTCATTGGAGAATTAATGTTAACAACACTGTCTCAGTTCCACTCGTTGGGCATCCCATGATAAATTTGCCATGGGTTTTGATGGGAGCCCCTTGCCAAACCAGTGTGTGAATGTTCCTGGATTGCTTTGTTTTAACCTATTCTCATTAGAACTGAACTCGTGTTCTTTTCAAGTGCAGAGAGTTCTGCACTGCCTTCTCCTTCAAATATATAACTTATAAATACAGTATTTACCTGAATGACATTACATATATGTAAATACCATTTGTTTAATAGGAAGATAATCTTTGCCTTGCTTCTGAGAAACAATTAGGTTACTTGTGTTCTCTTTGCCACTGTATTAAGCAGAAAGCTGCAAGAAAAGCAAGGACTGAAAAATAAAACTTATTTACACATGATTATTTTTTACTTTAAATTTGAGTTGTTCTTTCATTAAAAATTCCATATTGATGTTAAGTGTAAATTCCAGTGTTAATCCCACTTTTATTGTTATTAGCCAAGTAATTTATCACAATTTTCTTCTTTTTCTTTTTTTTTTCTATTAACAGTATAATTTACCCTCAGAATAAGAAAGGGGAGCCAGAATATAATCCATGTGGTAAATACATGGTGAAGCTTCATATCAATGGTGTACCTAGAAAGGTAAATGGTTTTGGGGAGACTTAGTGCTATTACTGTTTAAGTCATGTATTTTAAAGGCTTGTTCTGAAGTGCTTGCATAGCAATAACTTTAGGCAGGTTTTTTTGGAAAGTATTTTTTAATTGTTAAACCTTTTGAGATTAATTTTTGGTTGTGAAGTATGCAACCAAATATAAGTACTTCTTCTACAGACATTCATAAAAATAGCCTTACATTAAATTAATTTTTAAAAATCCTTATATCACTTAAAAGACTTATGGAAACCAAACAGGATCAAAACTGTGTATCCCATATTTATGAATTGGTTGTGCACTTTTCCACCCCATCTTAGAAAGGAAGTTGCAGAATTTAAAAGTACAGAAGGGGACATCCAGGAAGAGTGTAGATATGGAAAGACCATAGAGGAGTAACTCAACTGCAGATTTTTAGTAAGGAGAGGACATGCCTGAACACAGAACTTTGTAAACTGACCAAAAAAACCTTAATTTTCTTTTCAGCACAATAAAAAAGGACATAAAAGAATGTATTTATTTATGTAATATTTAACTGTAGCACTGATTATTGCAGATCATATTGTCTGATGAATGTTTAGGGGAGTTCAGAAGTTGAGTGAGCATATTCATGAGGGTGGGGAAGAAAGGGGAAATTCCTCAAAGGCTCTTAATTGCTAAGATATAACCTCTGGGTCAGGAAGTCCTCAAACTGCAAAAGTCTGGAATCTGAATGTTTCAGGACAGTATCATTTATGTGTTTGCCTTGTTCTTATTACTCCTTCCAAAACATCTCTTAATAGATTCCTTTTGTTATGATGAATGGCCATTTGGTCTTCTATGAAAAGGATTATTCATTCTCGCACAGATAGGATTTGACCAGAAAATGTGCTGTGTTGGTAGCCTGTAAGTAATGGACTAATGCCAACAGAAAACTGAAAATCTGTTCAGGGAAACTGTCTCAGACCACTACAAGTATGCAGTAATAATCTTTGATAATGAGGAATATATACTACCTAATTTAAAGAAGAAATGTTAATACTGTCGCTGCTGCTGCTGTGGTTGTTTTCCCTCTTCAGAGGGAAAAAAGTTAAATCTGGAAGTAGAGGCTATGAAAGTGATATGACACAGTTTGTTTCCTTATAGACAAATGTTTGGTTTTCTGCTGGCCACCTAGTACGGTCCATGCTCTGAATCCTAATTAGTTGAGGAACATTTTTTGGCTTTTTACTTTTTTATGCTTGCAATTACACTGACCCTTTCTGCGAGTACCTTTTGCAATATCTAAACACTTTATAAGACTGTACTGTCATCACTCCTATTTTACATAGGGACAAGAGAGGCCACCCTGATCACCCTGTTGGACCAGTGCAAGTCAGAGATGGCAATAGAATTTCTTGTTCACTTGGGCAAACTGCTGCAGGATTGATAGAGGTGTCCATATGTGAAAATAATGGTCAGGTCTGGCTGTATCTGAGAAACTGTGTATTAATGAGGGTTTTGGTTTATTTCCTAAGCACTTTCAAAATATTTTATTAGGTTTATGATGATTTTTCATTCATTTCAAACAGGTAATCATAGATGACCAGTTACCTGTTGATCATAGTGGGGAACTTCTCTGCTCTTACTCTAATAATAAGAACGAATTATGGGTATCACTAATAGAAAAGGCTTACATGAAGGTCATGGGAGGATATGATTTTCCTGGATCAAATTCTGTAAGTATGAGATTATTTCTAAGAGGAAGAAATTCCACTTGGATAATATTGGGTCTAGTAATTTCCTTCTAGTGTAATCAAAGTGAAGTGCTTGGGGAGACAAATATTGGATTTGACGTTTTCTTAATTTTTTTTCTGTTTCTTTCAGATATTCTTAGCTGTACTTAAGGAAATTATTTCATCAAAATAGAATGAGCAAGATATCTTGATGGTCAGAGTTAATCTTAGTTCTCAAACTGCAGTATTGACACTTTTATACATAGTCTAGATGAAAGTGTTGGGTGAAGTCATAAATTTTCTTCACCCATGTCAATACTGTTGATTTTGGTTTCTCTTTCACTAAATAGGGCAGTTCTCCCTCATTAGGTAATGGAGTCAGCTAGGAAAGGAAGGGGCTAGTCATTTAGTACGTGTGTATGGAGGGAACAAGTACTTTGATCTGTGCAAGTTTGTTTATCAGATTGTTCCACTCACCTACATAAATATGTATCGGGTTCCTATAATGTGGTTAATAAAGAAACAGTCACTGTACTGCAGCTAAACTGGCGTGCAAATTATTCTTTCAAAGAGGGACGTCTTACTGAAATGAGTATCCCTTATAATCTTAATTTGTTACTTAGGAAGCCTTTCTGATTTCACTTTAAAATTTTAATAGTATATTTTTTTATTTCACGGTGCTGTTTGCATTCTAGTTAATCACATTCTTGGAGGGTATACTAGGTAATCATCGCCTCTTGAAAAATTGTTATGGAACAAAGGTGGCTTTGTGTAAGGGGTAAATGTAGCACACATTTTTATCTGTGCATATGTCAGTGTCAGGCTGCTTTGTTTTGAAGGACAGAAGCTGGTGAGAGTAGATGTGTTTTATTCCCATTGTTGTTCTCTAACTTGCTATCTGGAAAAATAGCTTGACTTGTGACATTTAATCTCCACCCTTCCCACCCCCTCTGCTTTCTCCTGTATTTCAGCTTCCTTGTGTAATCAGGGTTACTTACTGGCTGTCTTGTACTTGTAATTCCTCAAGTTCCCACCCAGCAGTGCTGGTTATTGACACTTCAAGCATTTAAAGTGTCTGCTTTTGCTTTGAGGAGTAAAAAGCAAAAGAAAAGAAATAAGCAATATTTCAAGGAGTTGGGAGATTAAAGCATCTTCTTATGGAAATACATGTCAGTGTCAGCTTTACCAAAAAGAATAAAAAAACGAAACCCCTGAGCCTTAGAAGTAAAACTTAAATTATTTAAAATGCATATATACTGCTTTTGAGACTGTGCTTTAAAAGTCTGTGAATCAATGAAATAAATAGAACACATCACACAAATGAGTGTGACTGATAATTCTCTTATGCTTCTGTTGCTCCGAAATTCCAGCTCTTTGGGGTTTTATTTGGTGGATTTTTTTTTGTTTTGTTTGGGTTTTTTGTTGTTGTTGTTTTTTGTTTGTTTGTTTTTGTTGATTTGGTTGGGTTTTTTTAATTTGTTTTGTTTTTGTTAAACTTTTTGGAAATGTTGTCCATATCTAATCAAAGAATTTTTAGCTTGTTAGTCTTTATCTTGAGCCTTTTAGGTGTAGAGTTGTACTATAACATGTGTACACTTGATTTCTTTCAAGGTGTTTTTATAAGATGTCATGTGCTTATAGATCTGTTCTGATGTCTTTTGAATATTTGCTTTTCAGAATATTGATCTCCATGCACTGACTGGTTGGATACCTGAAAGAATTGCTATGCACTCTGACAATCAAGCTTTCAATAAAGACAGTACTTTCAGAATGCTTTATCAGAGGTAGATGTTTGTTCTTTCCTAAGTAATTAAAATGCTTGCTGTATAGTAGATGCATTACCACTGTAAAAGCAGTACAGTCATTACAGATCCTTTGATAGCATTTTGGTACTGCTACAAATTGTGCTTCAAAAAATCTCTATATCCTTTGTGGAAGAAAAAAAATTGAGGTATTGGTGGCTTTGAGAGAACAGAAGAGTAAAATATTGTGGAATTTTGATTCTTTACATATGAAGCAAAAAAATAGCCGTTTTCTTGATGAAGAAAATAGAACATAGAGAAGAGCAGCTTGGAATTAACGTACAAGTGTTTAAAAGTTGTTCTCACACAGCTCCCCTGAACTTAGGCACTTACTTGCTGTCCTTAGCAAGCAGATAAAATATAGTTCTTCTAATCATATCACAAGATTATGCCCCGTTAGTAAGTCTCCTGGAGGAGCAGCAAAAATCTATCAAAACTGAAATATTGGTCTTCAGACCTACCATAGAAGGTGGATTTGGTGGTCTTAAAGGTCCAAACTAAATGATTCTATTATTCAACTTGGGGTGAAAGACATTAGCTGCAATTTATAAATGCCAGCAATCAAATACTTGGATTTCTTTCAAAATGGTTTTGTGCAACCCGTTTCTTATGTATTTCAGTGCAGTAGAGAGGTGTTATTTTGTTGACTGAAACATCTCCATTCATGATAAAAGAGCATGACTCTTTTGACAGTGCTTTTTCTGTTGGTTAAGAGCTCTTTAGGTGACTGTCCACAATTCTTCAGATATTCCAGCACTGTAATTTGGAGGTGTGACTGCAGTTAGAATGGTATCTAGCCATTATAGCATAGCTATTGCTTACCTGTGCTAGACTGAAAATGTTTTGATCCATAGCCCAGTGACCCTGTACACTGTCTGGGGACACTGAGTCTGTACATGAGTAGTAGCATGGGCTGGGAAACATGACAGTGTGTTTTCACAGTAATAATTGTTGCAAAATTAACAATTGCTATTCATAACACAAAACTGGAGTGTGAACACCTGCAAAAGTATAGAAGCATGAACTTCTCATTCTTCAGGTTTTGGGAAGCACCTTCAGAATCCTGGGGCTGTGACAGCCTTATTAATTTGCTACATGCAGCGATTGGCTAAGTGCTGATGAAACCACATTTGTGCTCAGCTGAAGATCTGTGAAGAGTGTCTTTAAAAAGTGACACAGGTTGAGCTTCAGATTGATAAATGCTGAATTTTGTTTATGAAAATATGAAGTTACATTAAAATAGTAATTTTTCACTTAAAGTCTATCCTTAATTCTGAAAGAAAAAATAGTTCCACTTTCTCAAGCTTTATCAGGAGTGATTTCTGCTGACCAAAAACCCCTGTATCCCACTTTTTATAAAGCAGGGTCATGCTAATGGACAGTCTAAAAATGTACCATAACAGTCTGGCAAACATTAATTTGCAACTTGCAAGGTTTTAATTAAGGTATTTTTCACCTCTTTTTGAACAGATTTCACAAGGGAGATGTCCTTATTACCACAGCAACAGGGGTGATGTCTGAAGAGGAAGGAGAAAAATGGGGTCTAGTTCCAACCCATGCATATGCAGTCTTGGACATAAGAGAATATAAGGTATCAAATAAAACTGAAGGCGTTTTCAGATGCCTGTTTGAAAACTCCAGTGGGTTTCTAGGTTTATCTTAGATGGGTAGCTACCAATTTTTTTCTCTAATGGCTAATACAGTGTATTTTGTCTTGGTCTCCACTGGGAAATTTCAGAAAATTTGATGATTATGTCTTTTCTTTAGCTATTAGTCCATATGAAAAATACCTTGAATATGTAAAAATTACCCTGACAAGATGAATTTTATATTTCTTTAGGGACTTAGATTTCTTCAGTTGAAAAATCCCTGGAGCCACTTACGTTGGAAGGGACGATACAGTGAAAATGACACAAGAAATTGGACCCCAGATTTACAAAAATACTTGAACTTTGATCCAAGAACAGCTCAGAAAATAGACAATGGTAATAAAGTTTGAAAAGTCACTATTTTTTCCAGTAATACAGATCTTTGTCACATATCCCTGTAGGAAGGGGGAAAGAAATGCTTAAGCACAAGGAGAGTAAAACAAATACTAGGAATTAAATAGTCCAAAAGTTGAGAAAGTATTTCTATATCTAAATCATTTCAGATTTTAATGAGGTTTAAGTAATTTGGACTGTCAAATATATCTCAAATTCCTTGACAAGAAAGTACCTTCTTGCTTATGTGTTGCAGTCTCAGTATCTGAGTATGGGGGTGTTAAATGTAAAGAGAACGTGCTTTTTAATACGTGATTGGGCTTTCTGTGGGGATTTCCCTATGACATTAGCAAATATGTTCAACATGCTTACTGTAATCAGTATTTAAATTAGTCTTGCCTGTACTGGAGGTAAGTGAGTTCTTTCTCCCTTGCATTACACTGAAGATTTGTTTATAGATATATTAATTATATACACTCTATTTCAGGTTGTAAGATTAGATTGAGATCTGTCTTTGAGACAGTGGTACTACTATGTCCCTGCTCAGAGAAACCACTTGGAATGATGCCCAGTGTTGTCCCATCTTTCCTAGGGAGCAGCAGAGTTTAGTGTCTGGAAAGTCAGTGTGGGTTTGGTGGTGGAAGGGCAGGTTGCCAATAGTTTAGAAATTCTGCAGCAGCTGCATTTTACTTTCAGAAAGAAATTTCTGCTTTCTACTGTATCTTAGTTGCTGTCCCCATGTCTCTGTGAGGGAGCCCTTTTGTTCAGTGCCACTCTGTTTCTACAACAGTATACATCAAAATCCATTACATTATAGCATTTATTGAAAAGCCTCTTGCAAATGCTCATGGAAAATTTTTGATTTAAATATAAGAATAGCAGCCCTGGCTTTGTGACAGTTATGAGAGAGTAGCTCATTATTTATTTACCAATTCATTTAGTAAGTAGTTTGTAATATCTAGTAATTAAAATCTTATATAAAATTACATTAGTAATTTTAATGGAGTTGCTCATTCTAACTGGATTTGCACTCTGGTCTTACTTTTTGCGTGTAGCCATTATGACTGTTCTTTAGTGCTGCAAGATCTGCAGCTGCCTATGGCAGAGACTTGAATTATAAGGCTGTAGCCATTTTAAGGATTCATTCCATTAGGAATCTGTTGTCTTGCAGGCACTGTTGTTGGCTGGAATTAAGGGAGCTTGCAATTAAGGGAGCTATGTTGTAAAGGGAGCTGTAAGGGAGAATGTTGTAAAGGTGAAGCAAATTCAGGATGCCAAAGCAAGTGACGTAGGCATTAGATGAAGTATCTTAGAAATACATTCAAACATGCTTATATGTTGATTGTGCTGGATGATTACTGAAGGACATTGTTGAATTGCAGGAACCCATTTGACTATGTCTTTTTTGTTTTCAGAAACCTAGGAAAGGGAAAGGCAGGTCAGAACCACCTAATGATGTCTCTTTCAACGCAACAAATCCTCTCATGCCTTCTGCTTAGTGCTTGAGAATGAAAAGCATTCTGACAGCTTCAGAAAGTTCTTGATAATAAGCAAAGACTAACTTGTTTTTTCTTGCTTTAACTTGTTTGTTTGGGGGGATAAGTTTGAAGTCAGACATTTGGGCAATGCAGTTCTGCAAACTAAGTTTTGCAGAAATGTAGGCTTATATAAGCTTGTATCATTTGCTCAGAAAGAGACTTTTGAAAAACAAGTAAAATCAAAGTATCTGCTAAGAAAACAATAACAGCCTTTCATTTTTAGGCATTTTCTGGATTTCCTGGGAGGACCTGTGCCAGTACTATGATGTTATTTATTTGAGTTGGAACCCAAGTCTTTTTAAGGAATCTACGTGTATTCACAGGTTGGTCCAAAAGATAAAATTTTTGTGTCAAAATCTCAGTAAGTGTTCTGAATAGGTGTTTCCTTCCTTCCATTCTTTCTAGTTACAGCTAGGAGGTTGAACTCCAATGATGTTCCTTTGAGCCTGACTTCACACTTTTAAATTCTCAGCCCAGGCTTTCTTCTTCACTACTTCAGTAACACAGTTGAAGCTCCAGTGACCTTTGTGATGTTGCTGTGGACCTAAGGTTGCATAACCAGATTCTGACCTTAGTCCCACATCTATTGGAATAGAAATCAAGATTTTTGTGCAGTCTGTCTCTAAGCAGTGAGCAGACAGTGCTTGAGTGACCTTGTTTTTATTTGAAATTAATTTTTCTGGCCTGTTGCAAGTCAGCTGTGCAGCATGTGTTGTCTTCACAGGTGCTCACTGAAGTCAGGGGTAGTTTAACCAATTCTGTTTCTCACCAGCTGTAACTATCATAAGTACTCTTCCTTGCTTGATAATTTTTTTTTTTTGAATGTGATACCCATCTCTTACCAAATATCCATGACATTCAGGTTTTTTGTCTCCCAGTTTGAGGATAAGTGTGTGTATCTGTGTCTTGTTTTTGGAAAGCAAGGGTTTCTATACTTTTCCACTCCACTATACTGCACTTTGCCACTGCTTCCACAACTGCTTCTGCTTGTGTTAGCCCTGCACAAGCTCCTTCATCCACAGTGTGACTGCTGAACTTATCTGTAAAGGGTCCTTCTATCTTTGTGTTCCAATTATTTCTGAAATACACTGTGGTGGTATAGTAAGATGAGGTAATGTGTATGCTAATGTCAAAGCTCACCTATTGGTCTCTCCTTTTATTGTTAGTGATTCTTGTACCTCTGTGTAGGGAAGTGCCTTAGCACTTGTCAGCACTTGTCAGTTGCCATAAAAAGCTGAGTAATGACAGTTATAATCTGAAGCTTAGTTAATGCAGACTTCCACAAATGCTGTTCAGTTTTTAAAATGTGGGAGGGTCAATGAGACTTAGGAATAGCTGTATATGTTTCTGTTTCCAGTAGGCAACACATTGCATTCAGTCATCAGCACTTTCTGTTTTTTCACATTGTATTTTCCTTGTCTAGATAGTTCATGAGGCACCAGGCAGATTCTGCAGTAGGGTACCTCAAAGATCTTTAATACTTCCTGCAGGGCACCCTTCCAGACATGAAACAGATCAAATTTTAAAATAAAAATTGCCTCAATAAAAAAACTAGATGAAAAAAATTGGCAAGCTTTTGTAACTAACCATAGCTTATAGACAGATTTCTGCAGTTGCAGTAGCATAGGTGTTTTTCATTTAATATTGGTGTATGCAATCATGACTATAATATATGTGTAGCTCAGGGTCCCTGAATGGTTCAGTCTTTTCTGGGCTTTGTGTGGTTGTAGTCACCAGCCAGGCTGTTTGTATTTAGCATTTTTTATTATCACACATGTATTGTAGTGAACTCATTTATAAAACAATGCTCTAAGATAATGCTTCTGATAGATTGTATTCCGTAACCACTGTCATAGATTCCATTATAAAATTAGGCTTCTTACTGATAATAGCTTGATCTGTGTATAGGTAGGATTTGGAGTTAGTTTCAAACATGAATTAGTTTCTTACTCATCTAACACGATGTTTGTATCACTTTTAGTACCTGGGATGCAAAGCAGGGCCCGGTGAAGGATGCCTACAGCCTGGCCAACAATCCTCAGTACAAGCTGGAGGTGCAGTGTCCACAGGGTGGTGCTGCCGTCTGGGTGCTGCTCAGCAGGCACATCACCGACAAGGTGCTGGGTGCTTATTCCGTAAACCTTTCTGTTATTGGTATATAACTACTCATGATTCATGTTCAGGTCTGCATGCCTGTGTGTGTATGTATAAATTTTAAAATTAAGCAGGTAACACATATCTAAAATGAAAATAGACCCAGAGTTACATTTGAGCTAAGTGGTTCTACTCCACTGTAGAGGTTCTGAAGTAACTTTGAATCCTGGGGCCTGAATAGGTTTAAATTAGCGGCAGTTTATTTATTTCAGGCATTTTAAAAAGAAGTGCATTGGGTATCTCAGTAAATATAAATATCAGATCATATCATGCGGTGATCAAAAGGGATGGTAGAATGTGTACTTGTCTCTGATGAAGCATTAATTGTGTTTCACAGAAGGGTACAATCTGCTTGATTTGTGCCTTTGGTTGGTTTTTTTGTAGGACGACTTTGCACACAATCGGGAATTCATTACAATGGTTGTATACAAGACTGATGGCAAGAAAGTTTACTATCCAGGTTAGTGTACCTTAATTGTAAAGAAAATCATATTATAAATAAATGAAGAATTACAAGGAATTTTGTGGAGAGGAAAGGCGTTTTTTGCTTTAAGACTAGATGCCTCACTAAGAGGTCAGTCTTATGAAATAGTTGTTTAGCTCTGTTTGATCACCTTCAACAGTCTACACTGAAAGAATAAGTACACTAGGAGATCCATATAGTCCTGCTGACACTTATTTTGCTGCAGCATTTTCTTTATTCTTCTGTTTATTTTGCAGTGGCAGTACTTAATGCTTAGTGGGAGCAGATGCTGTGCTTCTGTTTCTCTGATAGCATAATTATTTTCTACATTTGTGAAATTATTTAAAGGTCTACAGCTTCCACTAAATGGAAATAATCAAGGTTAATTGTTCTGTGAATTTGGCTTAATAAAGTACCTAAGCAAGCTCACAGGCTGAGACAAACTGGTAAGCGTTGCATTGTTCACATCTGGTCTTGTTCAGTGAACACTGCTGACCAGTTTCCCTAGAATCCAAGCTGTCTTTCTGCTGAAGGCATCTGTTGAGACCTGACCAAATCATCACCTGTTTTTTCAAGAGTTGATTTTGTTAAAGCATCTACTTCTCCGTACAGCCCAAGACTTGCTTCTGGTTTTGCTAATAATTGCAGCAGTGCTTATTTTACATGTGTCTCACTGAAAACATTCTTAAGTTGGCAAACCAAACACGTTGTGTAGTGGAGGGAATTGTGCTGTGCTTGAAAGAAACAGTCTTCTAGCAAGATCACTAGCAAGGACTGAATGATTCATGTTTTGTCTTGCTACCCAAACTCTTTTAAAAACTTTTCATCTCACGAGCTCAAACTTGTTTAGAACCTTTTTCCATGGAAATAGATTGGTCAAGCTGCAGTATTATTTTTAACCATCTGTTAAAATAAGATCAGAACAAAGCAGGTTAATCCTTTGGCAGCAAGGCCGAGATTTCCCGTTCCTAAGCTTCTTATTGTTTTATATTAATCCTTTCCCCTCTCCCATGTTGCTTTGTGGAAGGAAATAAAAGGACCTGATCCTCGGCCTGTTGAAGTAATTGGCTAGATTTGGTCCTGCCTCACTGAAATTAAAAGAAGTCTGGAAAGAACCAATTAGAGGCCAAATAACAAATTACATTGTCTAATTGTAAAAGCAAACATTTAGGATGTTTCTAAGTACCACATGTGCATTGGTACTGGGATGCACATACATCTGTGTAAGGATTTGGGGAGAAAAAGTGTGTGTGATATAGTCAAAAGAATTAACATGTTTTAAGTCTTGTCTACCCAGTGGCCAAAGATTTTGGCAGCTTGCATTCTGGAACTGTCCAGCCAATGGAGAAGGAATAGACACCTCAGAGATTTTTCTAAAGAGTGCTCAAACATTCCTTGTCCTTCTCATGAAATTTCAGCATGATCACCTGTAGGTCTTGTTTGTGACATTGGTGGCGGACAGATAAGCAGTTCTTGCAAGTCTTGGGATTTAAGCTGTACTTTTCAAGTGCAGAATATGTGTCTGTCATGTGTGATGTACCTCTCCTGAAGAAAGCAGTTGCTCTTCAGATTATATGTCCTTTTTATAAGTCTTGATGCTCTGTTCTTTTGAAAGCACTTGGGTCTGTTCACAGTGTAATTTTTGTAGAAGTTTACCAAGCTGGGGGATTTTTTGATCTGGAAAAGTGTTCATCCTTTTCTTTTTCAGCTGATCCTCCTCCATATATTGATGGTATTCGGATAAACAGTCCTCATTATCTGACTAAGATAAAGTTGACCTCTCCAGGACCCCATACATTTACCTTAGTGGTGTCCCAGTATGAGAAACAAAACACTATCCACTACACCATCAGGGTATGTGCTGTTGGTTTCGTAATGAATGTAAGCAATTAAACTATAAAGCATCCTTTTATTTTGAAATATGATTAAAAAGTGTACTTCTGGGTCCCTATTGCTATTTTGGGGAGGGAGGCTAGGAATGATGGAGCAGAACCTCTGGATGAAGTGTTTAATAAGGTTCTCTGTTTCTAGTTAAGACAGTGTGCGTGCATTCGGCAATGAAATTTCAGTAATGAAATCAGCTGAAAAATACTCTTATTTCCTAGAATAAAAAAAAATCTGTGTACAGGCAGATCACTGGCTCTCTGTGTATCCAAAATATGCCCATTTTAGATCCCAGTTAAGATTTAAAATTTTTTGACTTCTCTAAGTCTTTGGACTTAGTATTTGGGTTTTTCTCTAACTGCTCAGTCACGTGATGGTCACTGCTAGATATCTCTTTTTGTCACTTAAAAATAATGTTTCCATTTTGCCTTTTGGTTAAGTAAAAACTAAGTAGAACTAAGTCTTGTTAGTCCCATCACTACTGACACAGGATCGTCTGATGGGTGATATGGGCACGTAGTGAACAAGTATCTAAAAATGTTGTGTAAGCAATTCTTTATTTATTTATTTAGCATGATTTCATATGAAAAGTGCAAAGTGAATGTGTGACCTGCTGCTTTTTTCTACAACACAGGTGTACTCCTTGTGCAAGTTCACCTTTTCCAAGATTCCTACACCTTACACCATTTCCAAACGGGTAAGGAAACATCTTATTTTATGGGTCACACTGGGATAAGCACTCCCATTGCCAAACAGGATGAAAGCAATAAACCCATGGTACATTTCATGTAGAAATGCTCCCCAAAAGTACAGCAATGGGGGTAAGAGTGAAAAACTTGACTGAAATTAAGTCAGAAGCCCAGGAAGTTTTGGGGCCAGCTGCTGTTTGTATTTCAGCTGTCAGTGTGAGCTGCACTTACTTACACCTTCAGCTGAAGTATAAATATAGCCAAGAGCTCACAGGATAAAGTAACTTGCATGTATTTTCATATATTAGCAATTTTACCCCCAAGAAAGAATAAGCCAGCAGCTCTTAACTTCAGCTCTGTACCTACCATGCATACCCTGGGATTTGTGATACTTTGTGTGGTCAGGGGCACACGCTGGCTTGCAGCGAGGCTCTCGAGTTCAGACAGTGTTCCATACCAGCTGTTATTTCTGGAACAGTCCCTTGAAGCTAGCCTGTTCTGGAGAATAGTGAGTGACTAGAGAGATTCCTGGGAACAGTGAGATGATTTGCTTAGTTCTTCCAAGAAACCATTGTCCTCTATAGCTTGTAAAAACTGGGTTTACTTTGGGGGAGTGCTTTAGGAGATCAAAAATGCATTAAAGACACCAATCTGTTTGAGGAAGATCATCTGTTTTATGTTGTACTATGTTTCAAAAGAAAATTAAGTATGTGGAAACCTCCAGTTAATGATTTGAATATGTCTGTCTAGTATTCAAAAATAAAAAAGAGGCATGTTCTAGCTATCCAAGACCAACTCTGTCTTTAGGATTAAATACAAAGAGTTAGTTCTGTTACATGTCCTATACTCGAGGCAAGTGGTCACCAAGCCCTAGTGTGATTCCTGGAATTAAGTGCAACAGAGGTAGAAAAGGTCTGGAAAGCTTAACAGCACACAGAGTTTTACGTTCCTGGGTAGGGAGAGAAGTCCCCCTTGCTTCCAAACTTGCTGTGTTTGAGGTTTTTGGACACTAAATAAAGAAATTAAATCACAAGGAAAAATGTTGCCCCTTGTTGGTTTGACAGAAAGGGGAGGGAAGTAACAGGAGAAATGGATCTCAGCTATAAATTTGTGTGAATGCCTGGCATGTCTTACGAGTCTAACCTTTCAGTTTAATGACTAGCAGGAGGAACTTGGAAACAGATGGCCTGTTTCTCAAAGTCTGAGCAGAAACTTTCCTCTTCTGTGTCTTTGTCCTTGTGGAATCCATCCTTATGGATATCTTGTCACTTGCAGTGCTGGTTCTCAGAGAGCATAGATGTGATGGACAGGGCTGGAGGCAGCGATTTTTAAAAGCAAAGGTTACACCGCTAGTACTGTCGTATTTCTGTATCACTGCTGCTTCTCATTTAGCCCTTCTCAGAACAGAGAAGTGTCTGAGGGGAAAAAAAAATAACCTGTGTAGTCTAGCAGGCATGGGACAGATGGGAATATAGATCTGTCATAGTCAGAAACAGTCACTTGTTACTTATGTAATATAAGCTGAAAAAGTACAGTACCCTTCCATGGGGTGTAAGGCTTTGATCAAGGGGGGTGGAGGACAGCAGTGGAACTTGGAATACTTAACATGGTCTTTCACTTCCCTTTAAAAATTAGGAGAGCTTACTAAAGTCAGTGACCTCTATAGTGAGAGGAGCCTCTACTCTTGTATGTGTGTATATATAAGCAATACAAATCCTCAGGATATATTTTCTGTACTTATGACTTCTTTCAGGTTAATGGACAGTGGAAAGGTCACAGTGCTGGAGGATGTGGAAACTTCAGAGACACCTACAAAAATAACCCCATTTATCAAATCCAGCTAGACAAGAATGGACCATTGCTAATTGAACTACGGGGACCGAGGTTTGTAGAGCATAAACATGCATCAACACAGTGAGAGCATTACAGCTAAAGCTTGGCCAGTGTCCTCTTGGGGGGAGGGTGGAGAGCTCACAGAAAATCCAGAAACAAGGTATCAGAGTTGGCTTGGATTTAATACTATTTATGTTTCTATCTTCGCCATCAGTAGTGTTTTAAACCTGCATGTTTACTACTGAAAGAAATCCTTGACCTACAAGGCAAGTAGGAACCTTCCTTTCTCTATAGTTCTGGGGTCTGAGCAGAGTTAGGCCTTGCTTTATACCTTGAAGAAGGTATAAAGGACTCTTTCTCCCTCTTAAAACTAATTATGATCACAATTCCTTTTCTTTTGTAGCACAGCTACTATGCAGGATACTAAACCCTACAGGATCTCAGACATCTCTGAAAGTGCATTTACTCTACAACTAGCAGGCCAGGAGAAGTATTGGATTTCAATGTCCTATAAAGTAGACCTGTGCAGGTCAAATTCCTTTGGCAAAATTAATGATTACCTCAAAATACCAGTATTCAGAGCTTCTGAATAGCAGCATCTCCTGACCTGTGGTTAAGTGTTTATCTTTTGCAAAGCTGTACAGCGGGGCCCACAAAGTGGCAGCACTTTTCTATCCATCTGCCCCTCTTTGAGGAAACTGCTTCTCTCATGATATGAAGATGAGTGCAGAGGTGTGACTATACTGGTTCCATGAATTGAGCAGGTTTTTGTATGCATTTTTTTCTGCACTTGCAGATCATATTTGGGTAGTTTGAATGACAGGGGCAGTGGTGCCTGTCACATGTATTAACAGACAAAGTGTCCCAAGTTATATTGCAACATGAGAAATTCTGCTGAGATCACTGACACAGAGTTCACCCATAGCAATCAGGTCGCACCCCAGGATCTGTGCCATGTGGCACAGGAGTGTGTCTCCACAAGTTTAACTACTTGGAAGTCTGCTTAATGCAGAGGCAGGCTTCTAGGAGGCATTTTCCCTGTAGTCTAGTTCCAGACCTGAGTTGTGTTCTGTCTCCCCCCAAATTCTCTATTCATATCATGGTAAGTTTGAATTAATGTTTCTGTCACAAGTGTGACAAAACTTTTAGATGTCTTTCAGTTATACTATGAAGTTTTTAATAAATAGCCCTCTTTGTGGTAATCCTGATGACCCAGATGGCTGAAGTCTGTCATGTCACTTGCAGGCAATACAGCGTTGGCTTTGAACTCGTCACCGTCTCGACGGTAGGAGATCCTGGTTCCTATGGCTTTCACAAAAAGAGCAGTGGTGACTACAGGTAATAATACTCAGTGAAATCTGTACAAAGGTTTGAAACATTTCAGATGTTATTTCTAACAGGTAGTTTTCTTTATCACAGGTGTGGATTTTGCTACTTGGAAGTGGAGAACATATTTGCTGGAGTTTACAACATTATCCCCACCACATTCCTGCCTCAACAAGAAGGTCCTTTTTTCTTAGATTTTAACAGTACTACTCCTCTTAAGGTGTCCCAGCTGCAGTGAGGGGACATATCTGTGCAGTACTGTTTAAGGAGGTGGTTTTGATCTGTCCTACAGCCTGAGAACTGATGAATAACCCTTCCTACGCATATGCACAAAAGAAAATTACATCCTAAGTTATAGCCAAAAGCATGGAATCACTGATGGCCACTTAACTGTGGTAGGCAGTTAGCTGTTGGGCTTGCTGCTGTGGTACTGGAGGGAGCACTGTTCAAAAGGCTTGGGAATAGGCTAAAATGCATCTAATCAAATGAACCGGCACAACTCAATTTATTGCAGTTTTTCCACACTTTGAATCAAAGTCCAGTGAGTTAGGAGAAAATCTAACATTGAAATTCCCTTCTCCCAAAATACAGGGTATATGGGTTAAAGATTTTATTCTTAAAAGTAAACATGTAAGAAAAAATATTCCTGTGTATTTCTGCTTATTCAGTCTCAGGACCAAATAGCTTTTACTACATATTTGTGCTGCTATCCTGAATGTTTTCAGCATTGAACTGGTTCTCACCTCTAAATGTAAATTTACTACTACTGAGCACGTAGTATTCCATGTGCCAACTTATCTGGAGTATGTATATAGGAGTAAAGGAACTATTTCTAAGAGCTTCACTCATGTTACATGTACTTTGAGAACTGTTAGTTCATACCTGTGTGACTTTAGTACATAAAACAGCACAAGGTTCTCCCTGGTTTCCTTCCTACTAGCTGCCAGACCTAGCTTGATCCTGATCAGCAGTAAAGACAGAGGGGAATGCAGCATAGACTTTCTTGAGCAGGTGTGAAAGATTTTCATCTGAAGATCCACTGTAAGAGTCACTGTATCTACTGAGGTAGTCTCAGTTGCTGGGGGAGGAGATGGGAAGCTCACCACCATCAGAAACCTAGCAAAGAAATGTTTTATTTTCATCATTTTTATAAGTATTCAGCCTATAGGGAAGGATTACTTAAGGCTCTCCCCTTAGCTGCAAGGAATGCACTTGCTGATTCCATTATACCAGACATCTTTGAAAAGGTACTTTTTTCCTTGTAAGTGGATGAACTGAGCACTTGGCCACTGTCATCAACAGAAACAGGGTTAGACTTTTAAGAAAATAGTGGAAGTGGGATTAATGCAGAGTGAGATTTTTCTAGAAACCTCCTATCTGTGCTCTTCCTCTACATCTATATACATTGTATCTGAAAAGGATTCAACTTTTTAATTTAATGCCAACTGCCTTGCAGATCCTGAAATGCATTAAATTTTGGGGTTTTTTTACAAAATTTCGAATATATGACAGCTGCAGGAAGAGGATGTTTTTAAAACAGCCACAGGAATTTTGCTGCCATTCACCTTAGTTTGCCAGTTTTCCAAGTAAAAAAGGTAGCATTTAAATCTTGCTTTAGAGCACAGGTGTCACTTGGCCATTGGGAAATTCAGCACACATTCTACAGGAGGACCAGAAATACCTGTGGGCTAAAATTACTCCCACAGAAGTCTGCTATTAGTCCTCTCCAGAAAGTACAAGATTTTTTTTGTTTCCTTTCCCTCATCAGACAGCTGCTTAACAAGTGTCTAGTGTTGAAAGGGCACCGATAGCTCATGCCTTTGAAAACACATCCTGCTGACTGCAGTTCTCTCAAAGGCCATCTGGGATAGGAAATTTGTGACAGGTTTGTCACAGTGTGACTTACCTTCTTTTGCAGGGAAGTTTCTGCATGGGCACAAGCTGAGCAAAGAAGCACATTAGGTTCATTGTAGTTATCCCTTGGCTTCTGGAATATGGGCCAAGGACTGCTTCATCCCTACGAAGTGAAAGTTTCATTCAGCTCACATGTTCCCTACAGATTTCTGTTAAGTTTTTAGCTCAGGCTAAACCAGAATCGCAGTGGAGTCCTGCATGTATCTTATCACCTCTGACGTTAGAGTATCTTTTGGCAGTACAAAATGCAGATGCCAGAACTGCCAGCTTTCAGTACCAAGTTCTTGCACATTCTCTGCTGTTTTGAGATCAAGCTGGTAGACTTGCCTACAGTAAAACCTGTTGTTGTTCTTCAGTAGTTGGTTTCTACTCGGCAGGAAGGAGTTTTTCTTTCTTTTCTCCCCTGGGTACAAGCTACTGCCAAGCTTATGCTGCATGAAATGGACATAAGGCTCAGCTTCCATACCGTGCTGAACTAAAACTAAACTGAACTAAAAGCAAGAAATGTACTCACTGTCCGACATTAAGGACAAAAGATCCTGTCTCAAACAGGATGTGCTAATATTTCTTACATATACAGAACAGTCAGGGCTTGTCTCCATTTATGTATAGGATTTAAGATAAATGTCAGTCTTATTTATATAAAACAAATCCTATTCGAATGTTGCACCTGCATAGGCTACTAGAATGCCATCACTGTGCATTTCCCTTAAATATAGGACAGAACTCTCAGGTGGACTATTTAAGAGGAACTACAAAATATTCTTATAAATTCTAGTCTACAGATTCTGGTTGTGGCAAATTGATTTTGCAACGAAGTTTTCTTGCCATTTTGTCTTAGGAAAAAATGTTAGTGTAAGAAATTATGATTTGCTTTAATATTTTTTGTCAAATACATACTTTTATATTTTTTGCACAAAGAAATCTGGAAAAATTATTGGGAAGTGAAGATTTTAACACAGCCTCAGGTCATGGTCTAAGTTAAGCTTTTCTTTTACCTATACTGTTTAGCATTTTTTGATGCATGACAGAGGACATAAGGTGCTAGGTTATACAAGCAAAACTTTTAGAAAGGAATAAGACCTGTGCGTGCAGACATTTAAATAGCTGCCCAACAGAGGTATATTGGACATGTTGTTTTACTTCCAGTTAGACAGTCATGCACCCCTTGACCCTCTGCCTCTAAACATACAAGTCAAGCTTTCAAACATGGAAATCCAAGGCCTCAACAAGCATCCTGCACTCCTTAGTTGATTGTCACACAGGGTACAGTTCTGAACTACAGCCAGAGCCGCAGACGAGGGGGTAACTGACAAAACGGAGGCCAGTTGCTGTAAGGGATTTTAAGAGGATTTACACATTTTCTGATTCATTACGGGAAAACTGCTACAAAGAAATGATTTTTAATTCTCTGTCAGCAGTGCAGAGGAATAACTGGATATAGACTCTTCAGGAGTTTAGACATTCTCTTTACTTATGCATTGCAAAGCCTTTTCTGTGTATTCCTTTAAAAATCCTACTTTAAAGCTCCATACAAGACCCCGTGATGCTGCTGTTTATAGCTCAGGTTGAGATACCCCTCCCAGTTTGGTTTTTTTTTTTAGGGAAGACACAGGTTAGGCCTTGGTTAATCCAATCCTTATTCTCAAAGACTCAGTGAGAGGTAGTACCATGGATGAACAGTATCAACAGCTTCTATCCCGTCTGCCCTGTGAGTCTGAGTTCAGTCCTAGTCTCCTGCTGCAAGCTTTGTGTAACTATTTTGTACAGTAATTATGCACTTAACCACACAATCTCTGTGGTGTTTCAACAGCCAGCTATTTAGAATTAAGTTTGTGTACATACAATAGAGGTTTTCATTGCTTCATCAAAAAGGACATTTAAGTTGTTTGACAATACCAAAGAGGAGAATTCCTAGGTTAACATTTGCTTCGTACATTCACACATCAGGGTAACTGAAGCGATCACGTTATACTTTGATACAGCAGAGGCTTATTTTTATACCCATGGAGGCAGCTACCATCATGTTACACTTCAGAATCCATGAAGAACTCCAGCAGAAAAGTAACTGGAGAAAGTTTGTTCATTTGCTTGTAATCCACAGCAATGTTTGTTCATTTAAAAGTCTGTCATATTTATAATTATGGCTTTTATGAAGTTTAAAATAAACTGAGTTTTCCATTAATTTATTATAGACACACAGTTGTGCCTGTTTGCTTGTTTGAAAGGTGATTTACCTGCTAAGTCTGGACATCACCAAAGGAAGAAGGCTGCAGCACGGTCTTTCAACAAATCTCATGGAAGTTGTGGTGTAATAGTAAGGGTAGGGTGGGTTCCACGTACTTCTGTACTTCCTCATCAATGGTTTTACCCTGCTTGGAGCTGAACGCAATCGGGACATAGCAAGGCAGTGCACACACAACTATTTTTATATCCTGATGGAATACAAAACTAATTCGTTGCCTAAGTGCAGGGAGTCTGGGTTTCCAGTCAGAACTGGCAAGATGAGAGGAGATGTCATAGCAAGAGAGGTAAAAAAAAAAAGAAAAATCACCACCAAAAAGCCATCCAAACAATGCAGGAAAACGTAACCAGCATTGACTGGGAGGTCTGCAAAAGTAAGATTCGACCACCAATACCTCTGCAAATTTTTCTAACTGAATACAGCACAGACAATAGGTCAGCTGTGGAAAGTTTAGGTAAAAACATTTAATGCAATGTGGCACTTCTTTGCTGCTTTTCATTTCATATTTAATACTGCCTACCCCAGCTTTTCCCCAAGTAATGGTCACAGCAGAAGCTGGGACCACAGACTTCTTTCCTAAGCATTTTTTTGGGCCTAGGAACTGCTAGCAATGGAGGATTTCAGCCTTCAGGTCTTCGGAAGATGTGAACGTATAAATGTTTAAAGCTACTACAGCTTAACAGCTATAATGTGTTGAATGTATTTTTATGAAAACAGGATTCTTTACCTCCAATTCTGCACGGCCTTACAGCCAAGGTACAGAGATGTTGTGTAACAGAGTATCTCCCTCCTTCTGCACACTAAGGGATTTTGGAAAACCTGACTAAAAAGCTCTGGTCTTGTAGCACAGTTCAGAATAAAAAGTGAATCACATATGCAGGGATTCAGGAAGCTGGAAGGAGGTGACAGTGGTTATAACACCAGAGTGATTCCAGCCTGCAGTCTTCAGCTGGAAGTGGATATTTGAAGACTAAACTTGCTGCATGAGAAGATTCGGTTCCTAGAGCTTTAGATAAAACTTCACTTGCATAGACTCAAAATGTGGAAAACAAAAATGTTTACTGTAGTGTGAAGAATTTTACATTAACTTTGAGAATAGATACACAAGCTGTGGCAGGGATGAAATACAACAGGACTGCAAAAAACATAGAATAGAAAATACTTTGGGCAATACTAAAATTCCCATCAAATTAACAATATAAACTGACATTTTAGATAAAATGGTGCTTTCAGAAATGCTTAGTCACCAAAACTGAAGAGTCCTAGGATTTTTTTACTACCACTTATTAGCATAATTATCAGACACTACTACTGCCTAACAGCTGCTGGCAAAACATTCCCCGTGCCCTTTCTAGCTTTATTGAACACTTTCTCTAGGGCATACTAAAATCCCAAGTCCCTTTAACAGTTATGAACCCCCACACAGTACAACCTACGGAGAAGCTTAAGAACACATTGTCAATCTACACTGGCAATTCCTTTTTCTTCATGCACGTTTCAAGGGCGAATCCCTTATCATAGCTGTCTGGGAAACATCTATGACTCCCATTTTTGAGGGAAAAAAAACAAGCACCTAAAGTGCTGAAAAATAATACTTCACTTTTCAGGGGAGGGGAAGGGCAAGGGGCCAATCAACTCTTTTTGGTCACTGGAATCACCCACAGAGTCCAAGCCAGACTCGGGAAGGTGTCTAGAAAGGGCCTACCACTGCTGAGCATTACCATCCCCTCTCTGTCAGCCGTCTGTTTTACAGCCTTTTGTAGGCATGACTCATTTTATCCTTTCTGTGAGCACCAAGGGAAGAGTGAAGGCTTTCAGACCCCACACATGCAACAGCTTTCCTGTATACAAAATATTTCTACAGTTTCAGCATAATACAGACAAATACAGATGTTTAAAGAATATGCCACTTGTACTCAAGAGATCAGCTGTATCTAAAGAGCATTTCATTCTACAAAACCAAAGCCAAACCGCTTTCTGCAAATGTCTGGCTTGAATTTCAGACCCCCGACTGGCATGAATTTACACGGGAACATTACTAGTTATTGCTTCAGCCAGGCTGCTACAAAACAATTTACAAAGTCTGTGAAATATGAGCACAGCTTAAACATTTGATAACTCGTCCGGCCTACAAAGGATTTACTGAATAAAAACTTCAGCCCTCCACATCAATTAAACTTCTTAGTGCATTTTTAAATTCTCAGAGTAAACGCTTAAGATTTGGCATATATTATTGGCACAACGTTCTTCAAACACTTAGAAGTTCATGGATAAATATTTAGACTCCCATTAATCAGGACAGGGCACTAGAAGGACTCAGCCAATCTGGGCAGCTTTTCTGCCCGCGCATATTCCCTCTTTGATTTTCATGCACTGAAGGGAGAGCTGCTTCATTCGGTTATCCAAAGCCAGCCCTTCAGTGGAGCTGCTCCTGGTGCTGCTCCTATTCTTGTTCACTCTGTCGCTCGTCTTGTTCTCAGCCCCTTCTGCCCTATCCCCTGCAAAGAAAGGATTAAACTGGATGTTAAACCCAGATTTCATTCTGCAAGTTAAGCTTCAAGCGAGTGCCTCTGCAGTTTCCTTTGCCAAAGCGAGCAAAATTTACAGGAGCAGGAGCAAAATGCTTAAAATGAAACCAAAGTTGTTGCTTGTGCACAGCATCAGCAAATTAATCAACACAGCCTTAGGCTGGAGCACACAAGAGTGGTGGTAATCCTTTAGTCTGAATTAGTCAGCTGGGGCTGGCAGAGCCTGCAAGAGGTTCCTTTTGGTACTTTTTTTTTTTCTGGTGGTTTTTTTGGGGTTTTTTTTGGTTTCTTTTTCCCCTGGAAAGCAAGATTTTCAGCAAGCAGGACAATAATTTAAAAAAAATAAATAAATGAACTCACATTGCCCTTCAAATACATGTTCCATCAGAATCCCACTGAACACTTACTTCGTGAGAAACCTCAAACCCGTCCACTAAGACAGAACTAGGGAACATTTCCAGGCAGGAGAACAATAATTAAAACATTTTTGATGTCACTTAGCATGGGGCCTTCAAGAATAGCCTTTCCCAAGGAAGAGGCCAGCGGGTCAGAGCTCAGTGAGCTGGCACGCACCTAGGGGAGCTGAGAAGGTTTTCCTGCTCCCTTTATAAGGCTGAAAAACATTGGCCCCGGGCGTATCCAGCCGTGCGTACCTCTTTCAGCTTCGCACTCGGGGGAGGACGCCCCGCTGCATTCGCTTCGGGGGCCGAGGACAGGAAAGATCATCCCGAACTCGGAGAGGGATACAGGGCTGGGCAGATCCAGGCTTCCAGGTCGTGTCGCAGGAGGAAACTGAGTGGGCACCTCACAGGGACTCGTAGGACCAGAGCTGAAGCTGGACACTGACTGAGTTTCTGAATCTTCTTCGGATACAAAGCTGCTGCCATTATCATCCTCAAACACTTCTGAAGCCACTGCAATGTTCAGAGAATATCCCAATTAGTAATGGCACCCCCTCTCCTGCACCCTCCCGAGCACAGGCAGTTTCTCAGGTTTCCATCTTCCTACACAAACACGCTGCTAACCCACGGGCTGCCTCCTCTGGTTCTCCATGCCCTGTGCAAAGCCCCAACCTGGTTCTGCTCTGAGGAAGAGCCCACCTGCCAGCCAGGCTTACAAGACCAGCTACAGAACTTAGGCCAGGGCCTAAACCCCTGTGTCTGCCTCACCCAGCATCATGGTCCTAGCACAGACTCCTGGTTATTTAAGGCACTAATTAGAAAGACACAGCTCCCAGGGCAGATTGCTTCTACCTTATCTTCACACACTGCAGTTAAAATCCAGCACGGCCTCCCAGGATCTCTTTTTTGATGAGGATCACCAAGCAACATCAAATTAAAAAAAAAGCCCCACCCACATATATTCTTTTCCCTGTCCATATTTGCTCAAATCTGAGTTCTAATTAAAGCAAACCAGCTCTGAGCTGTCTGGCTAGATTAAGCTGCAGGGTCTTTATTAGCAACCAGAGGAGAAACCCATCAAAGAAGATTCTATTTTGTCCAGCATAGGGGTGTACATTTTGCTAAAATTCAACACACTTCAGACATGGCTCACTGCAGGATGGAGCCCTATGAACCAAAGACTTCTGCACACAAGCAGTCCCGCTGGGATCAGAAGGTCCTTTACGTGCATCAGACTCTACACAACAAAAGCGTGTGCTGGAACCACGCTGGCCTGAAGATGACCCACAGAGAGCAAGACACGTCCAGTGACCTGAGGTTATCTTCAATTCCGCCTCCTTCTGATTCCCACCATTGCCAGTGAGGCTGAGAACCGCCTTGGAAGAGCAGCAGGAGCAAAGCAGCAGCATTAATAAAACAGCTCAAGGGAGAAGATTCAAAGCAGTTGTTCTGTTACCCCGGCAGCCCAGGGCTCACACACACCACTCGGACACAAAAGTGCCGACAGAGGCAGCCACCAACGTGGTTATTGCAGAGATGTTCAGCCTCTTTCTGCTGGGTCTGCACATTGCAGAACTGTACTTCCACACTGCAGAATTGACCGAAAAGGCTTCAAACATAAAATGGATAACAGCATTATCCACCTTCCTGAGCCCCCTCTAGTGCACTTTGTGCTCAGAGACAGTTTTTCCTGTGGGTTTTGTGCTTTATTTTTAATGATGTCAAATACAAGACTTCAGCATGGCCTTCTCACTTGCTGCATTTTATCAATATATGGTGAGCAATACAGATAACTTTGCAGGGGGTGAAAGCAAAGAAAGGGCAGGGAGGGAAAGATGTTTCCAATTACAGAGTCATCTACTTGGCAAGAAGCACTGACATCAGCCAGTCTATAAGCAGGGCAGCTTAAACTGTAGCTTACTTTCCACCATCTAAACTCACTGTAAAACACAGGAGCACCTGCAAGGGCCAAGAAACTCTTGCTGATGACAAGCAAGAGTTATTCCACTCCGGCAGACAGAAATCAAGATATAAAAGGACCTTGGTGGAAACCTCCCTACACATTACATAAATCATCCAGGCTATTTTAGTTACTAACTCTGGCAGGCTGCTAGTCCTGCCCTGTTGTAACCCAGTTGTGCTGGCACTAAACACAACCTGAAGTCCTTCCACCTATATCAGATTGGGCAATGAAAAGAGAGGGACGAGCCCATGCTGCCAGTCCTTGCCTACAGCCTCAGCAGTGACCAGGAGAGCCAGCAACTCGCTCTGAATTAACTTTAACTTTTCTGGCTCTTTCTGCCTCTATATCCCAGGCCCCTGAACTCCTTCAGCACAAGAAAACCTTAACTCAGTTAAGCCAAGGCTTTCAGGAGGCCTTCTGCATGAGGAGGGGGGATTTGCAGGTATCCAAAGAGGCAATTGCTGCCAAACTCAGAAAGGCTCAACCTTGGGAATTCAGGGTGGCAGAAGATAAGCAGCCACATGGAAAGCCCACTGCAGCAGCTGGCCCAGACACTGCACTCACTTCCAGCAGCAACTCAGGCCTCAGCTGCACAGTACTGAGCTGAGAGCTTCAACAGATCATGCAAAAAGTCCTGCCAGTGCAGAGGTCAAGCACCAGCCCAGAGCTGCCTCCCAGCTCCCACAGCACAGACGGGCTGTACCACAGACCTACAAGACCTCAGTGACAGCATGCACCAATGTCTATGAGGAAACTGCATCTTCTGCCTTTGGGCACCAGGGTTGTGCAATTATGAACTCCTGCAATCCTGACCTAGACTTTTCCCTGCAGAAATGGAGCTGAAATTCAAATTAAATTAGAATTCGTGGGACTGGGCAGCAGAAAAAGACTTTCTGCATCAAGAAAGGGAGAAAGTGTCCAGGAGGGAGGCAAAAGTAGGCCACATGCAATGGCCACCTATCCACTTTCACCCAGAGCCAGGACAAACACAAACTCTAAAAACAACAGATGTTGTAACACAAAATCCCCATGTACCATCAGAAAGCAGAGGTTACCTAGCTTGCTTGGAGCTTGTTTGGAGCTTGCTGCTGCCACCCATCTCATACAGAGCCCCTCAGCAAGCACACTGCATCAGCATATTGCTGCTTCTTCACTTCCCTTGTTCGCAGCACACATGCTCTGCTGAAATCACATCTTGGCAAAAGATCCTGCAGTGCGAAGGAGCTTGTCCTTACACGCTTCTGTACCACTACCTTTCTGTAGTGCTGCAACTTTAGCTCCTCTGCCACAGGCCCAGCACTGGAAGACAAGCACTTGATCCAAAAGGTCCGTTCCCAAACAGTACTGCCACCTCAGCAACCTGATTGAATGATCTGCAACAGCCTGAGACCACCTCGGGCAAGTCACCGACAGCAGCATCATTGGTTTAAAAATTGCATGCATGCTCTGAAGTGTGTTAATTTTGCTCCCTTCATACAGCACTGTACAAAAAACAACAGTGATGCTAAGGAAACAGCTGAGGCACTTCAACTCATAACCCTTCCCCTTGAAAACTGGCTGTAAAAGAGTGCAATCAACTCCCGTAATAACAAGAAGCATAACAACTTAGCCACAGTCCCACAACAGCCAGCAAATTTCAAAACTGCAGAATATGCAGAGCAATCTTAATCTTAGCATTTCTTACGATGCCCATGGGATATTCCCAAGCACGGCAGTGCTCTGTACTCACTGGAGATGGTGTCAGACTCCGGTTTAGTTGCTGACAGGTCTTCCACAGAGGTATTGCTGCCTTCAGCACCCACACCACATCCTCTGGGCCCCATGGCAGTGGACCTTCTCCTCTCATGAATCTCATCTGAGATCATCTCCAGATTTTTCAAGGCTGTCTTATACTCTCCCTTTGCCAGGGCCAGTTTTGCCTGCAGGTCATCCACTGTTTTCTTCAGTTGCTAACACGGAAGACAGGTATTAGACGGACTTTCACTATGAATGACACACAGCACACAGTTCCCTGTTACATGTCCAGGTGACTTGGCCCTGCACAGGCAAGCTGGCACAAAACAGGGCTAGATACCATCTAGGGGATGGGAGAGTTTGAAATTCAAAAGCCCCCTAGCACAGGCAGTGACACTTGTGAAGGAGACAACAGCAAGGCAAACCACAGGAGCCAGGGGCTGGGACTGCCTCTGGAGTGTGGTAATTGCCCCTGGCTGAGCACAGAGCAGGGCCCCCACTCAGTTAAGGTGCAGGATCTCTCATTTACGGGAATGCAGCTCTCAACAGAATGCCACTGCTTATTCAAGAACCACCCCTAAGGTTTGCTGACAGCCCCTGTCTGCAGGGCAGAGCAAGGCTGGAGATCACCCCTGAGGGGACTAAGCCTCACTCTCCACTGAGCACCAAACCCATCATTTCTGGTCACTAAACCTTCAGGCCAGAAAGCAGCAAGCCTCATACCCTGACAGCTATAATACAGCAGTTTTCGTGACCCCAGGCACGAACACCACTCTGCAGCAAGGGTGAAAGTGTTGTATCCCCTGTTTCCCAAAGGGAAAACATTGCCTGTGTGTCTGTGGCTGTCTCAACACTTTATATTGTACATTAAAAGCAATCTGTGCTGTCCTTTGTATTACATGTTACACAATCGCCTTGCTTCAGAAGGGCACTGAGCTACTGCCATGGAGAAGCAACAGGTCCCCTAACAATGGGCCTTTGCTCATGGGAAAAAGGGTATTTCTCAAAAGATGCCTCCAGCCAGAAGGGATTATTGAGCTGGCACTCAGCAGGCAGGGGTTCTGCTCTGTGCAGCAACAGCTGCTGACCACAGCTACATGGGCACGCAAGACAGGAGCAGAGGGCACCCAAGCCTGGATCCTGGCAAGAAAAAGGTGTGCACCAGAGTCTGCAAGGCTCACAAAGAGCTGTTGCATCTCAGGCAGGCCAGGGAAGGGCTCACAAAAAAGATGTGGGACATGCATTTCATCCCAGGCAAGGAATGGGAATCTTCTTCTAGCTAGGCTCCTACTGACCTAGCACCCCTCTGAAGCCTTCCTGCACCCATGGCCTACAGTGCACGGCAATGTGCTCCACTTAAACCCTGTGCACATCACACACAACTACAGCACAAGCCACTACCCTTCAACTCAGAGGAGCCAGGCTCCTCACTGGGGGGGCCACATGCAGCAAAAGTCACTCAAGCAGAAAGAGAGTGGTTCTTGCATTTGAATTTGTAGGGCTACCAAGCCAAATCACAAATCCCACTTATGCCAAAACCCAACTCAGAAATTCACATCTGTGTGACATTTGAGTAGTATAAGCAGGTTACTTGTTCTGTTAATTGATCCAACTAATAAACATAAAAGAGCACCCCAAGCACAGTTAAACAGTCTGAAGCATAAAACATAGGGGAAAAACCCAAACAAAAACCCACAACAAACAAATAAACCCCAGACACATTAAACTACAAGAAATAAACACAGCCAAACTGTATTTGTTTGGTTCTGGCAGTAAGCAGCAGGGTTTGAACACACTGATTTCACACAAGGAAACAAAGCCTCTCTTAGTCCTTTATCTTAGAATGTGCTTAGCAAATTGCTCAAGAGGTTTTGAATTGGTTTTTTTACAGAAACACAACACAGTTGTCAGAGCACTTTAGATGTAATTTCAGTATTTACCATAAGCAGTAAAGAGTTTCAGATGGATCTGAATTACATACGTACCTCCAGCTGGACATAGTACTTTGCCTTGAGTTCAAAATAAGGCCTGTGGAAAAACAAAGAACAATTGTTTACAATCACTGGGACTGAATGCAGAGTACTGGAGTGGGAGTTGCTCTCTTTGTAGCACTAACACAGCTGTTTTGTGTATCACTGTAATCCCAAGAGACCACTATCTAGATGACAGGACACCTACACGTGCTCTCAGTGTCTCTCTCTTCCTCTCTAATGTATCTATTTCTCATGGGTCTTTTGACCTAAATAAAATTGCAAAATTTCAGTTTTTGGAGTTGACAGCACAATTCCTTCAGGCCTAGATTCTGCAAGATATTTAAATGCAACACCCAGCTTCAGGCGTAGGCAACCTCTCTGTACCCATTTTCTGAGCAGCCCACAGCACATGTAAATTCCCCACAGAAGGTGAACACTGGATTTCCCCAGGTTCAGATGTGGGGGGTGGAGGGGCAGTTCTGAGGTTTTTCAGTGAAGGCAAGGGGATGAAGGGAGGTCAGAGTACCACATGCAAGGGCACAGCACTGCCCATCAGTGGCCCAGCAGGCGCTGCCCTCATGCTGCACGGCTCTCCAACATTTCAACACCTTGCTTGGACACAGAACACAGTGTCACACCCAGTCCGTTTCCTACCTCTGACAACAAAAAGGCAACAAAACTTGCTTATAAGGCTGCAGGAGGACAGAGGTATAAGAGGTGCAGTACAAAGCCTAGCAACCACATTCCAGCCTCAAAGATTTGAAGCCCACAAGCCAATATCATCTGATACAGCACTGAGGAGCAAAAAGCAAAACAAACAACAAACCAACCAACCAAACAAACAAAAACACAAACAAACAAAACAAAAACACCAAAGCCCTGATTTTTTAGCAAAGCTCATTACCTTCCTCACCTCTCAGAAGCTGGAAATTAGGGGAGAGATAAACAATTGGATATGGTTTTATATGAAATAGAATGTCTACTACCCTTGTCATGTTCCTACCCTGACAGCAAGCCTCTTCTGAGCTGCAAGTCCTACTGCAGCTGCATTTTGGACTGTGCACTAGAATTCAGGAGTGCAGAACTGTGGCTTTCTGATCCTATATTCTTTGAAGGGTTGAATTCACTACACAGTCACACTCAAAACTGAGTTGTGTTTCCCCAAGAGTAAGTAATTTCCAGCTCTGATATTTTTAATCAGCCCCCCTACCATCACTAGGAGCACACAGCCAAGTCTCAATGTTTCCAGGGACACCAATCCAGCCAAACTGTACCTCTGCCTTTCCTCACTGGGACATAACCCTGCCAAAGGCTACACACATGCACCTGCCAAGCAGGATAAAACACTGTAGTTGAGAGTTTGGGTCCAACAGACAAAGGACTCCTACAGCCTTACCCCGAAGCAATGGGAAGTCACAGACGCTGACAGAACAGTGTCGGAGGAAAACACGTACAGAGCAAACAGAGAAACCCAGTCACTTCAAATAACCTGATTCTCTTCCTTCCTTACCCTGGCACCAACTGGGAGGGAACAACCAGGCTTATGTCCTAACCTTCCATCAGCTTCCACAAGCCTGGGGGAAAAGTCTTTCAGCCACAAGCACACGTGCGTTTGCATGGTGTGAAAAAACCCATACGTATATGCACGTGTGTGTGTATACACAAATACATACATGTTCACACATGAGCAGCCACGTTTACTTGTAACAGGTAAGAAAAATGCCATCTAAGCCACAGGAAGGATACCAGCAGGCTGACACGTAGGAGCTCATACACAGGCACTCTTGCTCACTGACTCCTGACACACAGCCAGGCATCTGATGCCAGCAGAAAACAGTGCCCTAGCAGGGTAGGGACCCACATCTCCTTGGGTCACTTCATCCCTTTGCATCCACGGCCCCGTAACCGTTGAAAGCTGGTCCGTAACTCAGCCGGGCGGGCGAATCGTTCACTGATGCAATCAGTGTCCTACATCATCAGTCGTCCAAGTCCAGGGCACTGCACAGTCAAAGTGCTCTTTAAGTAGATGACAGGAAGAGTGAAAGGCACTTTGCCCAAGTCACTGGAGCAGAAAGTGACTTCCAAAAACCAGCTAACACAGGCAAGTTCATTATCCTACAGCTCAGAGGCACTGAGCCAGAAGATCTGGTGACTGTTAAGAACATGCAGCCGTACGCACGTTCATAGCTTACAAGCAAGTAAGCACCCAGAAACAAAATTAAAAGCAGAACCAAAACAAAACTATCCAATAATCCTTTGCTCATCAACTTTACACAGTAAATCATCTAAATGACTTTTCTTCAGTCTTACTTTCAAAGTAGTAATGCTTTAAGCATCTTAATCCAGAGTGAAGTGGGGAGCAAATGCAAATAACTTTCTCCTGAAAGAAAGCAACTCATTCAGAATGTCTGTCCACAAGTCTACAGTGAGAGAGGATGGACAAATGCACCTGAAAGGCCCAAGCATTACAGCCAGTGCTCCCAAACCAGCCAGGGAGAAGGTCAGAGCAGGAGGCTCGTGTTAAATCCTTCCTGAAAAGCAGCTAGTAGCCAGCAACACCCTAAAATACAAACAGCTGCAAGTTCAGCAGCCTCATTTCCCAGTTTATGTAGCCATTTGACAGCACTGATGTTTTCAGCTCAGTTTCAATTTTTCTTTACAGGAAAATGGCAATGCTGGGAGACAACTGACCTTTCCAACATCCCTGTGTAGCGTGACTTCAAATACATCCGTGACTGCTCGTGCTATCAGGCATCTTCCACTTCAATACTAGGTTAGAAGTGGCATTTTTGTACACCCCTTACTAAAGGGTCTCCCAAACACCCTACCTAGGTGGTTTAAACTGCAGTCAGCCCTAATGTGAGACGAAGGAATATGCTGGGATTCTTCAATACAAGTGAAAAGCGGCTTGTCCTGAGGAGAATGACACAAGACAAGACTCCTCTGAGGGTAGTTTCAGCAAGGAAATGAAGACTCAGAAGCAAATCACACAAGAGGCAGCTGGGGCATCAAGACTCTGCACCATCATGGCTATAAAAAGCTATGTAGGACCCCACTGACAACTTAATCAGGGCCTTTATTTTAAATCTTACTGGAAGAAAAGAACTCGTAGCAGCCAAAGCACTTCTCAGATATTGCTCTCATGCAGAGGAATCTGTCACTTAGCGATCTGATGGTGGTTTTCACAGTCCCTGTGCAGCGCTAGACAAACAGCATGCAGCTCGTTCTAGGAAGTCAAGCCGCTACACCGTTTCAGCAAACATGCTTGAATCTTGCTGGGAAGTGCTAATTCTTTCTTGAATTGAGCAAACACCAATCAAAATAGATTTTTTTAGTTGACCGATTTCACCAAAAAGTCATTTTTAGATGGAGGGATTAAAAGCTAAATACAGCAAGCAGATTGTTTAGACAAGCCACAGTCTGGAAATGTAAAAAAAAAAGACTGTGAAATATAAAGAAGATTAAGAATTGGCTGTAAACAGGGCCAAAATTTTAAACAGGTTCTGAGCAAGTAGCTGTTTCACTTCTCCACAAAAATGTACATCAAATGCAGATACAATTACTAATGACATTTATGCTGCTTAGCTATGCCCTCTGAAGTGTGTTTCCTCCCCCAGGAACAGCTATCACACGGCTTTGCCACGGCGGCATCAGGAAGTAAACAAGTCTGATGTATAGCACGATACACCAGTGCAGTCTCACACCTTTCAGGCTTCTGTCACTGGCTTTGTTGCTCTCCTAACTAAAAATAAGAACTAAACTGCAAACAATCCTAAGCTGCAAAAACACCTACACACAGAGCCGTGCTGCTCTGCAGACAGCATCTAGGTGGATGCCATGGGCCTGTTTCTCAAATCATGTGCCACCAAAGGGTTCAATGCACCAGAACAAGACCAAGATTCCACCCAGGAAAGGTTTCTTATCCCACGTAGCTCACCAGTCTATCAAATCAGGTTTTTCAAAAGGACAAAAAATGCAAAGACAAATACCACTACCAATTGTGCTGTGAGGCTGCTACGTGCAGACAGGAGCCCAAAGAGCAATAATACCCTTTCACAAGTTCAAAAAAACCCCACAGAATCAGTATTTACCCCAAACAGATTTCACCAATAAATTTATCTCCAGATGTAAAACATACTTTGATTTATTGATGGCTCTTTTCAGCTTCTTCTCCAGCTGTTTCATCCTTCCCATGGCAGCATTGTATTTGGCTGCAGTTTCCTTGTGAACCAACTCACTTCTTGTTTTGGTCTGTTCTGCCTCCATGACCTTCAAGAGGGAAAGAAACAGGTTGAATGGCAAGACACAATGATCCATTTCTTATCCTTTTCATTAACAGCAACTTCGTAATCTCTCCAATCAGCTCCTGTCAGGAAAGTGAGAGTACAGAAAAAAAAATTACTTTCAATGAACCTCAAAACTCGTTTGCAGATTTGCAACCACTGTGTTATTATCACAGAGGTGTTGCAGCTTCTCACATAATATCTCTTACAGGAAGTTCAGAAGAGCCTCAAATTTTGAGACCATCCATTTTTTAAACCAAGTTAGGTATTCAGAAGTGGAACAGCGCTAGCAGAAGCTACCCAGTTACACTTCACAGTGACATTTCTGTTCCCTCCTGCTTCTCTCACAGGAGCCTGGCCTTCCCAGGGGAGAGCTGGCAGGTTGCTCAGCCCTCGGCTGCAGTCTCATCCCTCTGGAAAGGGCTGAGCGGAGGGAAGACTTAAACACAGTTCAGCCTAAATCACTGGAAAACAGCATGTCCAAGATGGCTCTTCTCTTAAAACAGCTGGCCAGCCTCAAATCACAGTTTCAACACTGAAAACGCAGAGGTTGGAGCCCTGAGCTGACACTCCTATCACGGAAACCAGCAGACCTATCATGATGACCAGAGCACTACCCTAATGTATCAAGACATTGAGGTGCTGGAACATGTCCAGTGAAAGGCAACAAAGCTAGTGAAGGGCCTGGAGCACAAGTCTTATGAGGAGAAACTGAGACAGGTGGGGAAAGGAGGCTCAGGGGGCTATCTTATTGCTCTCTATAACTACCCGAAAGGAGGTTATAGCAAGGTGGGGATTGGCCTTTACTTCCAAGTAACAAGCTACAGGAAAGAGGAAATGGCTTCAAGTTGCACCAGGGGAGGTTTAGATTGGATATTAGGAAAAATTTCTTCACTGAAAGGGTGGTAAAGCATTGGAACAGGCTGCCCAAGGAAGCAGTTGAGTCACAATCCCTGGAGGTATCTAAAAGACTTGCAGACATGGCACTTAGGGACATGGTTCAGTGGTGGACTCGGCAGTGCTGGGTTAATGGTTGGACTCCATGATCTTACAGGTTTTTTTCCAACCTTAACAATTCTCTGATTCTACCTGGACAGGGAGATGCTGAACTTGCAGCAGTCCAGGCCCAGCATGTCAGCTTTCCATGGCCAGCCCGGACCTTCCCCAGCCAGTCAGGCTGCAGCCCTGCACACAAGCTAACAAATTCTTCAAGTCAGCATTTCTTCAGAGCTTCACCAACATGCCCACTGCCATGGCATTTTGCAGCAATTAAGAATCTACAAAAGCAACAGGAAAAGTGAATGTCTATCCATTAGCTGCACTGTTGATGTCCCATACTCGCGCATTGCCAGTAACTCTATCCAGGCTACTTTTATTTTCCAAATTTGAGATGTCAGAGGTTTAAGTCAGAAAACGTGCTTTATTTAATGCACTAGCAGTCAAGATCCAGACAGGGAGGTGACTGATTTGTTTAAAGGAAGAAAAGTAAAAAAAGTGGTGACACCTCTCTGTTGGTCTGGCATCATATGGGAAAGCAGGTAATTTTTTCAATCTTCCTTTCTTGCAGTTATGAAAGTATTCAAAAAAAAAAAAAAAAAAAAAAAAAAAAAAAAGGCAGGACTTGCTTTTCTCCAGTACTGGATTTTGAAATCTTTCAGCTGTGACACCAGCTATTCCACAACTTCTAGCCAATTTTGTTCCAACTGGCTTCTACCGCTAGATTGTGTATCTGAGCTCTCAGATCCAGAGAGAAAGAAAATTCAAGACATCTTGATTTTAAATAACCTCACCCCCAAAGCTCTAGGTTGGTTTTTTTTTTTTTTGCAAGTGTGCTAGCCCTCCTGGCCCTCAGGCTAAACTGAACACGGAAAATAGATGGTCAACTTTGACCTTCCTCTCATGTTATCCTTTCTGATGGCTAAATGAAAAGTGTGAAATCGCCAAGGCTGCACTGCATCAGCATCAACTTGCTGCAACTGCAGGCCATTTTTAGCTCATCTACACACACCACTTACTATTAAACAAAGAAGTTTCTACAGAACTTTAAACTATGAGAAAAAAAGATTTCCAAGGGATCTCTTGATCAGATATAAAATAATATACTCAACTCCAATGCCATTCAACTATTTTATATATATATTTCAAAGAAAGGGGAGAAAAACAAATTACCAGGTTCATAACAGGCTCTCTCCTGCCTGCTGGAAACCAGCTGCAGCCTCTTATCTCAAACAATCGTTTGAAAGCCAGGGTGCTGCAATGACTTTCCTTACTGAAACATGTCACACAAGGCAGCTTTTAGCGTGGAAGTATCTTAAGTGAAAATGCAGCCTCCAAAGACAGCACAGGAGGTGGTTCACCTTCTTTGTAGTGTGGGAAGGAAACTGCAATTTAAAAATGCCGGAAGCTACAAAGTAACAGTGTGACTGGAATTTGCCAGTGCTCGATTACATTTCAATCCCTTGCATCCATTCTTGGGGTTAAATTAGCATAAAGTTTGATATCTGGGATAAATCATATGATAAGTGCTACCAACATCAGGGTCATCAAGCAGGTCAGGTGTCCAGTATCGTGTTGGTTTTTCATACCTTTCATATCAAACATCACAGAAATGCTGAACCCTGCAGAACTGGGATTTGAGGATGATAGACTGTAATCACCTCAAAATATCTGACAAAATATGACATTTGCTGACAAAATTGACATATATACCCACATTCATTACCCGCTCCCCGAAAAAGGGGGGAAAAAGGCTATATATTTCATCCTTTCGAGAAATCAGTGATATAAGAAAAACTCTCTCCCCCCACATCCTTGTTTTTTCCTGTGGACATTCTGTCATCACACTCACATTACCCCCACAAGTCTGCAGAGACAGCCTGTCCCCTTTCCCTGGGACAGTATCTCAGGGTGAACACCCGAGGCTGAGCTGTCCATCAGGGCAGGTGGACAGAGACAAGCAGAGACAGTGCTGCCAACCTCTACATCTGGCAGGTTCAATGTAAGACCAGCTAGGGAAAGAGCCTCCCCTCTTAAAAGGGGCTTAGAAAAAGACAGGCTTGTGTGGGAAAGAAGTACTTTTTAATCAGCCCTAACGCACTTGGGGAGGAAAAAAAAAGCAGCGCTACGTGGACTTGTACACAAACTTTCGATCACGGTTACAAAATAAGATGTTTGTCTAATAAAAGTGCTTCTATCACTTCTACCACCAACCTGCCTTGTAGATGCTCCTAAGCCATCACAGATGCAACAGCATCACTTAGAAAAAGGCAGGGATAAAAGTGAGGATGACACCTCTTCAAATGAAGACTGATCAAGGCACATCTTTCCTCCTTGCATGGTACCTGTCATTCATACCCTTGGGGTGAGCAAGGGACGCACGTACAAGAAAACAGCCAGAGTGGATGAACTTCTAGGATACCCACATATTCACTGGACATTTCTTAGCCCACGCCTGCCCCTAACTAGTGGACTACCTATTTCGGGCAGAACTCACTCTCCCAGGTAGCACAGGCTATAAGATACAACCACTGGAAAACAAAACGAGTGAAAACCCCCAATGCAGGTATCAATCAATTCCTCTTCTCTGTTTCCTGGCCCTTTATTTCCAAACCAGTTGTCTGGGAAAGAAAGGTCAGTGTAGACTACATATTCATCATGATTAAGTCTATATGAGAAGCTTTGTTCCAATCAAAATATTTCCATGACCTGAAGCAAAAAATGGACTCCAGGCAAAATTTCATTAATAACAACAGATGCAAAAGAAAAATTTTATCAATGGAGTTCAGCAAAGCTGACCATCTAAGCCAGAAGATCACTCTGGACAACTGTTTCTTTCTCAAACAATTAAATTGACTGTAAAAGCAGAAAGAGACAATACAAGATGGGTAAACCAGGAGAAGAGAATCAGTAATACGAGAGATTGCACAGCATCCCTGCATTTCCCAGATAAAGTGACAGAGAGATGAGGACAAGGAAGGATGTAGTATTTTTGTTGTTTCTTTCACAGACTTTTCTTTTCCCCCTTTTTTCCCCTCAAAGTTTTTCTAGCTTCAGGAAGTATCTCTCCTCTCTACATCATGAAAGCACCCACACATTTTACACTGACAGATGGCAATTCACGGTGTAATATCAGAGGGAGCTTCACAAGCCAAATTAATCCAAGAGGGAGCATGCCTCCTCCCTCTTTACTCTCCCCTCATCCTTTCCTTTTTAAAATGTCTCATGATCAAGAGCCAAAACATTTCTTCTCCCTGCCAGAATTTATGAACTGAACATATCTCAGGAAATACTGTAGAAGTAGAACCTTTTAAAGACTGCAGATTGCATCAGCAAATAGAAATTAGAAATTTCTCTTGAAATTCATCAAGGATTTTCCTTTTTGCTCCAGCTTGTCTCAAACTAGAGGTAACACATCTGTCAGTACTTTCCTTTTGTACACCTTTATGAATTATTTTCAACAGGAGTATAAATGTGATCTTCTTCCTCCATCCCTCCAAAATTCAACATCCTTTGGCCCTTCCATTGCTGTGCTCTCTGCACCCCAAACTGTAGCATTATATTCAAGGTATTAGCAAACAGGCAACACACCTCCACTTCCCAAAAACATAATCTCCAAATTTTAAAGAAACACCAAAAACCCAGTAAGCCAGTGGCTAAGAGAGAACAGTGTTTTTCTTCTCTGGGTAGCTTAAAAGCCCATCACACTGTCTACATTTCTATTACTATCAGCAGAGAATTTATTTTAAAATGAACTTGCCCCTCTGGTCACATGAATTGTTCTCCAAAAAACCATCAACACATTGATCAGACCTCCTGTCATTATAATGGAACTTTTGCCAGGTTTTGTGATACAAAGTCAGGTTCTAGATACATGATACTGACGAGCTAAATTCCAGCCTGTCATTACACTTCTCAGATCTGTGGAAAAATGGACATCTAGAAAAAAAAAACCCACAGGACTTTACCCCAAAATACCACATCACGTTAGGAATAGAAGTGGGTAAAGCAGCTGCCTGATCTGCAGGATTGCACCGCAGTCCAGTGCTTCACTGTTGTCAACACAGCTCAGGTACAGACATTTATAGGGATTAGTTGCATCTTCACAGAGAGGCAGGCAGGCATCCAGCTCCTATTTATGCACCCAGCTTCCTTTGGAAATGTAGCTCAAACTACAAGGTGTAAAAAAATTCTGAGTGACAGCCTGTACTCCCTGTACCTGTTCATGCTGTTTCTATCTGCTCCATGAATAGAAAGACCTTCCACATGTTATGCTCTCAGCTCACCCAGGATAAACAAAATTTCTCTAACTCTTCCATTTTGCATCAGTTGAATTATATGATTTTCTGCCTGAGTGGCTACAAAAGCCTTGTTTACAGTACTGTTAGATAGTTACATGAAAAGTAGTGTTAATAGCTTTTCAGCCTATCAAGACACCAAAAAGCAATTACAACATGTAACCCTTATCTCTATTTCCTCCCAGTGAGGGTCTGGAAACAGCATTTCCTCTTTGGTACTCTGGAACCCAAGTCTTTGTCCATATCCATTGGGTCATGTACAAAACTAACCTGGCAGCGTTTCCACATATGGCTGTATAAGAACCCAGTTTCTTGTTTGTTCTCTAGCTTACCCTTTTTCTTTCTGCTTTTTGTTTGTGGTGTTTGTCAGCCACCAAGCTGCAACAGGGCTCAGGTTTTGTTCCAAATTTCAGATTAATTCAGAAAAGCCTGCTGCCTCTGCCCAAGAACAGCAAATAAAAACACTTTACACTTGCCTGACATTTCTATCAATAGAGAAACAAATTTATTAGGAGCCACTTTTAACATTTGGATCAGAGGTGCTTTTCTGCACTTGAGCTCTTGATGTACAAGAACCACTGCAAGATTATCCTCTGCCCAGTACAGCTGCCATTTATAAATACAAGCAAAAAAAGCTAGCAGATACAAATAACTGGAATGCAAAAGCTTTCTCCAACACCGATTTTATACGTGTTCTATTTCCTAACCCTCAGCTTTCACTCTCAGAACTATCTTCCATTAGTGATTTGTAACGTAATTAAGAATTAATGATCTGAGTTATCAGCAACACTGTGGCAGTCAACAAGAACTTTTGTTCTAGTAGATCTCATCCTCCAACCTGTTTTCACCCACAGCTTGGTAGGGAATGATGATGTTTTCTGCTCCCTGAGATCCCAGTTATTCTCTTTGCCTCACTGAACCCTAAGAACTTCATTAATTGAGTGCACTGAAGACAAGGAAGTTTTCTCCCCCCTCTTAAGATATAAAACTCAGTCAAACTCCAAACAAACTAATGCCGGGTCTGTTCAGTCAGGACTTCCAACAGCATTCCCACCCTACTTGGCTCTGGTTCTAGCCTCAAGATCTCCACTGTGACCAATGAAAATCGCAAGACAAACTTCCATATAACACTCTCAAAATCTGCTACATCCAGAAAAGGTGCAGGTGGGTGTTTTCTGGGAACTGAGCTTACCCAGGCTATTTTAAGCACCAGGAATTGTTGGGTTACAAGTTTTCCATTCAAGGACTCCTCAGCTGCAGTCCATTCAGTGCCTAGGATATTTTACAGCTGCAGTAAGTAAACCTAAGTTTCCTATTTACTGTTCAGCTGTAACAAATCAGAGACAGCTTGAATCAGTCCCCTGACAAGCAGGTATTCTGTGATGATACATATCAACACCCCCAGCATGACTCCAAACACTGTCAGTAGAGATCTTCTGCTCCAAATCACAGAGGTTACCTGATCTGCAAATACCTAATGATAACAGGGACAATAACACAAACAATACCCTGGAGTTCGTTTTCCCGTTCTTTAACGTATACCAGGTTTTCCATCTCTCCCCTACACTCAGCCAACATCCTTTCTGTTCCCTGCTTCCTCATCAGGCAGCTGGGTTTTACAATTCACCCTGAAATACAGGCTTTCTTATAACTCAGAAGCTTCTGCTAGAGAACAGAGCTACTGCATTGAGGACTGCAAGACAATATGAACATTGTATGGCATGCTAGCATATTTGGAATAGCAAGTTCAGCTTCACTAGCATATTAAAGAAACTCTGACAGAACAAAGATTTTTAACTGTGATTTTTGGGTTCTTCCATGTTAAAAAAAAACCTTTCTGCCTTTTTATTTTTTTTTTCAATAGACAGGAAAAAAAGAGACAGCAAAAGACAGGAAAATTCTTCCTGACAGCTGCTAGAAAGAATACTGTCTTTCTTTGTGCATCTCTTCTGTAAGTTTAAAAAGACTTTACAAAGGAGGTAAGACCTTGTCTAAGTTTGAAAGTTAATTCAGGATAAAGCAGAATGCAAGCTTAAAATGCAACACACATTTTTGAGTAATTCTACATTCAAACACGCATTTCTGAAGCAAAGTGCCTTGTTCAACTTATTCCATACTAAGAAGCCTTTATACTAAAATTGGAACATGTCCCTGTTTTTCCAGAGTAAGAGCTCCCAGAACACGTGTATTCGGGAATAGCCACCTCCGGGCAATTATTCTGGCACAACTCCAAATGCAGATATCTGTTAAGTTTATCTGTTATCCCCATAATATTGATGGTAATTTATTATTTTCTGTACAGAGCTACTCCACTAGCTATTAGCACAGCCAGAGAAATATAGTTGTCCCAGAAGCAGCCTAATGCCCAGATCATTTAACCTTAGGCTTCATAATTTTTCATAGCTTCATTCCCTACATGTCACGTACCTGGATCAAAACAAAAATTTGTCCTTTCAGAAACTAAGCCTCATAGACCACAGGAGAACACAAAATATGGAAAAGACAGGTGCTGGAGCAATTGTATTACCCTCTGAGTAGCGTGGTTGAGCATCTCTTGCCAGGCAGAATCAAACTGACGTTTGTCATCTTCCAGAAGCCTCTGCTCGGCAAGCGAAATGGTCTCTTTTGCAGCACGCAGCACTTCAGTGGCCCTCTGAAAGTCCTGAGTTGCCCTCTGAGCTTCCAGCTGTGCCTAAAGAAATGAAAAATAAAAATAAAAAGTTTTAAACAGTCACGTTTAGAAGATCTACAACACCAATCCCAAGACTTTAAAAGCACCACGCCAGCGTCACTGTTTCCCAACCTTTTACTTGGAAGCAGAACGTATTTCTCACTGGAGTAAGTACTGCTAAGACAGCAGTTCCCACCCAAAGAGGTAATTTGCCCTGAACTGCCTCATGGTGTTTGTGGTCAAAAAAACCACACAGCTGATGGCCTACAAATAAGCACCTGGCTGAGAGATAAATACCTTATGATGTAGGTTTAAATCGCTGAGAAACAAAACAAAAGAAAACGTAATGGCAAACTTGTAGCATGTCAAGAACACACTGAGAACGGCACTCCCTGAGTTTAGTCAGGGTGGATTTTTATCTGATGCACCATTAATCACACTGAAGAAATGTTCTGGAAGTATTACCTTGCTATGGAGCACAGACAAGTTTTCTGAGACAATGGATGCTAATCCTTTGGACATTCTCTACTTTACTACCGCTGGGACACAACTGGTGCAGTAAGTCCTGAGACACAAAGGTAACCAAGAGAATTTCCAATGCATGTAAAACATGGACAAAGGCCCTGCTATGTCCTTTGGAAACTGCTGCTTCTTTTAATAAAAGTAACACAAAGTTTGAGCTTGAAGGAAGCACATTCAAGTGTCTTCATGGAAGCAGGGGAAAACAGTCTCTTGGTGAACTGTATAGTTCTCGCTGTGAGAGAAAAGACTCCTCCAAAACAATATACCACAACCTTCCCAGCACAGCAAGCACTGCTTGGAAGCCATCTAGTCGAGGAGCTGTGATCTCTTCTGTTCTGGACCAAAAACATTCTCAGTGACCCTGCATGCACAGACCACCTTCATGTCTCCTGAAGGTTTTAACAAGGCTCTCACCACATCCAAATCCAACTCTGAACAGCCCTCAAGTAAAACACTCACATCCCATCTTGCAGGCTGGAGCCAACTCCCCTTTTCACAGCTGAACATCAGCCCTCCAGGGCCAGCAGCAAACTCCTGCCTATTCAGCCCAAAAGGGGAGAGCCAATAAAGCAGAAAGAATGCCAGTTATACCGCAGGTTTCAGTAGTGCTATAGCAGAGTTTAGCAGTGTCATGCTTGAGTACCAAGTGTGAACAAGTCTTAGATGTTCAAAATAGGTGACTTTGCAGTTAATAGACAAAGAATATTCATAAACAAGTTACTGGTGTTGTCTGGGTTTTGTTTGTTGGATTTTTTTTAAAATAAGATAGAGAGATCCTCTCTTTTTATAGTCATCATTGAATGAGTAGCAATCTTAACATTCAGGCTTTCAAATATGCAGTTCACATTGTTTTCCTACATCAAAAATTTTTAATTTCTGAAGCTTTTGTGTTCATTTGCTATATCAGAATTTTACTGCTCTGCAGCTCTTTTCAGGTTGACACACAAATACTTTGTTTAGCTCAAAAGTAAAATCTTTACCTGAATTTTTCTACAATATATATTTCACAAATTTCTATTTAAAGAAGTACTTTTGAGCTGTTTTGTACTGAAACACCTCCCTTCCAATGTAAGGCCCACATTCAATTAATTGAGCATCCAGCACTATGAAGACAGTTTTCATTTACACTTCAATGACTTTTCAAAAATAAACCAGGATTGTTCCATTTATTTATATCTCATTATCTGTAAGAAATGCCTTTGACCAGACATGACTGACAGGACAAAATAACGAATAAAACTTTACATATCATGATGTACATAGAAGGAGTCTGAGAATGAAACTGGGAAATCCGATATACAGAATACTAAACTGAGGCAGATAAAGCATTATGAATAAACGAAGAGGTTTTAGTGTGAAGAAGTGGTGGTCATTTGGGAAGCGGCTAAAAATCCCTGATACAGAATAAGTAGAACATTATTTCTCCAGCAAACACATGGCTACACCTCCTCAACACCGCCTGCATCAAACACCTTCGCACTCAAGGCACCGCAGTTATTTGTAAAGGTAATGGAAAAAACCCTCCCCTCCCTGCCCCATGGCAGGGGAGGCAGACTCCTAATTTAAACACAGGTCTCAAAAGGAAATAAAACGCACTAAGTTTCCCTCGCTATGTCTTGAAATAGCAGCAAGCTCTTCTTACTTCCTTCCCCCTCTCACACAGAGAGGTACTTCACCCCGAAGTGACCATGAAAAAATAGAAATTATGTGTCAGAGGTCCTTCAGTTACTAGCTAGAGAGGGAAATAAAATTCATCACAATCAGTGCAGTAATTTCCTCCCAACCAAGGTCCCTGATGCATTTCCCTCTGAAGTGGTTCATGGTGTTTCCACAGAGAAGAAATTCATCTAACCGTTGCTGCTTTCAGACAGCTTATACCACACCACCCTGCCTAAAGCCTTGGTGAAGAGCCAGGGCATTAAAGTGTTCATTTCCATGCAGAACTGCACATTCCAAAGTGGCATAGAGCTTTGGGCCAATGTTAATGAATGCACAAAATAACCTCTCTACTGAATTTTCAAAAAAATTCAAAACTTTTTTTTAAACTTTCAGTAAGTTTGACCTACACTAGCAAAAGAATCAAATACAAGAAAAGGCCAAAAGTTTCCCATAAAAATAACTTGACATAGGTTTTAACAAGTGAAATAAAATGTAATAACTTCCAGCAATAAGGCTGTGAAGGCAGCTTCAGTTCCGTGGCTGCCTCACTGCATGAGCAGGCCTGCCCATGCAAGAAACAACTTATAAATACATGGAAACAGACTGAAGAACCATTCCTAGCACAGAGAGAACCTCATCAGCAAGTAACTGCTTTCGAAACTCTAGTTAAAGCCAGATCCCAGGGGCAATGCGAGCACAGGAGAAGTACAATTTTCTCACCGTAACTGCATCAGCACTTGAAAGTTTCTGTTGGCACAGATACCCGGGTCAGGGATCAAGACATCTAAGCTAGCAAAAAGCCTGCAGAGCATTAGGAGCAGAGTTATTAAATCCCCAGAGAAAACAACATTTAGCGGTATCTTGCAGTACTAGCAGCATCTTCTGATGAAGCCTCTAAACCACAATTGGCTGCACAGCAGGAAAATGGACTTTATTGTAAGAAAACCAGAGACCAAATTTACAATTCAGCTAGACTTCTACTTGCACCTGGACCTGTAGGACATCAGGAGCTGAAGCTGTTAATAGGCAGGCCCATAACTCTGGGCCCATAATCCATTATGCTTCATGCCCTGTAACTGTGTAGGCAAATCGAAAACTGAAACAAAACCATACTTAAATACTCCCTCCCACTGCATTTGTTGAATACTACTCTGCAGTGGCAATTTGGAAACACTGTTTTGTTTTTAAGCAACACAGTTAGTCCAAAAAGCAATTTAGCTTAGAGAGTTATCTGAAGTCAATCTACGGTCTTTTATTTTAAGCAACTTACTGAAAGCCTGAGAAAGAAAAAGCCAAACTCTAGGGTAACGAATGATATATTCATCATTAGAAAAACATCAACAAGTCTGTGGCTTTGCCAATGTGAAAAAGGATACCCAAACACCTTTTAGTCAGTAGAGTTACTCAATAATTAGGCTTCATTTAGAACTCCCTCCAGCATGTACAAGTTGTTCTGCACCATCACCGACAGGTTGCTCTCACGCTGTCGGTCCAAGCCTGCAGGTCACTCCATTCGAGGGAAGAGAGGGTAGCCATGTTCTTCATGTGCTTTTAAAAATATAGAGAACAAGAGCTCACGTCTCCACCCAACCTCCTTACGTTGCATATGAAGTTTATCACTTTAGACAGTGGCTGTTTCTCTCAAAAGATAAGAATTCAAAATTCAAATGAGTGGCTGAAAACTAGGCTATTTTTCTTTCATCACAAACTTGTATTTGAGTTAAGAGAGGTTTAGCCCTGGGGGAGAATAAGCAAAAAAGTACTAGGGATGAGGACAGAAAGCTCTGAGAGAGGTTGGAGGCGGGCAGGATGTCAACTTTCTGCCTGTCACACGTATCAGTGGTGCTTCATGGAGTCTACCTAATGTAAAAGTGAGGATCCCTTTCAAAGTAGTCAGAAGGAGCTAGGCCAGTGGAACCCCTTACTGAGTACGAGAAAGTCTTGACACCTCGGGAACTGGGGGCCTGTGGTCCAGCTCCCACTGCCACAGTGACACTGCTCACCGTGGCTCACAGTCAGTGCTTTCTGCCAGGAAGCTCGACTGAATGTCTTCACCCCCGCAGACCCTTCCTCTGTAACATCAAACGGGACTCCCTGAGAAACACAAGCAGCCACAGAGATTTAAGCTAAGGAGAATCCCACCCTTACAGCAGTGTCTGCCACAGGCCACCCGCACAGACACCAACTCTTTCTGCGCTCTGTTCATCCCTCCTTTGCAACTCAGTACTCTGCAAGCAACCTGCTACAAGGTTGCTCCCAAGGACTCAGAGGTGACACACGTTAGCAGCACGCACAGAAGCAAAGGGAGATCTGCAGTATAAAACACGTCAATTTAGGAAATAAAAAATTATGTAAAATTAAAGCGGTACTGACAGGGTTCATAACTGCAACATATTAATGTACTGCTCATAGGTGCTCAATGCCAACAAATCCCTTTCGGGGTATAAAAGCTGAACTCTCACGGGCATTCCTCTGCTAAGCCTACACTGGGCCTTGCACAGAAGGGAACCATGAACAACAGCTGGATTATGCTGTTAGCTACAGATAGGGATGGAAAGAAAAAAAGCTAGGCCATGGCAAGCTAACAGATGAAAACAAACCCAGGCACTTTTTCAAATGTAGTCCTCCTGGAACCGCCAGCAGCATACAGACAATCTGCTTGTCCATTTTCAAAGCAGAAACAATCTGTACTCTTTAATTATGAACTACAATTTTCTGATTGGTTCACACACCTTTTATTGACCCAAGCCCTCTTTGTAGTCAGAGCCCTTGCCCAGCTGACCTAACAGAGGATTTTTCCCCACCCTAAGATATATAGCTTGAATCTATGACATATACTCCATTTCATCTAATCTCTGATGTTTTTGTTTCTGCACAATATCACTGACACTGAAACACGCCGCAACACAGCTATAGCATTCCTCTGAGGTTAGCTGACATCCAGTACACCCTGGTAGACACTGCTCAGCCTCTGACACGTGAATACACCTGCACACAGCTGACAGCCCAGCCAGGCTGCCAAAAACAGAGGCAGAGGCTACATTTTGCGGAGACAAGCCTATAGAGAATTTCTCCCCTCAGCCAGACTCCCTCACCAGAGGGCCAGAACACAAGTGTTGACAAATTCATGAAAAGGACATCACTAACCTAACCAGCAGATTTCCCATCAGAAACGGCAATCAGTAAATAACCTCTATTTTTGAGTATATACAGAACTGTCTTCTCATTTATCCAGGTGAATCTAACTCATCCTGCACTGCCAGGGCCTTGACATCCACTTTATTTCAGCATCTCTGCATTACTGGCAATGAAAGGCACGAACAATTTCTCTGTTTATGAAAGCACTGTAAGCTGGAATATGAAGGGAACACACAGCTGCTGCTCACAACAAAGGCACAACACATGCAGGCCCAAGGCCTTTGCTCTTGTTTGTCACTGTGAAACCAATGTCTCTCCCACTCATTAATCTTTAAAACAATAGTTCAATTGCTACCAGCAAACATGTACTTGCTTACTATTAAATAGATAACGATAAACTGTGTTCCAGTCACACTTTTCAGAAGGAAGGAAGTTTCAGATGTTTCCATTCTGGTCTCCTCTCATTCTTTTATCAGCATCCCACAGTTAGTTTGCTGCGCAAATTGTAGCAGGCAACATATTTTAAAACGGGAGCTTTAATCCATCAGTTGCTCACCAGAGTTGCTGTAGTACTTTCTTCCTGACTTCAGGGATCACTCTGACTGCACCAGGGCATCCTGCACAAGCTTCTGGCAGGGATGAGGACAACAGGATCACCCCTCACTGACCACAGTATACCTGTCCTATCCACTACTGCAGTAGATTCAGTAATTCAGAAGCCTACAAGGTGAAAGCAGTTGAGTGGTCGCTGCACCCTTGACAGGGACCAGCCATTGAGTGCTGCTCTTTTGGCTCCAGTTTTCCTCAACCTCTTCCAGTGCAGTTGGCAGCCCTTAACAAGAGCAGCAGCCCAGAGATCAACACAAAGGCCCATAATGCTCAACATCCTAATAACAATCCTGATACTGGCACAACTGCATCCATGGTAAATCTGCAAATGACACTAAATCAGAAGAGGTGGTTGAAAAAGCAAATGGCAGAACGTCAACCCAGATGGCCCTTGTAAAACTTGAGTGTGCCAAGACAAACTTTACAAGGTTAAACAAGGAGACACGTGGAGTCCCTCCCTGGGCTGGGATAATCCCATGGTCAGCCCCACCAAAGAGTACCTGTGCATTACAACAGGTGTCAGGCTGAAAAAGCTGAAAAGGTGCAGTCTTGCTGGGAGGAAGGCAAATCATGTCCTAGGCTACATTAAGAGGGATATAGCTGGCCAATCCTGGGAAGTTATCATTCCTCCCAAATGAGTGGTAGTGAGGTTGCATACTGAATACTACATCCAGACCCTCAGTTCAAAGGGGATGTCAAGAAAGGGTAGAGGCCTATAATGAATCCTACAAGGAGTGCTGAGGGATGTGGGTTTATTTAGTCTGCCAAGGAGGAGACTAAGGAGCAACATAATTAGCTGCCAGCTAAACTCTGAAGGGGAGCTGTAAAGAATGTGAATGTTTCTCAGCAGTACTGGATGGCATAACATGGAGCAACAGCCACAGACAGCAGCTTGGAAGTTCAGGTTGCACACTAAAAAAAATGTCTTTCTTATCATAAGAGCAGTGTGACCCACAAAGTCTAGAAATCTCCATCTCTGGAGGTTTTCAAGTCTTGGCAAAGACATGGTTGATGCAATCCAGCAATGTGACAGTTCAGCTCTGAGCGGGAAGTTGGGCTCAGATGACCTCCAGAGGTCCTGTACAAGCAGTATTTATATCAAATACCATCATTTTTTCTTAGAGTTTCTCAAAACCCAAAGAACATTGTTGCAAAAACTTCGCAGTGACGCTGAATGCTCTCCTAGATTCTCAGTCATATTCTCCTGAATAAACAGACTAGTGGTGTAATTGGGGTAGGGGTTTTGTTTGCTTAAGGACCATGACCTTTCCTTTCCCTTCTCCCCACAGCCTAAAATCTCTGAGCCAAAACAGAACTGAGAAGTAGTAAAAACCACCAGAAACCCCCTCTTGCTATAGGCCACGTAAAAGTTTTCTAAACAACTTCTAAAATCCAAAGCTTTGGGAGTGACCTCATTTTGACAGACCTGTAAAGCCTTGTGAGCTACATATTAATCGGAAGTTACTGCATTACTGACAGAAAACAGAGTCTCTCAAGAGTTTGAAACACCCTCATTCTTTAAGCTGCTTATTGTAAAGCTCCACAATTGTACATGGGTTAAAATTTGCTTTTTCAAAAGCAGATTTGAAGACTTTTAACCGGATGGAGAAGGCGAAGTGGAGGAGGAGGAAAAGGTGAAAACAAGCGTTGCTAGATTTTTATGAAGGACAAACCATTTCCTCCCTGCTGCCTATGAAACACTGTAGCCATATGTCCCTTTTAGTCTTTGCTCTTGATTAGGTGCCTTATTCTTGTGCTGGGCTTTTTGGCCCCCTGCATGCATCTACCCCTCCTCTTCTAAGAGATTAATTGGCACAAAACTGACCTGAGTCCTGGTTCTGTGTTACTTTCCTGGTAGACCTGTAGTCTATAAAAAGGTCCAGGAAATAAGAGTAGACCTACAAAGCATGTTTCAAGAGACATCCAGCTCTATGCTAAAGTTAGGTGATATGTGTAACTCCCTTAAGATAGGATCATAAGCCACGTTCCAAAAGACAAAAAGCTCAGGGTACAATCAGCATTAGCTACTTCCGTTACCAGCATACAGACAGCTGGACTCCTCAAAGACAGAATCCCACCTCACTTTTTTAGGAGCTATGGAAGGAAACCAGAAATAAAATATCTAAACATACAATCTCCCTAAACGCTGTTAAGCCAAATCCTGGACTGGACAATCAGCTGCCAGTACATCTCTGTTCTCTGGTGGCTCCCATCTAGGCTGTACACTAGGATCTTGTGAAACAAGGGCAAAAATACCACCTCTGAGCCAACCACCGCCACTGTGCAAGTCAGTCCTTTGAAACTTGCTTGTCTTCTCACTGTTTTTAACTGATCCAGCTCCTCGCCTTACAGGAATAGGGAGGTGATGCTCATTTGGGCACTGAGATTGTAGGGGAGATGCTACCCCAAGCCTTTTGCCCCTCCTTTGTTTTTCATGCGGTTGTTGAGAGATGCTGGTCTGCTTGGAGTTACTCACACTGATTAACAAGTCTATGGCACCAGAGTATGACACCATCCAGGCACAGCCTTCTTGGGCACTCACTGCCATCTGCTTGTTAGCTGTGCACTTGTTTGTGGCCAAAATTATTAAGCTGCTGCCTTCTGGAAGAGAGGATCATAGAATATGTCCAAGGTTTTCTCTCCAAGGTAAAAGATCTTATTAAGAGAGAAAAAACATCAAGATAATCCTCCCGGCAATATGCACCTGCAGTGTGAGAGCTTAGGCAGTGACTCAGCGAGTCTAGGGTTTACAGCTGGTTTCTAGGTTTAGAGAGGCTCTACATGCTCATCTACACCTGGCATCAGCCTCCTTTGCTGGAATTAAATATAGAAGCAAGGAACAAACTCCCACAAAGGCACCCTGCCAGAGGTACACCGCCTGCCTTAGTGGATTTGCTAATTATCCTAGATAATAAACATTCAGCACATACAGATGCAACACATAGATAGATTCAGGAGAAACACCGGATCATTGTCTCACATAATTGCCACCAAAGCAGCAAATGATTTTATGTAGAAGTTTCCAGAGTGTTGGCAAGGGATTGGTAGCCTGGCTCTGAAAGCACATCTTGTGCATGCATACTGGCACAAACCAAAACAAGGCATGTGGGTAGGAGTTTCACCTGGCTGATGAGCTGCTCTGGACATGTTCTCCCAGTTCCCAGAAAGCTTCACACCCACCAGCAATTGCCCATCCTCAAGAGCAGAGATATGCTCTGGAAGAAAGCCCCATGTACATCTTTGCACGCTCACAGCTACTTTTGAGACAGTCATTTTCCTAAGGGACATATTGAAGATAACTATCTATTGACCCTTTAAAATTTTTCCTAATGGAATTATATGATGCCATAGCAGATGTGACTCACAGGCTTGCTTCACTTAAAAGAAATAGTTGCAGGTGGTCCCCTGGACAAATGAAGGGCTAAATCCATTTCATGAAGGAAAAAGTCTAGGTAGCAGAAAGAATAGGGAAAATGTCAATTCCACTTCACAGCAACAAAATCCTCCTTTGAGAACAAAACCATTAGCACCCTTTACCAAACGAAAAAAGAAAACCCCACCAACCAACACAAACCAAACTACAGCAACAACAAAAAAAAACAACCACCCACCCACCAGACACATCCAAAAGAGATGGACACTTCTCCCACCTCCTGGCAGTAAAATTTCTCACTTAATAGTAGAACTTCAAATTTGCTGCAACTGAAAGATACTTCTTAGAGAAACTGTCGATGCAGAGCCGTTCCCACACATGCTACACAGGAATTAGGCTCTTCAGATAATCTTTTCCATCAAGAACAAACAAGAGCTCGTAAATTCATACTATTTTACTAGAAGTCATAATGAAGCATACCCAGAAGGCAGTAACCAACATCCATATCATATCTGTTTTGGCAGCAGCCCCTAGCATGAGCATTTATCACTTCATAATAAACTCCCACCTATTTAGACCACTATACACAGTAAAGACTGGGTTTGCTGAACAACTTCCCCAAAGTTGCAAGACCTGTGCTGCCTTCAGCAATCACCCCTGAGCAATTACCCACAAAACAGGTACATTGGATATCACTCTGACCTCAAGTCACCCAGGCTCAAATGCCAACTCCTATTTTTAACAGATTATCCTATCTGTGGCTGACAATCTCTTGAAATAGCCTTTACTAGTGGACAGAAAAAATTGGGAAGGGAAATGGTGAGAGAGAACAAAGCAAGGCAGTCTTTCCTTTATTTTTTTTTTCCTGTAGATTTGCCTTTTGGCAACAGCTATACAAGTGTTACAGCTACACAAAGGAACGCACCATCTAATCTCTTGGGTTTTAACAAATTGAAGAGGATGCAATATGATGTTAATCAAATCTTCAGATAACAGCAGAGGAAAAAGGAATTCACTTCCATTTTCACATTCCAGCACCCTTTGAGAGCTATTTATACCTTCCCGCCAGTTCCAGCATCTGCCATTGCATCTGTGGCTAAGCACAGTAGGCAGATCACCTGTATCACTCCTTTCTGCCTGAATCAGCTGACATATATTAAAAAAACCCCAAATTTTCCTGTCCTAGCCCTCTCCTTGTTACTCAAAAGAACAGAGCATATTTCCACACCTACCTACCCTAGCATTCCAATACTTGAGACCTATTTGCACAACACTTTTAGTATTTCACAACAGAAGAAAAACAATTAGAAAAAAAAAAACATTCTTGAAGGTAGGAAAAATAATTAGGTCATTGGATTCCTGACAATTACTGAAGAGGAGGTTGAACAGCTGTCTGGCTTTGTACTACTGCCATCCACAATAGCTGAGAAATGATGGAGGGCTTTGGGGGGGGTTGGGGAAAGTAGGAGAAAGAGACACCACAAGAAAGCAATTTTCTCCCTCTCTTCTAGATAAATTCTTCAAAACAGTAAAACAAACAATTCTTCAAAACAAAATGATATTTTCTTCTATTTCTACAAACAAAAGAAGAAGAGGGAAGAACCTCTAATTTACAGTGCACAGCTAACAAATTTGTGTAATGGAATCCTCCAAGGCACATCAACCAGTAAGGATGAGAAAACCAGTTACAGTTTTTGCATCAATAGCTTATATAAACTAATCATCCATCAACAGAATAGTCCTCACATCAAACAGAAATGTAGGATGTATAAATACAAACTCAAAATAACTAGACCCAGTCACTGAAGCACAGAAAGCACAGAGAGACACAGGAGATCTGATTTTTAAAGGAGGGACACTACAGGTATTTCAACCAGCAAGTGGCTAAAAAATTAGTTCCTGCTATCCAAGAATATAGTATTTACAGATGATATTGCTACAGATGCCACCCAGTCTGCAGGAAGTATAAGCAAACAAGCACTAAATTTGAATCAAGTAAGGATTATTTTTTCTTCAGTTCATCTGTGAAGTAGCAGTTGTTCGTGTTCCCAAACATGGGGCAAATGTCCATCTGCCCAGGATTAAGAGGGTAAAAACCTGCCAGTCACACTGACACACTACTCTGCATTAGTAGGGTTGATGGAAAGACAAATACATTAAGGAGCTTTCTTTCACAGATCAGATCTTTGGCAGAACTTTCCAAATCTGACCAGGCAACATCTGTTATCTTCTCAGCAGTTTAAGGACAGATAGTCTGAGATACCTGAATATCACACTGCTCAACCAGATGACAGACCCAGAATATAAAAGTCATATTGAGTCATATTTAAACTTTAAGTAAATAAATAATGTAAATCAGCCAGATAAAACCTAGCTTGTTGACCCAGGTAAGTCTACCTAAGCTCCCCGCTTCTTAGGCTTTGCTGCTACTTTGGCCTGAAAGAAAATGCAATGGAACCATAAATCAAGACTTAACATACAATTTCCAGGTTTTAAGCATTCAGGTGGAGCAAACAGAACACACCAAGCATAAGCTCCATTCGGCAGCAGTGAAACACTGAGACACACACACCCGAATGCAAGACAGGAACTCCTGCACACTACTCAGGGGGTTTCAAACAGAACTGTGCAACCATGACCAGAGAGCACAAAAAAACCCCACTCCAAATTCTGAGTGTGGCAAAACATTTTCTTGACTGAACCCACAGTACATCCTGCTTTAGAAATAAAGTTTACGAAACTCAGTGGATTCCCTGGTGGAAGTCCAGGAAATGACTCCTCACCCTCAATAACAAAATTACATATTCCCTTGCTTGGCTTATTTCCTCTTCAGATGGGTGCTTGGCCCTGCAGCCAGCTATGCACCATGTGGAAAGCAAGATTAATACACTGAGAACACCCCTTGGGATCACAGCAATGGGAACTCCATATTTCTCAAGAGGACTGACGTCACATCGACATGGTTTCCCCAAGATTTAATGATGTGTTCTGTAATAAAAAAAATGAAAAAGTCTGTGGGAAGAAGGGGTTCAGTCCTAGAGCAGGCCCACAGGGAGCAAAAAGGAAAACAGGACACACAAAAATTCACAGGCCATCAGGTACAACCCACAGCCTCCACGCTTCATGGTTTCAGACACCACTTCTTGCACAGCTCACCTACGTTTCATCTCCTTACCATTTTTTCACAGCTCTGGGCTTCCCAATTGCCCACATAGCAACTTCCACATCTCTCTTCCCTTCAGAGCCCCCCAGCCATCTCTTCCCAGGCAAGACTTGTCTTGCCTGCCTGGCTCCCTCTCTCCTGTGCCTGACCTGCCGCAGTGCTAGCCGAGGCCACCACATCAGCCTCCATCCCACAGACGAGTTTCTCAACCACTAACACTAAGTCCCAGTTCAGGAAGGGAGCTGCTCCCCTACCTCTCCATCTCACCAGCCCAAGTAATCTAAAAAGAAAATCACAGCGATTTCCATATGGTTGATTTACAGACCTGGGGAGCAAGCTGCCTCTCACACCATGAACCCCACCTTCCTAATCCAGCCATCATTCCCTCCTCCATCTCGCAGTGCTGTGAGGCTCCCCAAGAGCCAACAGGGCAGCAGCCACACAGCATCTCCAGTTAAAAGGGCAAACTATCAGCACAGGCAGAGCACAAACAACACAACTTGTACTGCCAGCCTAGATTGGTTATATCAAACAGCTGGAGGAATAACAACCACACAAAATACAAATCATACAAAATGTAAAAAAAAGCCCTACTGATAGGGAAGGGGAATGATTTTAAAGTAAAAGATTTTGATTCCATGTCAGGAAGAAATTACTTATTCAGAAGGTAGTGAGGCACTGGAAGAGGTTGTCCAGAGACATGGTGGATGCCCCATCTGTGGAAGCGTTCAAGGCCAGGCTGGACTTGGCATTAAGCCACCTGATCTAGTGGGTGGCATCCATGTCCACGGCAGCAGGGTGGGAACTAGATGATCTTTAAGGTCCCTTCCAACCCAAACCATTTCATGGCTGTATGATTACTTAACAATAACACAGCACCAAACTAGAGCCAAGGAAAGCAGTCAACTACTCTGGGTCTTTTGAGTTTTTTCTTGAACAGTTGGAAGGATTTGTAGAAGATTTGTTAAAGTTCATTTTCAAGTTTTTGTATTCCTTCCTTTGAAAATATGAATCCACATGATAGTTATTTGGTCTCTAAATAGTTAACCAGAAACACTTTTTCAGCCAGGAAAGGTCAGTTGATTGTTCCACTGTAACTGTGCCAATAATTTTGCTTTTTACTAGCTCCATGGCAAGTTGCAAAACAGGAATGCAAGTCTGTCACTGTTCTGCTGACATTTAATTTTTGCTTCTCAAGTTCCCTCTCCCTCCACATTTTTTTGCCAAGATAAGCTTAACAGATAATACAAATCAGTCTTAACTCCTTATTGTCTTAAACATGAGCTCATAAAAATAGGATGGGAAAGGAGATTCCTTATGACATGAGAAGTCAATATACTGAAGGATAACACATCTAGTGGATAGGAACCAGAGGGATATTTACCACTGTTGGAACTGGACCCAGGAGCTGTCATCCACACTCAATGCTGCCCTCCTTTCCACAACAGAGACAGCTGGTGCTGTGATCCTATCAGCTCTCACTCACTGAGTGAATTTGGACAGGAAACTTGGGTGCTGCGGGAACTAACACTGGTAAGACCACAGTTTCCAAGTCCTAATTAAATTTTAAGGGTGATTGGCAGTTTTGAACCTTCAAGTTACATGGATTTAAAAAGCTTTTGTCTCCTGAGCTAAGGAAGTTACCATCTGTAACTTTCATACTTGCTACTTTCAGACATCTCAAGCTGAACACTTAGAAGATGAGATGCAATGGCCACTTTGGAAAGTTTTGTTCATTTAGTGGCACTGCAGTCCTGATCTCTGCAAAGAAGGATATCAGCCTCATCTGCTGAGGAAGACTCTTCCAACTAGGGAAGTGTGCTTATCTGCTTATACCCCTCCCACCTTCACCGTCAAGTGGCTCAGTTCCTCCTCAGTTTCTGTTCTGCAAGATTGCAGCAGCTACTTTTGATCCTGATTCACTTTGGATATAAGATTCATTGAACCACTTGGTGCAGGATTCACCCAACAACTTTCAAATGGCGAAACATCCCAAGATGAGATGCCTGAACTCCCTCGCATTTGAGAAGGGATGTGTGTCAGACCACTTTTCACATGCACTTACCTCCCACCACTGATAAAACACTTAGTGATTAAAGGCCCAAATTATTATCCTAGACTAGGCACTAAACACTTCAGTAGATAAAGCTAACCACCCACCTTGGTCTACTGGTGTCCACTATTACCTTCTGATCCCACTGGTCAAAACCAACCAAAATTCACATTTGAGAGAGGAAATGATTTCCCATCGGTAACTGGGCTCTCCTCAGTTTTATGAAGACAAGCAGAATGGAGACCCAGGATCTGAATACCTGAAGGCTCATCCCCAATAATTCTTTCCTCTGTCAGCTGATCTCTTCACATAGATGTGGCAATCCAGTATAGAATATTACATGAGAGAAAGATTACTAGTGAGGTGAGAGAAAGGAGCTCTACTACATAAAAAGTTGCAGTGAACAGGACGGGTTAGCTGTCTCTGCTGAACACGATCAACTGCACTTCCTCTCAGCTATGCCTAGACACCGATGGGGAAGAACTCTTGTACATACTGATTCCAGTGTGTTTTTCCAAGCCTTTTGAGATAAAAGAGTGCTGCTTAAGAAAGTATGCCAACAACATGAAAAGAAAAATTAGTTGTAAAATCAAACCAGGAAGACTTGACTCAAAAGGAAGCAGAACATGCATATCCTTCAACATATTGTTGTATGAATACATGGTACAGATGGGTCCCTTAGTAAGAGATACATATAGATGTAACCTAGCATAGATCTTTCATCTATTTTTGCCTGAAGCAAGTTTTCTGACACTTTTTTGCAAAAGCTAAATGAAGCAAGGGAGATGAAGGGAATATCACAAAGCAAAACAACGTCCTTCCCAAATAAGCTCAGTACTACAGTTGAGCAAAGTATCCTCACCTACTCCCAATCTGAGCCAATACTGAGGACTAAAATGTTAACTCCTCACCCTGCAAAAAAATCCAAGCAAAAACAAACAAAGAAACAAACAAGAACCAAAAACAAATCAAAAAATTCTAAAGCTTAATTAGAAGCAATACTGCCAGGGCTTTTATTCGGTTTAGGGTCAATACAAATGCATGAGTTGTTTTACTTGTGGGGGTAGGAACACATTTTTTATCAGATTCTTTTTCCATCAGAAGCAAAGCAGAAAGGCAAGTTCTCCTGTTCAGTCTGTCCATGGGTTCACAAGCGATGATGTACGGATAACAGTGTTTTAATGGCACCTCTCACCCGCTGACCCCAAAGTGCTTTTACTTCGCTTAATGAACTCGGCTTCACAGCAGCTTGACAGCTTCACTTCACATTGGAACTAAGAGAGGGACAAAGTCATTTATCTATGCCATGCAGCAGCACAAAATCAGCCCCTACCAGCCCAGTGATTTATGCAACAGACCACAAGTGCTTTTGCACAGCATCCTGTCCCAGGGCATGCTGTCACTGGGGAGGTAACACACTTCCCAGCTCTATCACTCGCTCAGACACTACTGCAAACACTATCGCACAGGCACTTTCTAGCCCCAGCCCTCCAAAATGTTAAGTCAACAGTGGCTTAAGACACTCCATACTTCAGAGGCTCAAGACTTCTGTTTACACTATTAATGTTTCCTGGCAAGTTCACCCTTTTTCCCTATTACCCTTGGGCAAGAAAAGTCTAATTCTTTGACTAGTCAGCTAAGGAGGAGGATTACTAATGGGGGAAAAAAAAAAAAAAAAAGGGAAGAAAGAAAAGAAAAAAACCAATACCCACACCAAACAGACATATGGAAAGTTTGGTCTTCTGAACACTTAGAACCTGGACCACCTTCTGGATTACAGGAATTTCATATTGCTGCAATGTGGTCACTGCTTCTTTACATGCACAGCCCTCTGCTATATGCCAAGGTTCTTCCACTGAAACTGGGCATTATGGTATCAGTTAAAGAATAACATGAAAAGACAATATGCAAACCACAAAAAACTTCTTGCAGCAGAAATACTTTAAAATTTCATTAAACAATACATTTGAATCAAAATGCTCCAAAAGTAAGGTGTAACTGCAACCTACACAAAAGGCCCACTGATGTATCAAATGAGGAATCACAACGAAGTTGTCTTGGCAGAAAACTACAGGGGCAAGAGTACTAGCCAGCTCTCACTTCAATCTCAGCAAAAGCCCAACATTACTACCTTGGTGCCAACAGACAGCATCCTGATTCACTGTGCCACTATTTCAGAGGGCAAACTAATCAAATCCTAATGCTAAAGGGCCACTGTTCTGTTAAAAAAAAGCTTCACCCTGAGACAGGCCAAGATGAGGCTCTCTTGGCAAACATTACACAGACAAGATGCTACAGGACTTTTGTATGGGGGAGTTAATTTGTTTTGAATTCTCCATCTTCTGCCAACACAGGATTGCAAAAGTAGGGATAAAGGTGGGTAGACAAAAGGGCTCAAGGTCCTAAAGCTTCTCCAGTGTCGTACTTGAGTTGGTGAGCTGTTTTTTGCTGACCCCACGTCACTGCCCTCGTACCTTTCTTATTGAGTTTTATCTTAATACATCACACAAGTATTTCCAAAAGAGAGTCATGCTGGTGCCAAGTGAAAGGAAGCTCCTCAATGTGACTTAATACAGCTTGTATCAGGCAACTCACCCCGCAACTGACATCTTACATGCAAGTAACTCTGGACAACTCCTGCATTTCTGCCAAACTAAATACCATTAATTATGCAGTTCTTTAGTCCCAGAAGACTTAAAATTTATAGGTCATATTTTTACTTCCCTTTACTGAGAACAACAAACAAGAACTTACACTTCCCTTTCCCTTACAAGTACAGTCATGCATTTTCCCCTTATTGTTTAATGAAAGCTGTTTCAGCCTCCAAGAAACTTTGCCTATGTTTTTGGAGTCAGCCTAATGGCTCTAAAATAACTGTAGAGACAGGAGGAGGAAAACAATTCTTCATAGGCTAGATGTTATTATAAATTTAAATGGAAAAAATAAAAAGCTGTTGCCATCGTTTCTCTACAGTTTTACAAATAAAAGTAAAAAGAATGCTGGGAACTGGCATCTAACTATATTAATATTCTAGTACATTCCTCCAGTTTGACATTTCCCTATCTACTCAGCCCTTGTCCCCGCTTTAATACAGTGTATTTGCTCCCAGTTAAATGGAATTTTTCTAGGCTAAAATTAAAACTAGAAAAACTCCTTAGGCAGATGCTTTACTGATGGTTCATACTAATCTTTACAATCTTCCCGGTTTCGCTGTCCTTTGATGCTAGTACTCCTCTTGGCCCTCACATTTTTCATTTTAAGATTTTATTAGACAAAGAGCCAAAGGGAAACCAGAGACCATCTTCCAGGGAGCTCTGTTCCGTAACCAGCTCCATAACACAAAGTGGAAAAAAGTGAAATGAACAGTTAGGAGAATACCTGCTTTAAAATAAAATTCTATCAAGGAATTAAAAGAAAACTGAGCGTGTGGCAAATTAACAGATCTGGGATAAATGGCATTTAAATCTAGCTAGTGACAGAACGGACTGGGAGGAAAATACGGCTCGCTCTATCACAAGCCCAATATCAGAGGAGCAATTCTACTCATTTAAGGACCTTCAGTGGTTTGGGTTTCTTCCTCTTTTCGGTCTTGCAAAGCACCTTTGAACCAGAATGACGGAAGGGATTTCAAGGGTAGCAAAGACATAACAATACAAAATTACAAAATTCCAGGACACAACGGGCTGCCAACTTCAGGACAGAGAGCAAAGTTCACCTCTCTCAGTGTTTGATGTTACAAACCTCAAAGTCAATGAACTTTTTTTTTTTTTTTTGTACTGCAAAGTTTGCTTTTCTACCACTGACTTTTCCAAGTAGAACTCTTGCAATCCTATGCATGCTGTGCCTTACACAGCTATTTACAGTAATAGAAGTATAAGGTCATGCTCAAGGCAGAGTTTTGGGGATTTTTTTTTTCCAAATTGCACTTTATTTTGTTCTTAACTTCTCTAGGTTACTACTGGTTTATCTCTAGCACATCACCCATCAACACACCATAGGCCCCATGAGCAGGGATTGCTTTCAGAGCAGGTAGAGATAAGTAGATACTCTACTTACTGTGCTTTGAAGCAGAGTTTACCTATTTGCTGCACTACCAGTCTGTAGGATTAAGCATAAAAGCCCTACACTTCATGCCCACCACCTGAGACAATGGCTCCAAAACAATGCTGTGCAATCTAAAGCATCAACACACTCATACATTATCTCGAGTGCCACATCCCAATAAACCAATCAATTCCCGCTTTATCAAGTTTCAAAGGAATGAAGTTTGTGTTCATGCCTCCCTTTCCTGTGCATTGTTCTTAGGATGCATTCTCTTCTCTCCCCTTCTCTTATGCTGTGCCATCTGGCACATACCTACATGACTTTTCTGATCCCATACCTATTTTCTCAACCAAAATCCTTCTGTAATTTTCATGTATTTCACACATGCTACCCCATTTCTCACTCTCCCCTTGAACATAATCACATCCTGGCTACCCAGCCACAGATGCCACCTCACACATCCTTCCTTGCTGCACAGAAGCAGCAGCTCTAGGCAGGTGTTCCTGACTCTCCCTGCCTCAAGAGAAAATACAAATAGCAACCGGGAACAGCCTCCCCTTGGGGGAAAACCAAAAAGCCTCGGACACCAGCAAACCCCGCTACAGACGCCAAGAAGAAGCACTGCTCAAGCCAACACACATTCAACACTCAGCAGCTTTTTCCCTAAATCAGAAGCTGCCTGATACCTCACAAGCTCTCTTGCTTTCCCTTCAGCCAGCAGGTCACACCCTTATTTCCACACCTCATCCTTCCTCACCTCAGCCATACAGGCCTACCAATAACCAAGCAGTAGCTGGGGCAAGGGAGGTAAGGTCCTGATGACAGTGGAGAAAGCAGAGGTCAGCTTCTCCCCAAACCAAAACACTTTAGAGCCACATTTAGCACATTCATCCCAGAACTTTATATCTACATCTAGCTTCATCACAACCTAATCAGCACCAAACCCTGAAGAGATTTCCCCAAACCTGCCCAACTCCAGCCTCTTTCCCAGCAGCTTCCAGTTGCAGCCATTTGGCTGCTGAGCAAGAAGAAAAAGCAGAAACACAAAGTCTACACTGTATTTTCAAATAATTACAACTACTGATAGGAAAGAGCAGGGCTCTGAAAGACCATTGATAACAAGAGGAGAAAAGAACCAGTCTTTTGCTATTGTGTTTGCTGTAGTTGCTCCTGGACTGAAGAATATGTGCAGCTGTGGCTGTGAAGAAATACACTTTTGCCATCAATCCCCATGGCTGACATGCAGCTGAAGACACAGACCAGCACCAGCTTATGCTTATTAACAGCAGGAAAGCAACGCCATCACTATGTGCTCTCCAACTACCTGCACAAGCTTGTAAGGCAAAGGTTCTTACCTGCCTGGCCACCCTTCGAGCTTCCCAGTAAGGTTTAGAGTCTTCTACAGCTTTTCCAATCTTCTTTACCAGTTCATCCAGTTTTACTGTTGCTTCAACCAGCACAGAGCGGAACTTCTGGCGTGCATCCTTGAAAACGTTGCAGAAAGGAAAGAAAGGACAAAGACAGATTAGAACTTCAAAAATTATTTCTACCTGTTCATTCCTACCTTTATTCAGGTTCCTCTTTAGATTCACACACGAGCTGACACATTCAAAACAGTTACTGGCATTTGGACTAAGCCAGAATTCTTCAGCGGGGGAACCCAGAACTGCATCTGAAAGCTGGCACCCTGGACACCAAGTGTCTTTCAGAGACAGCTCTTACACAAAGCTTACAACAGTCTGTTCTAGATGTCACCTCTGGCAGGGTTTCTCAGAGAGGAACAGTTTGTAAGTGACTCAGTGAGTAGGCGAACAGAAGGGTAACAAGTTACGAGAGGCAGTTCAATGGCAAAGACATCTCATACAGAGAATGCTCGCAGGCAGGCCAAATTCCCATAGCAAGCTGCCAAATCAGCTGGAACTGGCATCTCCTAAACCTTAGCATGCCCACCCCTAGTACTAGTCCCCTCAGAGACACCCTTCCACAATGTAAACGAGGATGCTTTCTGCAGGAAGAACTGGACACTTCCCACATGGTATATTTTCAAATCAGCTCCTCAAACACACCCTACTTTCTTTGATAGCAGCAAAAAGGTTCCAGGTTGTCATAGCAAGAGTCCCTTCCATAAAAGCCCATCCTTTCTGCTATGGTTTGGAGCAATGGCTAAGGGCACCTACATTCCATTTCATTGTTAATATTTACTATATTTAAGAAAAGTAAATTCCAGCTGAATTCTAAACTGGATGAGTTGCCCTCCTTAAATGATTAGCTAAAGCAATCAAAATATTTTCTCTGCTCCATTGAAATTTCCAAACCTGTAAGCAAAGTGACTCTGATCTCAATCTCAGAAACCAACACAGATTCTAAATATATGAGACTACTGCAGAGCGATGCAAATTCAGGCTGGGACCTGGCCCAGGATTTAAGGAGATGAAGAGGAAGGGCCATGTGAGCTCTCAACAAGGCTTGTAACTCTAATTAGAGAGCAGCATTTATGCAGACTGCTGGAGTGACATGTTGATTATCAGGAAGCAGCTGGCTTGAAGAAGTGCCCTAATTCAGGAGGGGTTTGTCATTATTGTTGAGGATTTCTAGAATGCAAAACTGTTTATTCATTGGAAGATTTAAAATACACTGGAACCTGCCACTCTGCTCTCAAAAGTGGAAAAAAAAATGTAACAATACATTTGTTTTTTTACAGAAAAAGCAAGACACGTCTGTAAAAGCTTCCTTGTTTCCTTTTTAGTGTTATCTAAAACCTGAGCCAGCATTGGCAATAAATTAGTTCAGTGCAAATAGCTTTGGATTCTTAAGGTACTCTAATTTATTCTAAGGAATTATTCAGATGGGTAACAAGTTAAAAAATGGAGAACTAAATGCACAAGAACTTATTATTTCATTAACTCAAATCAGTCAATAATCTCATTTTTTAGTGAAAGCCTGAAATGTATCACTTAAACAATATGTATCAAGTCAGTGATTTTCTCAGTGAGAGGAGTTTGAATATTTCCAATTAAATGACAGGACAATACACGGTTCACTGCTCAAAATGAGTATCACAAGTAACTGAAATAAGGCTACAAGCATGATGACTGCATTGCAAGACAAATATTATGTACTGAAGTATATTTAACCAAAAAAAAAAATATTCCTGTAAGCGCAGGAACAGAATTAAAAGCTCATTTCTAAATGAGCCTGAAGGTTTGTTTTCACTCTTATAAAAGCTACATGTTATGCTACTAGTTATGCAAAGCAAATAATTCAAGTAAAAAAAGCCCTATGCAGTGATTCATCAAAAAATTCAGTTCCCATGATTGTAAGATAAGCACTTACAACAAAGGAACCATCACTACAAATCTGCGCTTAGAGACCTACCACAAATTTATTCATGTAATAACTTTGTGCAGTCTTATCCAATAAGAAAAAGGTGACTAGTCTCTACCTGGAGCTTAAAAAACAAAACAAAACAAAACAAAACAAAACAAACAAAAAAAAAAACCACACACACACAAAAAAAGAAACAAGCAGTCTAATTAACAGAAACTGTTAATTTGTACCCATTCACCTCCCACTAACTCAGATGAAGCAGATAAAAATTACTAAACTGTAACTATCCCTGTAACTAGTACCTGAGGCACAGGTCTTGCAAATGGTTAAGCACATGTGTGCCCACAAGCACAGCCCCACCACACACAGCAGTTAGTTACTCAGAACAGGGAGCTTCAGCTGAAAAATATACTGGTGTGAACTTCCAGTTTGTCATTTTACCCCAAGCATGCCTGGTTCCTCTTTTGAGGCCTTATTTGGGTCCAACCATCCTCATTTCTTCCAGTGAAGAACAATAATGAAAACCGAAACACCCCAGAACTTTACATCTGTATCATCCACCACATGACTTATTTTCAGTGACATTTATTCTCGGGCTCCTGACTGTCAGAAACACAAGCCTGCAGGCTCCAACACCTTCTGCATGAGGGAATAAGCAGATGCTCATTCTCTGCTGGGATCAGTCCCCCTACCAAAGGTTTACAGCCATCTCCTTCAGACACAGCAACAAGATGCTGAGGTCTCTGAGAAGGTGTAATGCCAAACACATGCCTTCTCCTGCACCACAGTACTCTCCAATAGCCCCAACTACATTACAAAAGCAAATGATCCCACATTGTCTATCTACACCACATGTGCTCCTGTGGCAACCCAGTGCATTCACATCACCCAGCCTCCTCAATCTGAACTGATTCAGCTCTCATGGGCTCGGTGACCGCATCTCCTCTCCGGGAGCTATGGCAACATCTCCTGTGAGCAGGGTCACAATTTCCCCCTGCAAACACGCAGCCACAGTCCACGTGTCAGCCCTGCCACGTGCTGGCACAGCATCTGTAAAAGTCTGAGTAAGAAATACAGGTGCAGCAGCTGTTTTTACCCTTCACATGAGAGGTGGGAGGTCAGAAGTACCAAGACAATTGTACCAGTAGGATTGGGCTTGGTGCACTTCCGTGGCATGAAAAGTGCATCTGTGGTTTGTGGGAAGAATGGGCCTGTGGTCAAGACAATAACTTGGGAATCAATTTAATTCACTGCTTTATGTATGGCTTCCTTTGTTAGTCAGTGAGACACTGCAACCCATATCTAAAGTGGTTCAAACCTATAAATCCTCTTAATGATGTTTTCTGTAAGGACACTCGTGTCAAAAGCTTAGAGGCTCAGGAACTGCAGTTCATCCATGGTCCCCAGCGCAAGGGAAGCCCTACATCTGAGTGAGGAAAACAAACACACTACTTTCAACCTACTTATCAGATCCCCTGATGTGATGTTCCTCCAGACAAGCATTACTATTTAACTGCCAAACTCTTTCTTCATTTCGACCTTTCTCTAGCACCCACGGATAATAAAGGAAAACACATCAATCCCTGCAACTTTTTGTCGAGAGCAGAACCAAGACAGCACAGCATATGCCATACAAATATTCTAGCACAGTTTTCAATCCCCAGTGACTGTATTTCAGTTTCTTGAAGACAGTACCTTCCCAGCAGAAGTGCTAGTTATTGATAAAAGCAGCCTTAGGTACTAACCCTGTGCATTACACTTACCATATCTGGGTGGGTTTTTAGGTTTTGGGGGTTTATTTGTTTGTTTTAAAAGAACATGGCTTTATTTTTCTCACCACTGCAGTAGAATACATACACAGACCAAATACACTTGAACAGAGGCAATGCAACTGACAAAAGACAGCTCAAACACTCCGGAAACAGTTTTAAAGCACATTTTTCCCTCTATTTACTCCTAATCTTCCATGATCATTTTTAAGAATACCTTGCTGCTGATTACAAGCAAAAAGGTGACATTGAAAATGCCAGCCAGTCAGCTTTCAGTGTTTTCCATTTGCTCAAATGAGATGAT
>JAWWES010000081.1:42136588-42205894 GCA_035583135.1 Lophotriccus pileatus | reverse complement strand
CCGGCTCCGGCTCCGGCTCCGGCTCCGCGGCCGGCCCCGCCTCCGGGGGGAACCCCTCCCTCCCCACAGCGCCCCCCCTGTCTCTTTGTGCCTTCGCACCGCAACGGGGAAATCGGCGCAAAATTGCGGGGTTTCCTTCTTCTTCTTCCTCTTTTTTTTTTTTTCTTTCTGTTTTTTAACCCTTCCTCACGCCCCCCCCTTTTTTTTTTTGGTGTGCCAAAGCCTGGGGGTTTTGCCGCGCTCGGTGCTCGACCCGCCGTCCACCCCACCGCCCCCTCCACCCCCCGCAATGGCACTGCGTGAAACCAGAATGAGTGGTTTCAGGTGCAGGGAAATGCTAACGACACCTTGCCGGCTTCCCCACCACCTTCTTTTCTTCCTTCCTCTTTTTCAAGCTCTGTTGGAGGCTGACATGCCTATTGAAGAAGAAAAGCAGAGAGAAAGGGAGGAGAGAAAAATACTAAAGGCACTTTCAACAACCTTGAAAATTCAAATGAAACCCAGATTTCTATTGTGTGGCAGCTAGGCAAGCAACTATTGTAGCTACTGCATGCAGCACAAAAAGACACACTGAAGACACATTCCTTTGTTGTCAGTAAAAAGGAACTTCTTGCAAGAAGCACAGATAATATGTACATGCATGGCCCCTGTCTAACAGAGCATTTCCGAGTAGGGTCTCTTTAATCACAGGGGCAGTGCCCAAACTGGTACCCAAACACTAATGGGAAAAGAGTGGGCAACCCTTCTGATGAGCAGTGTACCAGCAGGGATGGGCGCCAGCAGCTCTTTATCTCACTGGCCCCAGGCACAGCTGAAACCCCTTCTTGTGGTCTGCAGCAAAGAAATAAAATTTTAAGCAATTAACTTTCTCTTCCCTTCTCACAGCAACCTCCATGAGAGATTAACAGCACATTCCCTTGATGCTGAAAAGAAAAAAACCAAGATGATTTGTCTTTTCCCTCTTCAAGATGCAGAGAAAACAGTCCCACCAAGGCACATGGACCAAGCAACCCATGCAGGAAAAACAAGACAAGAAGTGGCAACTGACTGAGCCAAGACCATTCCCCGGTTCACACCAGCCACACTGAACTGTTTCATCACTCCCTCTGGGAGGATGACAAGTCATTTCAAACAGATGAAGAATATATCTCCACCTTTGATTTAACCTTATTTTTGTTATGAAACTGAAAAGATAACAAAAAGATTAAAATGAAAGTTTAGATGTGGTGAGGAAAGAAACTTCCTTTATGAGACTGAAGGTGAAAAAAATCTCAGCAAAGCATAAGATAAAAATTCACATTCGTAAGGTAACTAAGGTAAAAAAAGAGGCAAAAGAAAAGCAGTGAAGCTCTTCCAAACACTATAAAGCAACAAGGAAGAAAAAAAATGGTAGGAAAGTGACATAAACATTTGAAAATAGTATAAACATGCAAAGTGACACCAATAAACTAAAATAATCAAGGAACAGAGGAGGTGTTGCAAAAACGCAGATGGGTTGTTTGCAACATCTTCACTTTTCACAGCAGAAGAAATCATGTAAAGGGGAAAGGAAAAAAAAAACCAAAACAACCAAAAACCAGCCAAAGCCAAGTGTTTACTCTTAAGGCTGTCCATTAAGGGAATCCAGTGTGTACACACAGCCAGAGGTTCCCAGGGCCCTGGCGTCTCTTATCCCTAGCGTGCTCCTGCCAAGACTGTAGTGGTCAAATGTCCAACATTCTCATCATCCTGAAAGAGCACAGAAAACACAAAGCTGTGCGTGGAAGAGTTAATGCTGGCAATCCTGCTTTCATTTCTGGAAAACAAGTCTACGTAAAACAGCTACTACAGCTATGCCATGTTTCTCCAAAACTAACGCAGGCTGACCCACGGCAATGTCACACAAAGCACTGCCCACTGCTTGGGGTACAGAAACGCTCCTGCACAGACATGCTCTCCCAAAGGGGGTTGGGATGTTTGCACAAAGGATTCCGTTCTTCCACTGCCACCACGACAATCCCTGCGATTGTTACAGCTGAAAAAATCTCCAGCCAAATTCATCAATCTGCTAACAGGAAGGCAGAGCAAGCTGTCTCTTTCCTCAGTCATAGTACGGATTTACCAAATTGGGAGAGTGGCCTGCAGAGCTCAGCGTAGTGCGAAAGATGGTACGGACACACAAGCCCCTTTCCCCACAGCTCTGAAATCTCTAACAGAGCCCAGAGGCTACCAAGATCATTTTTATATCAAATTAATACACTGGGAAGATTTACATATAATAAAATCACTGAAGAATGCACACGTCATATGTCTGTCATCACTGCAAAAAGCATAAACAGAAAAGTGGCCCCTAAGGAAAAGATGTGACAAAAAAGGGAAAGGGAGACTATTCAGTACACATAATGATCAATAAAAGACCGGAGACTATTATTTACATGTTCCATTTTATCTCTTCTCCATGAAATAGTTTTGGCTGAAACCGCTGTCACATGCAAAGGGCAGCAGAACCTCGAAAATATCCAGGGAACAATCCTGCACATCACATTGGCAGGCTTCACGTTTGACTGCGCTCTCAAAAAGGTTGCCAGCGACACCAAGCTGTGTGGTGAGGTCGACAGGGAAGGGATGCCATTCACAGGGACCTTGACAGGTGTGAGAGGTGGGCCTGTGGGAACCTCTTGAACTTCAACAAGGCCAAGTGCAAGGTCCTGCACCTATGTTAGGGCAACCCCAAGCACAAATAAAGGCTGGGAGGAGAATACATTGACAGCAGCCCTAAGGAGGACTTGGGGATGTTGACGGACAGGAAGCTCAATGTGACTCGGCACTGTGCACTCACAGCCCAGAAAGCCAAACGCATCGCGGGTTGCATCGACAGGAGTGTGACCAGCATTCGGGGGAGGTGATTCTGCCCCTCTGCTCTGCTCTTGTGAGACCCCACCTGCAGAACTGCAGCCAGCCTTCGGGTCCCCGAAATAAGAAGGATATAGACTTGTTGAAGCAAGTCCAGAGGAGGGACACGAAGATGATCAGAGGACAGGAGCACCTCTCCTACGAAGATAGGCTGAGATAGTCAATCAGCCTGGAGAAGAGAAGACTCTGGGGAGACCTTATGGTAGCCTTCCAGTACCTAATAGGGGCCTACAAAAGAGCTGGAGAGAAACTTTTATGAGGGCATGTAATGATAGAACAAGGGGAAATAGCTTTAAACTGGAAGAGGGTAGATTTAGATTAGATCTGGGGAAGAAATTCTTTACTGTGAGGGTGGTGAGGCACTGGAACAGGTTGTCCAGAGAAGCTGTGGATGTTCCATGCCTGAAAACATTTAAGGCCAGGTTGGATGGGGCTTTATGCAAACTGCTGTAGTGCAAGGCATCCTTTGCCTGTGGCAGGGGACTTGGAAAGGCTCTTTAAGGTCCCTTCCAACCCAAACAGTTCTGTGAGTCTATTACTCTGTGTTCTGCTTAAAGTCAGTACTATGCAAGAAGTCAACTCCGGATGATGGCATCTGGGTATTATCTTTGCCAAATCATGAGTGATCTCATCCCAGCAGATCTCTCCTACGCAATCTGCTAAAAGCCAGACACCTCCCCAACCTCACCCCACCCCCAGAAAGCCAGTCATACTGACCTTTTCGCTTCCCCCACAGGTCCTACATGCGCCAAGGCGTCTGAGTAAAGCCTGTGCGAGGCTTGACCGAGACAGTCTGTGCTTTCTCCTGTATCAATATTTCAAAACCCTGGTCTCAAGTATTCAATATTTGAACAAAGCACTCCGAAGTTAAGGCAGGAAGAAACAGCTTGCTCTTTCACTAATGGGATCCAGAGTGGCCGCAGCAGAAAATTAGCCCAGACCTGTCAGGCTGGGCTGCAGCTTAACATGAGCTGTGCTGGAGATGGTACAGCTCAACTGAAAAGCACAAGGAGAGGTTCTCATGCAGGAAAAGCCATGATCCAATTTGCCTCAACCAGTTCAATTGCAACAGGCAACACCTCTGTGTTGTGACATGACAGCAAGCATTTGGGGTACAAGCCTTACCATTAACATTGGATCCCGGAGCACAGAAACGCCTGCACAGGGGTGATGCTCTGGCCGAGAGCACTGCTACAGTCATGCTTTTGGGGGAAGTGGCTAGGTAATCTCTTTTTTTTGTCCCATGGAAATTCTCAGTGTACAGGCAACATTTGGCAGGGGAAAGACTGAAATGTTTGTACTTCGAGGGAGGAATACAGAGAGGAATTCTCTCCCTCATTCTGGAGGATGGTTTGTAGATTAGGTATTACATTTCTGAATAGCCATTGGGGAACTAGAAGTTGCATTTTAAATAAAATCAGCTGGGAAGAAGTATGCATCTGTGAAGAACTGCCTGAGGAAACATCCTAATGAGTGTAGTTAATTTAGGGGGTAAAATTCAAAGGGAATGGATAGTGTAATTTTACATATATTTGATAATGGTAGATTCTGGATGGATTTTAAGGAAGAGTTGGGTTTTTTTCCAAATCTTACATTCAAATTTCTGCTTGTGCTTCCCCTCAAAGCTTGCTTCTGTCCAAGCACTAGGGACAAGGGCCTAAAATACAAATCAAAGTTTAATTTCCTTCCTCAGAAACATGTATCTTCTCTTTTTGAACACTGATAGCATACTGAGCAGAGTTCAGGACTAATTAATGCACATTTGATTACTGAAGATATATTTCAGTTCATGGAAACCTTTGAGAAGAAAACAGCCTGAGAGACAGAGCCTGTCTTACGGAACACTGCCCCTCTCCTCAAGGGGACTGGAGAAATAGTTCTGCTTGGAAAAATTCTTCTGCTTCTATTGATGATGACACTAGAGGCTAACTTCCAATTGCCTTCAACTATTGAAGCACTGTTACAATTTGGTTTTAAATAATTTACCATCAAACAAACACAGAAGCATAAACAGTCCAATTCTAAGGAGAAAAAACCCATATAAAACATGGTCCCAAAAATATATTTATTATATTTTATGTTATATTATAATATATTTTCATTAGCATAAAATCTATCATGTAGTTTCTTAACTGAATTAACCTTGAAGACCAGTTTACCACTCTGACTTTCGTGATGTTACACCAGAAATTAGTTTAGCTCAGGGAATGTCACATTTAAAAACAAAGCCACCATCTTCATCTTCCAAACTGCAGCAAAGACATTGCTCTGTCACCACTCAAATCCCATATGCTTTTCAGGTTTTCAGAAGTGTACTGCACGTGTTCAAAACATTTTTAAACATTAAGTAGGATCTCACCCACAGTAACAGAACATTTGAAGATCTGGCCCTCCATAATTTAATCTAAGAGGCTAAGCACATATTTTTTGGAAGATATGTCCTGCGTTTATGGAAGATTTTAAATTTCCTGACTGCATATGCAGGGTACTAAATACTTCAGAAGTGGTCAGAATCAAAACTTCCCCGGCTTATTTCTCAAGTAAATTTTCACGCTTGCATACTCACAATGATTGTGGCATGTCTGTGCTTTGCATTTTAGAAGGCACTAAAAATCAATTATCTCTCCTACACCAGTTTGGAAGATGGTATTGCCTTATGAACTTGCACACAAAGACACATTAATGGAGCTTGAGCATCTGTGGTACAAAAAATTGTAGACTTCCCCACCTACAAGGAATGTATTTAAAGAAAAAGCCCCATTCCAAGATACCCTTTGATTTCACTTCTTTTTAACAAGCACCATTTAAAATTAAAAATAACCTTCAGGCTTCACAGGGCTACAAAGGAAGTAGGCTCATTTAAAGAGGTACAACCTATTTCGTAGCCACACTAATTTTAGTATATTTCATAAAAACTAAATACAAAGCTTATTAGCAAAATTATCTGCTGGGCCAATTTCTACAGCATATACATTTATATCCCAAGAGCTACTTTCCTTATTACTCTGAAGTCTGAACACGATGGTGCATCATACACGTAGGGTGAGTGCAATACAGTTTTTTATATACATATATATCCACACTCACATCCACTATGCTATGTATATATATGTGTATAAAATGCGTGACTAACAGCTTGATGGATTTCCCTGCTTGTTATTTCATTGGGAAAGAACCACCATTATCACGGGACATTTCCTCCTCCTCCAAGCTATCTTTTGGCAAGGCTGGTGGTTGTGGAATTTCCCACTGGAAACCGCCAGTGCAATGACATTACATCTGTAGAGGAGCAGAGCAATCCTGCTGCTCCTCTGGCCAAAATACAGCGTGTGCTGCTTTTGCAGATCTAGAAAATAACAGAGTAGCATAAGACTCTTCGTCAGATCTGCTGCTGAATGATAAGGAAGATCCCTTTTACAGCGCTTGATACTTGAACAGGGAAAAACCCCACACTGAACCCTTTTAAGTTGAATATATTTGCCCAGGTTCCTGGTCCTGTTATCTGCTTTCATTGATAAGCAGTCTCCCATCAGTTTCAATGGCAGCAGGATCAAATGCAAAGGTGTTAGTCTGTACTCAAAATAAGGCCTTAGACAAGAGGCATTGCCTCATGAGAGCCAAAATGAGATGCCAGTGCCATTCTCATCTGCCCAGCCTGACAATTCACCAATGCTTTGCAGCACTGCGGATACATCATTGCTATTCAGTACAAAAACACCCACCCTCATCTTTTATTCTTTATACTTAGACATCTGTGCAAACCACACTTAAAGCATTTATTTAAAGAACCACCTCTTAATTCTTAAATAACATTACCCATGTGCAAGGATATATATAATTTTGCTTAATGTTCAGACTGATTCCATATTTGTGGCTATTAAACTGTATCAGTAGGTTTCTCACTGGTAAATTTACAGGATAAAGTCCCTTCACTGGTTTCTTGCCGCTAGTCCACACTGCTCATGATACCAAATGCAACAATGAGAAATGAAGGCAGGAGTCCTTGCACTGTGAAAATGCAACGACAAATAAGAAACTCGAGGTATTGAAGTTCCTGTGGGTCTGGTCCAGGGTATTCATGTATCTGCTGCACTTTCTGTGAAAGAGCCATGAAGGGTTGCCCCAAAGGTGGCAATTTCCACAACCTTTCCCTCACACAGCATGGTTACTCTGTGCACTTGGCACATTCCAGCTCACCAGGAAAGGGTCTCCTTATGCCTCCTGGTCACAGGCAATGCTCCTGACAGATGCTTTGTGACACTGTTAACAGCCATCTTCCCACCTCCAGTGACTCATCTCCTAAGGAGCAAAGGTACCCGTTGTGTGCAGGCTGGAGCACAGCTCTGTGCAAAAGCAACCTGGTGACTGCTGAAGGCTCCCCAACCACAGAATTTGTGTCTTACTAATCCTGCTCTCAGACAGGAAATTCGCCCATACCCTATTTTAAGCTGCTGAGCACACAACATGAACACCTTGAGCTTCCAGAACACCTTTCCTCAGAGGATCTTGGAGCGTTCCTTCCAGCATCAGCTATCCAGGGAAACTTCTCCTTTGGTTTCCAGCACAAATCCCTTTTCTTACAGGTCGATTAAACAAAGGGAAAGAGTGCTTACATTTCAAGTACAAGGATGGCCCAGAGGATTGGGGAAACAGTTACCTATTCAAAATGAGCTTCCAAACAGGGGGCTGAGCAGACCATGTGTTTACAGAAACATATGAGACCTCATTATCATCATGACCAGCTCAAGAGCAAAGAAATGCAGAATCCTGGTCTATATAAAGAGAAACAATAGACAGGGGCTGACATCCAAAGGGGAACTCCAGCTTTCAAGTAGAGAAGGCAGACTGGCAGCCAGGAGGGAAACATCTGGGAAGCCCAGAAACGGGGACAGACCCTTCCACAGCCAAGTCTCATGTAGCAAGATATTAAGAAAATTCTTTGCACAGTCTGTTTGTTTCCTAACCACACTCGACTGCCCATAAGCAGCAACAGAAAAAATAGGAAATGTTTTTTCTACCCTTGTCTTTAGTTTCCCTTTCAGGCTCGTTATAGCCTAATTTACTTTGTGCTAAAAAAAAGGAGCTTACCAAGTATCTAGATACAGAAAAAATTGTCAGCTTAACAAATTTAAGTTTGACACCTGCAAGATCAAAATTGTCCACACTTTAAGTGTCTCCTTCCAGATATGTATGGAAATCCACAAATCTTTAAAATGCTTGAATTTTGAAAATCTTAGCATTGTACAACAGAAATGCTTCCTGTGTACATAGCCTTTTTTCCCCTTCTCACGAAGATTTTTCTGCCCTGGCAAAATCCTATTTTTCAGTGCTTCCTGTTACATAAAAATGGAGTGACTGAGCACATTGTGTGTAGGAGTGAAGTAGAGTCTGTTTTAGCACCCAACTTTATATATCAGGAGAAGTAGTGATTAACTGTGTTCCCTCTCCTGCCTTTCCCCATGACATAACCTGCAGGGGCATGATGCTGCAGAGCCACATCCCTGCATTTCCGTCTTCGCGTCTAAGAGCAGCTCAGAGCAGCACCAAGGCTGTGAAACCAAAGTCAGTCACAGAGGGAAGCCTCCCTGCCACAACCGCGCTGCCAGCAGTGTCTGACCAAGTGCCTCACATCTCCAAGAGTTGAATAAACACTTCGGATTGCAATGCAGACAGCAGGCTCTTCCTCTCACCTCTGCTCCCGCTCTTCAGCTCTGTCACTCCTACTTCTCCCTCACCTTCCAAGCTCTGCCAGACATTATGTCTGGGAAGTACAGTGTAGATATGCAGGAGTAGGGGGAGAAAGGGGTCTTTAGAGTTTTGTTACACTGAGTGGTTAGAGCTCCATCAACAGAAGAGCTCTGAATTCACAAGACCAAACATTTAAAGCTACCAGACTACACATACCTGCACCACATGCTTCTGGACTCACTATTTTGAACTGCTTCAGATTTTTCTCTTTCACCAGTAGGTGCAGACAAGTTCCAGACCTAGGCTTATATATATGAATTCAATATACCAGCAAAAATCTGTTCCCAAGGCCAGACTAGCTGTTGTCTCCCCTGCATGGTAGGAGCAAGGGTTGTGCCAGAGAATGACAACAGAATTAGCTTTGAGTAAGAGACTGAGAGAAGACCTGTGTTATTGTTATATCTACTTTTCAGATAAAGATAAATAAAGAGGCCAAATAACTGCAAAAAGGCACATAAGAACCTTACAACAAAATTCAAAAGCAGACCCCAAGAATCACTTCTTAAATTTTATTTTTAACCACTCTTTTAGACTGTCCTTTTTGGTACGCTTCATCCTTGCTCTATTCCACTACCGCTGCAAAAGGCCTTTTCTCATTCTGAATTAAAATTACCCATTTAGGAGCCAGACCCTACTGCACAGTCCTTAAAAAACCCACAAACTCACTAAGATTTCCATAGCACCAGTTACACAACTAAAAAAAGTAATTCTTGCTATGGTAATAAATTCTTTCAAAAACAGGCACTTTTTTCATATATAAACTGTTACATAGCAGTTGCCATTAGCCATGGTTCAACACCACCATTTGTCAAAATGATGCAGCTTCATCATTCCACCTCCCAGTCTGGGGTTAGATTTGCTCATCTGTTGCAGAGACTTGAGAATTTTTGCAGTACCGTTTGGAGTATGTTGATTTTCCTTAGACAAGAATCTTTTGCCACAGAAAACATGCTCAACCCTAGGAAAGACTAACTGCAAATTCTTCTATTACTTTGTGCAGGTAACTGAATTTAAAAACTGCTCCCTTTCGTCTAAAAGGGCAGTTGCTCCAACTGAGTCTGGCATCTGCACCACTCCCCAGTCCCAGCAAGCAGAACTGGGAGGGCATCCCAGTATAACAACAGCTGCAGCAGCAGCCTCGTTCCTCCAGCTGCCACTGCACAGTGCCGGGGATGCGCAGTGGGATGCCAGCACAGGAACACCCTCTCCAAACAGCAGGAGATGAAACTGATTTTTCAGATGCAGGCATTCTGCAGACAGAGCAAAAAGAACAAAGCAGATGTCAGGCAGTCTGCAGTAGAGCTCTCCTCTTGCAGGCGCTCCTTTGGAGCAGTAATTCCTTCAAGGGGGGGAAGGGGAGAAAAACCAGCCACCCAGCAGTGTGTTAATCTTCACAGACGGAGCAGCTTTAAGGCTGTCTAATCCTCCAGAGGGAGGAAGCAGCATTTCCTTTGTGCCAAGGATATCAAAATGCTTGAAGATGGCAATCTCCGCTGACATTAACTTTATTAAAGGAGGGGTATTTCCATGAGCCCTGAGAAGGCTTGGTCAAGTGCCAGCTGGAGATGCACTCTATGTAAGCATCTACTTGTAACAACACAAAATAGCAGGCAGTTGGGAACTCCTGAAAGAATATATAGGCATCAAGCATGCACACAAACTGGAAATTGCATATCCCAGCAATTATACAGCTATCAAACAATTAGCAAGGCAGCAGCAGCAATGTGAGCAGCTAGTTACTGCTTTTCACTCTTTTTTAATTTGGCTCCTCTATTATTTTGCTGCAGCTATATAATCAACCTGCATTCTGGAGAGGGAAGCGGTGCCCCTGGGTTGTTACTATAAGAATAACAAACCTTCTTGAGCCACCTCCTTGGCAGAGAGTGATTTTTCCATGTAAATGGATGCAGAAGTGAAATAAAGGATAAGCATTCTCAGTAAATTTTGACTAATAGGAGACGGCATTTAATTAAACCCTACTTTAAATAACAGCGGCATTTACCTTCTATTCGTAGACATTTCTTGCATCTAAATATCAAACTGTCACTTCACAATGGCACTGACTATAAAGTCAGTTCCTAAACACTTTAGACAATGCACAGTTGAAACATCATCTTGAATATAGATCAGTATGTCACTAGATCTCATCCGGCCTTGCTTAAAACACTTCAGAAACAGCAGTTTGCACTGTATGCCACTGCCTGGACATTCAGAACCCTGTTGTAGAAATCAGCAGAGATCTGTTATTTTTTAGGATCAGATATTTTAGTTATTTATATTTTGTTCTACAGAAGTCTGAAGTGTTCAAAACAGTTCCACACATTGCTGCCTTCTTGTGCAAAAAGGAAAGTTAAAACTCTGAACAGAGGATCTGAAATATAAAGCTCTACTATTGTAACAAAAGCAGAAAATACCAACACATTCATCTCCCCTTGCTGGAGAACAGTTCAATTATCATCATGTCCCCGAGCAGATTTTGCACTGAATCACTGTGACATCTGCTAGGGAAATAAACACAAATCTATATCTGCATGCAGCAAATACATTGGCAAGGTTGCAATGAGGGGAAGGGAAATAAGTGTCACTTTTCACACAAACTAGAAAATGACAGCTTGTCACATCCATGAGTAAATACTAGCAGAAGTGAGAGAAGGCAAGATGCATCTTCACCTTTTCCCCCCACAATAGCATTACAAAGATACAGATTAAGGCCAGAACTGTGCTTCTTATTCCCTGCCTACAGTAACAGCATCTGGACACATATCACCCTCTGTGAACACTAATAACAATAATAGATCATATACACCACCCACGCTGGTTAGTAGAGCTGAGTTCAAGGGAGCTGTGCCTCTTTCCTAGCTGAAGAGCCAGTCCAACATGCCCGAGCTGGGGAAACAGAAGCCAGGGGAGCCCCAAAGGGTGAGGGTGCAGAGTAACCTCCTTCAGGTCTTCTATGCAGAAGAAGGCTTGCCCATAGCCTTGGCAGCAGCAGGGACAATTTTATGACACAGAGGCATGGGGGTTAGTCATGACTTGCCTGCATACAAAAACCATTTTGTAATACAGTACCATCTTTGTACAGACAAAGAAACCCAGAAGAAGGGTGAAGTTAGCTCAGATTCCCCCGTGTTTCCCGAGGACAGGAGTGTTCCCATGGACAACTGCTGCCAAGCCACCCTCCCGTTAAATCTTGCTTGTCTATCTGAGCCCATAGGCACCTTACCCACCTTCTTTCAGTCCAGCATCACCAGATGCATCTCATGGCAAGGCACAAAGTTTGCTCCCAAGTGCAGGATGGAGGAAGAGCCACGGATATGAAGCTCCTGATAGAAAATCACCTAGCAAGAGGTCCCTCAGCTCCAAAACCTGCCCCAGTGGCACCATAACATTATGACCTCTCCTCCATCCCAGTCACACACAAGGCTGGACATGAAGGCAGCAGAGCAGCACACACCTGAGACTCAAATACCTAAGTCTCATCATGAAAGATGTGCAAGATGGATCTGACCTTACACCCATGGAAGATACAGCAACAGCTCTTTTTAAGCTAATGATACCTTTTACACAGGGTTACAGTAACCACAGCTGTTTGGGGAGGAAACAGGTTCTCTACCAAAAAGACATAAATGGGTGCAAAAACTGCATATCACAGCTTCACCTACAAGAAATACATTGCATTAACATTTAAGAGTATCTCACTGCTGGAGCAGAGCACAGCCCAGCACCCTTTCATCAATTATGGCTTGTTTTCGGGTGCTCCTTCCCTACACCCAGAAGCCTGTGTTCAGATATCTGTGTTCAGATACCCTGTGATTCATACGGTAAGATTATCATGACTGTAAAAGGGGTATTATTACACTTCCTTTCTAAAGAGATGTACAACCTTCCACCCACTCTTCCTTGTGCTTTTGCAGTGAGAATTTCTTCCTAATTGGTATCCAAGTGTGCAGAGTCAGATCAATTTCTCTTCAAAAAAGAGTGTGGCTTTTTATCCAGATGAAAACAGATACTACAGACTTCACTTACAGGCTCTGATTTTAAAAATTACTATAATCAGGCTTTGATAGAACCACTGTGATAACAGATGTGTGGTTAATGTGTTTCCTAATTTTATGATAATTTGACCACAGGCAAAGTAAATAAATAGCTTAAAATAAGTAAAACTTAAGGAACTTCAACATTGCTGATGAATGCCAAATTCAGAGCTCAGGAGTCTCCTCTGGAATGTTATTAGTTCATATCCTCCTACTTCTCCCCAGTCCTCATCTTTAAAACTTAAGATAAAGAAAACTTTGAAATTTGGACTCCTGATCTGAATTTGCTTTCTCATGCAAGAGATAAACTTTAAGCTTTCAGGAGTTACATATTTACAGTCTTGTTTCACAACAAAGAACATTGATTCTTCTAGGCAGTAGAAAAATAGAAACGCTTTCTCTAGAAAGCTGTATTCTACAGTTCACAATGAGGAACTTGTTGAAAAATAAGTAGAAAAGGAACACTAGAGGGTTTTTTTTAAGATGTGTAAAGAAAGGTTATTATTAGAACTGCCAGAATTCTTTACACTGGTAGAATTCAGTAAGAACACTGACATACTTTTCCACTAAATCATGGTTTTCAGACAGGCTCTTTAAATGATATTTTCACAAATCCACATGGTCTAACTGAAGGGCTGTTGGCTAGAGCCATCCCACTGCCTGTTTCAAAACAGAGGTGGAGAACAAGTGTACAATCTGCCAGATACCTCCTAATGAGCTTGCCACAGCCTGACCAGGCTGCCGCTGCCACCCCGGCCTCAAGCACTGCAATGGAAGATTGCAGTATGAGCAGGCACAGGAAAGAAACACCTGTATGCCCTGAAGGGGAAAAACAAATGCAAGAAAGAAATAAAACTTCAGTTTTAAAACCACCCTTCCTTCCAAAAGTTGCATTAAAACGGTCTCAGAGCTGTCTTACACATAGCAATAAAAAAATCATCAAGAAGTTCAAAAGGCAGTGGTTGCTTTTATCTGCCACACAGTTTGCTTTCGAGTCTGCAGTTCTCTGTGGTTTCTCAGATGAGCAGATCTCTCTTCTAGGTGTTTCTAACACACCTACTGAGTTAGATTCCTATCCTGCAAATACTAACAGCCATTATATGCATGCATTCTGGTCTGCAGTATCCAAAATATATATTTTATGTGCATTATATCTAGGACAGCTATAAAAATTACTTTAAAAATTACTGAGGAGAGATACACATGAAACACAGCAGAGCTTTGTAAAGTATTTCTGTGACAATACAAGAAATCCATCAGTTTTTAAATCAAGAAATCCTAAGTAGGTTTCCCTCATCAACTCCAGGTAATCTGGTACATTTCCCATCTCTTCTACAAGAACTGTGGGTGTGGGAAGGGAATTCTGCTGCTTCTGCACGGTATAGCCAAATATCCTTATCATGTCAAATCCTCCTTCTCCCCACAAAATGGCTTAAATAGATTTAAAGTAGACCCTCGATTTGGGGGTCTTACTATCTTATTTACACCATTGTTTCAAGCTCTGTAATTCAGAGGAGTGGGAACTGATGTTGTATTTCTGGTAATGAGAACTGAGTGTAATACCACAGCCCAAACCAGGACTGCAAGAAAGAAAAAAAAGGAAAACAATAAAAGTGGGCTGCATATTGGGAAGGCAGCTTATGTTGGAGCCTGGGCCTTGTTAAAAGGCTTGTAAGAAAGAACAAAGGATTTTGTTGGAGCCCGGGCTATGCTGAAAGAGTTATTCTTTTAACAAGAGCGTTGAAGGTCAGCTTTGCTAAGGGAGGCTTGCATGAAGTGCAGAAAGCAGGCACATAGCTAACAGCAGTAGGAAGCTAAAGTGATAAATGTATAACCAATCAAAAGTAGAAAATAGCATGTGAACAAAAGTTTTTAACCAATCATTATGCTAAGGTATAACGTATGATTGCATACACAGAATTCAAAACTGTATAAATATATCCAAGAATCTGTAATAAATGGGTTTTAGAGCTTGCATCATGGTGATGTGTTGTTCTTCCCCGCTTGCCCATAGAGTAGCCCCCGGCAAGCTTAGAAGAGGGAGTTGCGGTTGCACACAAAGCCTTAATTCCACACTCCTTGCTTACTGTTTTTTCTAAATGCAAAATTGAGACTTTGCCTTTCTTGTACTGCATGTTTCCTACTTTAAGGCCATCTGAACTACTTTTTTTTTTTTTTTTTGGAAGGGACTTGAGGAACTCGGAGCAAGACAATGAAAGCTTTTTTGAGAGCTAAAGCCAAGCCTTGCCAAGTGAGCAATCCCCACTATTTATACTAAGAGTTTGAGTCTCATGCTACTGTATGGTATGTTATGCTAAGAGCCTTGAGCCAGCTAGAAATGCTTGGGAAACACAAGAAGAGGTGAGTCACCTCTGACTGCCTGAAGCTCTCAGCCCAGCCTGATACACAGGCTACACTCTGCCTGAGAGCACAGAGAACTACAGAGCTGAAAGCAAGTCAATACAGCCAAGAAACTCCAGCCTCAAGGAAAACCAGAGCCCACCTCCCTCTGGTCCTCTTTTTCATGTTCTAAACAGACTGCAAGAGTGGCCAAAATACCTTCAGAGCAGCTTAACCCAGAATTTTCTTCCTTGTCCATGCCCTTGCAGGGCAGCAGCCATTTGGGCCTACCTAGTCTCAGTATACAAGCTTAGTGATGCACATATGTTAGTGAGCCTGTCCATAACTTTCTACAGCCTAATCCTCCCCTACCTCAAGAAACAGGAGCTGCTCTTTAAGTTTCTCCAGACAGATTTTGGCTGTATAAGACATTACCATGCATTTGCTAGCCAGTTTTTAGCTAGTTAGGCAAGAGTTACCTGGCCAATGTAAATCCCACTGGCCAGGTAACTCCTAGGAACAAAGCAAGCTGCTTGGAGCACAGCTTGCAATAGCACTCAGGTTGTCTTGCACCACTGTTGACTTTTGTCTGTGTTCATGTTACAGTGAGGATCTCCAACCAAATCAAGTCTCTGGGTAATGATTTTCTCTACCCATGCTTCTCTGGTGATTACAAGATCCCAGAACCTTTGGTTTTTCGAACCAAAGCAGAAGCCCACCAGCTTCTCTGTGTTTTCTCATACATGCCAGAGACAGTAATTCAAACACAATTCTCCTCTCCATAAATCTCTCGCTTCTCCTCTTCAGCAGAGCTGCTCTTTCTCTCACTCCTGCTTTCTGAAGGAAACACCACCCAAAATCAGGAAATAGCCACTAGGACTGGCTCTACAGAGAACAGGTGCTTTCTTTTCATAAATATCTGCAAGTACCACTTGGCTGAAAGAAATTAGGACAACATTGGCTTACAATGAATGAAGCTTCCTCTCTTTCTGTGCAGTATCACAATCCAGGCTGCATTATATGTAGGCTCACAGACCAATTTAGGCAATTTAGGAACTTTTTTAGCCTAAGAACTTGCTGAGATGGGAACAAATGGCTGAAGGGAAGAGGTTAGATGACATACTCTGCTAAGCTGTATGTGAAGAGTGATGTGAAACTGTTTGAACTCACTAGTCAGCATAACAAGGAGACAGAGAAGGCTATTACTGCTCATAAAAGAAAAATAATCTGAACTGTATACATTTTTGTTAGTGCTTAATAGAAAAAAGAGAAATTGAAATATACATACAAAAAAGAGAGATGTTGAATAAGGGTATAATAAGGAGCAATTAACTCCATGTTGTGTGTAGAGCAATTTCCTCCAGCACATCCTCTTCACAAATGAGGCACAGCAGGAACCAAGACCAATGGAGGCAGCAGTGCTTTTTCCAGAGCACTTACCAGTAGAACTTACCTTCTGTATATGATAAATAAGAATGGGGGTGACTAAATTCTGGTAGTTTCAGCCCAAATTTGGGTTCTGCTCTTTTAAGTACCACATAAACATACAAGAAGCCAAACCTGGCCCCAAATATTTGCAGTATAAAGGCAATAAAAGCAGAGGAGGAAGGGAATGTTTATCACAGATGGCAAGTGTTATTACATGGTAGCTGGTATCATCGAAGGGAGAAAGAAGCCAGGCAAGTCAATTTACTTAAGAGAAGGATAATTATGAAGAAGAGCATTATGGAAAAGGGGGGAAAGGGATAGATAGCAGGTGACTTGCTTATGGGCTCAATTTCCTGGTTCAGAATTCAGCCTGGGCCAAGCAGGCACAGAGGTCTGCCTGGTGCAGTCTGCGGGCTGCAACCACGCACCCCCGTGCACGTGGGACACCACAGAGGACCCTCACAAGAAGTGCAGCACTGCTTCTCTTCCCAACCGTGCACAGCCAGTACTCCTCAGCATCCACACACTGCACAGGCCTGATCACTCAGAGCTTCTAGTCAGTAAAACATCTATCTCACAATTGTCTCTGAGAAAAAGAGACCCAGGCAGTGACCCAGGCTGCCAAAGAAGCAGTCTGTACAACATTTGCTCCTCTTAACATTTACTGTCCTTTGCATTTTCCAGTGAAATCCTTCAAGTGCCAAGAAATCAACAATGGCATCTTATGGCTATGTGGGATGAGTATATTCCATAATACAGCCACATGGGAGTACCCATGGAGACTCTTCTGGCTCTCCCCCTGCCTGCACAGCTATGCTCCTTCTAAATGCAAACTAGGACTTCAAGAGAGAGGATGGGAAATTATGCACAAACAAATCTTATCCCAACATTCACTCATTTCAGGCCCATAGTTTATCTGAGAAAGCAGTGCCATAGGAACGCAGGTTTAAATACATGAATGCACCCTTTTTAGGCTTTCAGAACTTCATTGGTGCACCATGCTTAAATGTTTGACATCTTCAAGCTTTTTTCTTCTAGGCCATGGAGAACGCTCCCTTTCTAAATGCTTATTAAATTTCTTTGGGTTCATGTATGAAGTGGATGATTCTGGGTTTTTGCCCTATCACCATAATAAGCAAGTGGACAAATGGGTATCCATTCTGTTAGCTCCCCTATTGATTTCGTGATTCATAGCACAATGAATTTGCCTGTCTCTCCCCAGACTTCTGCCTCAGGGCAAAGAGAGCTACACTAATGGTATGGGGCAGTTGGACTATCTCTGTTTGATGCAAATGCTGCTGATCTATGAACACACACTCTCAAATACTTTTTTTCTTTCCCTCCTACCTCTCTAATGGGCATATTCATCTGAGGAGGCCAACAACTAGGTAAGTCCCAGTTTCCCATAACAATTATTATCCTCCCACCTCCTGTTCCCAGCGAACTAATAGTGCCCACTCCCAGCTTACCAAGACAGTCAATTCACATCTCTTACCATCATCACTTAAGCTTTTTCTGTTTCTCTTCAGTCACATCAGCACTGTTTCTACGTTGATATTCCCGTATTTGAGGTTCACATCAGTTTGTGACACACTGGCTAACTCATTGCTAACACGACTATTTGGTTTCGGGGATATTTGCTTCAGCTGCAGCACTATCCTCTTTTCCTTCCTTCCTGAAGCTCACTGTCTTCCAGTCCAACCTATACTCGCTGCATTCCACTAGCAAATAATACAACCCATGGGTGTTCTTGCATCCTTCTTTCAAATGCTGCATTGTCTTGGCTAACAATGTTTGCCAGAGCCTCTGCATCAACACATTCTGAGCTCTGACATGTCTTTCTGCATTACTTGCAGCCAGTAGATTTCATTTTCTAGTACCTCCACAGCACTGGACAGTTGTTCAACCTTCTTAAAATTTCATAGAACAGCCTGTGTGTTTTCCTCTGCTTTGCAAATTACAATGGTTTAATATAATTAGTCAGTTTAGTGTTATCTAGTAATCATTTTCTCTGATTGTTTTGTTTCAGATTGTATACTCAGTGTATAGCAATGCAACAGGGACTGTGTTAACACCCTTGATGGAAAAGCTGCTGCCTCAGTTTGCACTTTCAATTTGTGTTCCAGTATTAAAAACAAAACAAAAAATCACACCCTCCCCTCTTATCTTGATTTGGTCCTGCCTTGAAAGTCTGAGACATATCAACTGATTAAAAAAAAAACCTAGTGACTGTCTTCATCTTTTGCTGGTACCCACTGTCTGCATAAAAGGCTTTTTCAGTTGGCCTCTGCTTTTCCAGAGCAACGTCAGTTGTGGTGCCATTTTTAGCTGTGACATTTCCCCCACTCAGAGTATTTTCTTAGTCCATTATACTCCACGTACCATCTGCTGTACAATAGTCATACCCTGCCAAGAAGCCTGGTCACAGTCTGCTTTATTCAGCGGACGAGCCCTAATTGCTTGGCCTGGCACAACGTGAGCCACGGCATAGCACGGCATCCAATTCCAACTGCTCGTGCCGTGGCTTCTCAGGGGTACAACACCCCAGCTCAGTCTCAGAGGCGGCTGTGACCACCGATTAGTTCCAACACAGAACAGTCATGCTTCCATTGAACTCTTCTGAAGACAGGAGGGAGCGACCACTCTGTAGGCCTATGGATGCCCTTTGTTCCCAGTTTCACGCTGAGAACGTGGCAGAAAGGAAGAGGCTGTGAGACTGGGGGCTGAGCAAAGCACTGCACGTCCTGGATACAAATTATCTGAGTGATTCTACTGTCTTGGCTGTTGCTAAAGAATGCTGGAGAGGTAGGGAGCAGGAAGGCTGGGGTTATGGTGTTTTCTCTAGCTTTGTATTGGATGCAGCTTCAGTAAGTATGTGTGAGGATCATCTAACCTGTTGAAAAAAAGGCAGATGCCAGGTTTAGTACCTCTCTTGTAGGCTGTACAGCTCTTGGCTCTGAACACCTTGCTGCCAGCATTGTAGAATGCAAGCATCCAGTCTCACCCTTCTGCCTTGTGAATGGGCCAAAGCTCCTCAGAGCCACAGACAGTGACACAAACCAACCTGCCAACAGAAACACCACAGTCCAGGGTACACTCTACACCCCTGCTACACCTGTGTTTCAGTGTCTGCTGGAAAAAGATGCCAAGTCTGAACACAATCCTGACCTAAATAGGGCAACTTGACAGTCCCACAGCTCCGTGACACCCCAGCAGCCTATGTTAACCAAACAGGGAAGACTTCTTGTCCTGCCTAATCACACCAGTACACTCTCAGCTGATGCTGTCTCTGGGTCTGCTGAGCTCTCAGCCTGTACAGACAGATGAATGTTGAGGTGACAGTGACACATTTTCTTTTTGATCACTTGCTATTTAGAGAGGTCAGACACTACTTCTACATGGTGGAAATCAGCACAAGTTTGGCGGAATGGGAAGAAAGAATAATATGATGTACTAGGAGGCCAGCACCACAATATTAATACTTACTTGCTAACCCCTACTGTAGTTCCCCTTTTCTTGAAATGTCTTAAGGCCCAAAATTGTGGGATGCTGTGGTCCCTCCATGAAAGTCAGTAGAAACTGATGGCACAACTCAGCATTTTGTAGGATCAGGCCCCTGATAACAAATAAGGTGGCTCTGAGCAAGAAAGCCTACAAGAAGATTTAGTAGACAGACATTCCACTTGGAGATGGGCCAGGAAAGAACTGTGCATGAACAGGCTGCCCATGGGAAGAAAGTCCTTTGTGACCCTTCTGGGTTGAACACACCCACTAGTCCCACTCACCACTGTCTTGGGAAGTAGGAAAAAGCAGCTCTCAGTCTGTTCCATTTCTGCCTATCATCCAGTTGCTGGGAAGGAACAACTTGCATACAGCCCCTGCACTTTGGTTGGTTACAGATTTCATTCATAGAAGCCTTTCCATGAAGTCACTTATTCTGGGGTTGGCAGGTCCCACTCAGGCAAAAGGCAAGGATGAGCCAGTCCTAAATAAAGAGAAGGGAAAAGGTAAGAGAGGGATGGAGAGGAGCTATGTTCTTACAAATCAGTTTCTGCCCTGGCAGCTAATTATCATTTACACTAATTCAAATATTTAATATCCAAAAGAATTACTGTTGCATAAAATGCAGCCGAGGCAATTTTACACATAGCTTATTAGCAGTAATGGATTACACTGAACACATCGTAGTGTGTTATGTAGTGAGACATAAACCCTGCAAGATTGAAATGTAATTTAATTCTATTCTTCCTCTTTCCCTTGAAATGAGAAGGGCTTGCTGGAGACAAAATGGGGATTACTAAAGTAGGAAAAACTGTAAAATGGCAAACTAAACTACAGCTGACTTCATACAGTAATTAATGAGAGAGACACAGCCTCTCTGGTCATGTGCATCTTATGCATCTCTGCTTGAATGGCTGTTCGACTGGAGAGCAGCTCATCTATAAAACAAATGAAGTAGGAAGAAAATGGGAGCAGGTAATATAAACAGAAATTTATCTAATATTTTTGAGGAGTTAAAGAAGTATTGTATTAAGACACCGCATTTTGAAATATGTATAAGTCACTGCAGTTTCTAGGGTAATAATTTAGTGATATTCAAATTAAACAGCAAGTGGTCAGTGCAAAAAATTATTGCCTCATGGGTAAAGACAATTAGAATCCCAGCCACCATCAACAGTAATATTATTTCACCTTACACTCCTTCACATTGTGCCAAGAACATTCCCTCTAAATAACAATTAACTCTGAGGTACAATTATATCTTATTTAAAAACAAACGCGTTTTCCTTCTTTGATATCCAAGAACTATTAAACTAGACAAAAAGATGACTTTGATGCATATAAAAAAAGCCCCTAGTTGTCTTGTCTATAGTTAATCATTACCAGCTCGTCCTACCACCCTGTTAAAGATTCAGATCATTCAATGCCGGGATTAAAAGGAACGTAGCACTGGTTAGTGGCTAGTGCCACCTTGTGAACAAAATCCCGAACACCCTTCCCTCACCCTTTCAGCCAAACTGTACCTGTGCAGCAGAGTACAGGAAAAAAAAGAAAAAAATCCAACTTTTGTACAAAAAGTAACTTCATGATAAGAGCTCCATATTTAGGAATGAAACATGAGACTAAGGCTCCAACCAGGCCAGACAAGAGCTTGATAAAGTAGAGACAGTCTACAAAGAAGATAGATGTTTTGCAGTACAGCTGATGGGAAGAGAATCTATTCCTTTCTCACTGCATTGCAAACAATACCTAATGTTACTCTCACTCAAGAAATGCACATCATGTCAGCTGCAGACTTTGCTAACCAACACTGACAGACCAACCTTCCTTACTTTTTTTGGTCAGTTTCTTTTTAAAGCCTCTGCTTCTTCTGTGCCTCGGCTTCAAACAGCAGAAGACAAAGCTGCACTAAAACTATTGAGTATAAAGGAGTTTACGCTATAAAACCATCAGGCTGCCAAACACAGGGGTTGCCAACTCTCCAACCTCCCTATGGACCTCACAAGAGTTGAATTTGCAGTGTTCTGACCATGAGCAGACAGGAAAAACAGGAGAGATCAGGAGAAGTACAAGACTGATGCTTCTCTAACAATTTTTATTACAATGTCTGCTACTGGCACTATGCAATTATAACTGAAACTCTTCTACAAAATCCAAAATTATTCTGTATCCCTTATCAAGGCACTTCTATACCTTTTTCTCCTCCCTGCCCACTGCCCCTCCCCCTGACCCACTTCATCTCATGGATTTTGAGTACCTACTTCATCAGTTTTTATGATCAGGTTTGGCTGTGTCAGTGGATCCTCTTTTCCCAGCATCAAGGGTCATCAAGAAAAAGAGTACATTAGATCTCCCATTATAATGAGTGTGAGCCCTTTTGCCACCTTAGATCTGCAACTAGCTCTCAAGGAAGTCAGATGAACTTTTCCCCTTGACTTGGACATGCTTGAAGACGGAAATCCTAAAGTTGCAGATGCAGGCTGACCCCACATGCCCAAAGACAAGCCAGTGGGGAAGAAGACCAACCTGGCTGAATTCAGAGCTTTAGCTGGACCCCAAGAAAAAAAAGGAATTTATGAACTTTGGAAGAAGGGACAGGCTACTCAAGCAGACTACAAGGATGTCTTGAGGTTATCCAGGGAGAAAATTAGAAGGGTCAAAGCCCAACTAGAACTTACTCTGGCTACTACTGTAAAAGACAATAAAAATGTTTCTATAAATACATTAGCAATAAAAAAACGGGGCTAAGAAGAATCTCCATTCTTTACTGGATGCAGGAGGAAACACAGTGACAAAGGATAAGGAAAAGGCTGAGGTACTCAGTGTTGCCTTTGCCTCAGTGTTTAACAGTAAGACCAGCTGCTCTCCAGGTACCCACTCAGTTGGAAGACAGGGACAGGAAGCAGAATGAAGATCCCAGAATCCAAGGAGAAGCATTGACTAAACACTCTTGCTCCTTCATCAGTCATCCACAAGAAGTCTTTCATTTTGCAGAAGTACTGATACATCCTAGAATCTGTTCTAACTGCAAAATCGTTCTATCTTGCTGATCTACTACTGGGTGTGTGAGTCAGGCAAAGAGTTCCCATAAAGAAGTCTGCACAAATGAAGTATAAACTGTGCATTATGGAATCAAATTAAAAGCTCTCTGTACCAGCACCAGTTGACAAGCTCACCCTCTCTTCAGTGGGCTTTTGAGACCACCACTGCCCTCCTTTCAAGAGATGTATGTGGTTAACACTGGAGAGTCTGTAATATTTCCTTTTCCTTTAAGGTTCAGTTATGGGAAGTTTTAAAGCCTTTATTTAATGGCTTGGAAAGGAACTTTTAAGTAAAAGGGCAGACTAGTATTTTGTGTAGAGGAAAGTCTGTAAGGAGAGGATTTTTCAGTATTTCCATAATACATTTTGAGTCTATCAGCTTGATTATTTCCGTTTACTTTGAGATGGGTTCTCTTATCCTCTGAGTTTTATTCTTATGGCTAAGTCTAAAAAGTTGTACAAACCTGTAGAACTATCTTTCTGAAGGTAGTTTAGAAAAAAATTACTGGCAATGGATTAGTGGCTTCTTCAAAGTATTTTCATGTTCCTGTGAAATTTGTTTTGCTAATAATAAAAAAAAAAAAAACAGATCAGAACACTTATGGTACTTGTGCAGAAAAGTCTCATTTCCTTCCCTCCCGTCTTCTTCCATCCTGCTTTTGAATACTCTGATTTTAGCAAAACAGCAACAGGTTTGTTAAAGGAAAAAGATTTTTATCATCTATCAAGTGATAAAAATTCCAATTAAATATCAGGTTTCACACACTAAACCCAAAATTAGAAAAAAAGAAAACAAAGTGCACAAAATTCCTTGAATTTCAGATCCACAACAATCCCATATGTATGAAGATATCATTATTATCCCATTGAATAGAAGCTTCTCTGCTGTTCAAAATTTACTATAGGAATCCAAGAGAAATAGAGTATAGAAAAATACTGAGTGGAGCACAGACAGTAGGTAGGCTTGTCTTCTTGTGACTTGCCTACTTTCTGATTTTTCCCTGTGACTACCCTCAGTTACTTCCACTCTAATTTCTCATGATACTACAGGCATCAGAAACCTGAGCCGGAGTCAATATGGTGTATATAGCTTAAACAAGGGCAAGACAGCACAGCATCCCAGAGCAGGAACTCTGAAAGAGCGCTGAAGTGACAGCGAAGCATAAAGCTTCTCACAAGGCAAGGGAGAAAAACAAACCTGGATTTACATTTTCAGTCACACAGTTGCCTTTTTTTAATATTTCACTTCATATATTCTACAAGCATGTAAGCTAAACCTGTGTCTTTGGCAAAGACCTTCAAAAGCAATCAGATTTTCCAAGGATGAGGCCTAAGACTTGCTGGAAAACGGAGTGAATGTTCCCAAACACAATCATTTGAGGTGCACAAAATCACTATTTGTTTGGAAGAATCACGTTCTTTTCCTTGAGCCCTTGTCTTCCCTGGTTTCACAGCACCAGTGTTTTCTCCCTGCTACAAACACAATGAATGGTGCACATGAGCCTAGGAGGTGGAAATGAAAAAGGTTCTCTAATGGAACATCTTACCTGACTAACAGATTTTATTTTTGCAAGCAATGCCTCTGTGTGCCTCCCCACAGTGTAAGCTCACCATCTGCCTTTGTTCTAATAAATGAACTCACATTACAAACACAGAGCAAACACACTCATATCCTGAATCTACTGCACCCAACGGCCAGACGTTTTTGCAGAATGTATAACTAATAAACGTTGGCTCCCAAACATTTGAAATGGCTCACAATCATTCCTAATAACAAGCATAACCAGTGAAAAATTCCTCATAGCTATATTATGGGAGGAAAAAATCCATAAACAAATACTTACCTATTATCACTAATTGTATCTCAACAATATCTTTCCAATATAGTATTCTGCTTCCCACAGAGTCTTGACTGCATTACTGATATCACACACAATTCGATGCCACCTTTCTGCCTCCCTGTAACATTAGTCTTCTTTTAGAAGCTGCAGGCTTTCATTTCTAAAGTTTCACTTTTCAGGTGAACAATTCATTTAATGGTGTGTCATCGCCGGCCTGTGAAACTCAGGAAATGCTTTCTTCCCCACCAACTTAAACGTAATCCTAACCTTTTTCCTTCACATACTGATGCTCAACACTAATATCTTCTCCAAATATATGTATCTTTCAAATGACTCTTCCATAAACCACTTCCTAATTGGTAGTTTGTATCTCTCAGTATATTCAGATGTATAAAACTGTGCAACAGATCAAGCAAAAAAAAAGACAATATAAATGACCTTTCAGATTTCATATACCAGTATTCTCCTACGAGACCAAGGCAGTATGTTTTACAGTTGACTGCTGATTTTTATAGGTGCTGGAGTTTCAGGTGCCATTTTTATAGCACTTGGTTTCATAGAAATGATGCACAATCAACCATGGCCATGGTGTTGTACTGACTGCTTAAATTTTCTGCCTTTGCAACCCAAGGAACCTTCACGTACCTGAAAAATGCACAGAAATAGCCTTTTAGCTATCAAATGAAGCACATAAAATCTGCTCTGATACCATTACTTTAAAGTTCAAATGGTTTATTCTCAGTGGTGCATATTTTTAAGGAAAGAAAGATTTTCCATGCATACAATTTAGGCACAATACCTGTGTGGATTTCTGTCTAGTCTTAGCCTGTTGTCAAAGACACTGGATGATATCAAACAAATTTGACAGAACAGTAAATGTCAGATGACTCAAAATTTCACACTTCTGTAAATTTGATGAAAATAGCCAACAGACAGACCTTACTCATGTCCTCACTGAGGCACTGTCCATTAACATCATCCCTTAATACAAGCTGTCCAATTCCAGTAGGAGACATCAGAGAATCCCACACCGAAAAGTGGCATTTAGGATTCCCTAACTGCAGGAAAAGCATTAACCCAAGTACCTGTTTTATTAAACATCAGAGTATTTAATCACAGTGCACCAAACCATAAGAATTTTTTTTTTTAAATGGGGTTTTCTTAGTCCGACTACTTCAATAATTACTTGCATCTATTTTAAATATTGCTCAGAACAGTGTGATGGCACAAAGGAACTTACTACTTATGCTTGCCAGATACAGTGGCTTGCTTAGCTTAAAGGAAACAAAAGGTAGGTCTTCTACACACAATTGAGTCAGTCTCAGCAGTCTCCTTTGATTAAAGACAACTTAAATCAAAGAATAATCAAAACATTTATTACAATCACCACACAGTAGCTTGTTTGTGCATGGTGAGCATGATTCAGCACATATGCTTTTTTCAAGTCATTTCAACACAATTTTTCCTGATTACCACATCTCTCTAAGGACAGATCTTCATAGAGTCATAGAATCATTGAAAGGCTTGGGCTGGAAGGTACCTTAAAGATTATCTGGTTTCAACCCCCTTCCATGGACAGGGACACCTTCCACGAGACCAGATTGCTCAGAGCCCCATCCAACCTGGCCTTGAACACTGTCACAGGTGGGGCAATCACAACTTCTCCAGGCAGCCTGTTCCAGTGTTTCACCACCCTCACTGTAAAGAATTGCTTCCACACATCTAACCCGAATTCCTCCTTTTTCAGTTTGAAGCCATTAGTCCTTGTCCTATCACTAGTTTCTTCAAGTAAGGATACAACGTACACATATCTTTGGCACGTGCTGCTGGTGAGCTTACATGACCTTGGAAAGGCTGAAGAGTTGGGGGGAGTATATCTACTTTACTCAGCACTACAACAGCCAGATGCGCTCTATCAGTTACTGTGTCTCATACGGTGAGGCAAGGATTGCTTAAAGCTGACTCAACTTCCCCAAATTTTATCACAGTTACAAAAAAAAAATTGCAATGATTTAGAGTTCACAGAAGCAGAGTCATAAGGGATCAAGTTAAGCTTTCTGACCAGTCATCTCAAAACAACATCTCCTTTATGAGAACTATAGTTGAAGGCCTTTCTGGCAGGGGCACTAATGCATGCTACTTTATTTTCCAGGTCTGACTGGAAATGAGACTGAATAAAGAACAATAAAAAATTAGAAATGCTGCTCTCCATTTAACATATTGCTACACAAAAAGTGACAGCAGTTCCTCAAGCAGAAATACACAGAAACACCGAAGCTACAGACACACAAAAAGGTATACTATTGTTCTGGCAATAGCTCAGTGTCAAAATGGTCAGTGGACACCTGCAGCTAAGTCTGTTGGGTTGATCAGGTCTCCTGATCAGTATTTTTGATACTTGCCTACATCTCATTTCCTTTTTGGGATGAACAGTTCAGTGCACCTGCCTTTGCATATGCTGACAAGCACCACACAAGGCATTCCTTCAGTCTCATTTATGTGCTGTATACTCCAAAAGGACCAAACCTCCAGTCCTTGGTGTTACAGCATTCAAACCAACCCAAATATCAAGAGATCTCAGACTACATGTAGTCCTTCAGAGAACTGCTGTACTAAAAATGAACATTTATTTGCTAAGGGAAGCCACAAAATGATGGATTGTTCAGATTAGAATAATGCTATCATTGTTATACCCCTTTTTAACATAGTTTTTAATTTACTGGAAATGTTAGTAGTTTGATATTTATTACTAGCATGGCAGAAAGGGCTAATGGCTTACGCATCAGGGGTCAGCAATATATAAATCTCCAGGATAATACTCTCCATAAAAAAAAAGGAGATGACATGTAATGACCCTCCTCAAAGAGTCATTAGGAGAATTGTGTAATTTAAGCATTTATTCCTGTGAGGCCAAAGATTTGTGACACAATAAATTCAGCTTTGGGGTTCATGGTATCAGATAAAAAAAAAAAAAAAACAAACACAAAAACCTGATGCAAAGCAATGATCTCTTGCAAATTTATCTGTAAGCATACCAACTCAATAAGACCTCTGGCAGCTCCAGTTTATTATAAAAATTTTGACTAGTTGACTTTGTAACATTAAGCTTTAGGCTGGAAAATTACTACTTCTTTCCTTTTATGCACATACAGCCAGTGTAAAAAGTGCTTGGAAAAGAAAATCATTAACATATCTTTTGGCTACTTTGTCATAAACAGAGTCAAACAGTAACCTCTGGTCCACATCAGATGTGTATGACTGGGTCATCCAGTGACACAGAAGTCCAGTGGAATGACAGCCTGAGTCAATCAATCACATACTCATATATACTGCAAGAAATGAAATCCCTACTCAGAATAGGGCCACCCTCAAAGTCACAGAATGCTCAAGGCCTTGCCTAGTCTACTTCCAAGTATTCCCAAGAATGACCACAACCTCTTTGGGCCCTGTCTCAGTATCTGACCTCCCCTTACACACATACACACACACACAAATCTTAGTATTGCATTGGAGTTGTCCCTTCTTGCAACTTGTCTACATTATACAAGATCAGCGCAGGCCATTGCACAAGTCACCAGATACTTCTGAGCTTCCTCTGCTGCAGAGTTAAATGCAGGTTAAAGATCCAAGCATGGTTTTGAAATGACATCATCCCAGAACACAGAAAAGGTCCTGCAGTGCAAAGTGCCACAGCTGCTGAAAGGAAAGGATGAAGTTCCTTAAAGCAGTTAGGTCTGTGGCAGGCTATGAGTTATAGCAACAATACAGTGGCTTCTACTGGTAGGAAGAACAAAGACCAACACAACTTTCCTTAGGGTGATAGAAAAGAATTAAGACCTCTGCTCAGGAAAGAAGCAGCTGACAACAATTCACATGTAAGAAAGTACTCCTGACTTGCTGATTTCAGTTCCAAATGGGGAACTGACTTGCAAAACCTCAACTATTTCTGCTAATCAAATGAAGAACGTCCGAATTTAGTAAGGGATACAGACAGCCTGATCCACTAACACGCTTCTTCAAGCATGAGATCAGAAAAATTAGGATCTTATTTAGAATGTTGACATTTTTTTACATATCTAAATGTTAAGCACATTAAAAAGATACCATTATTAAATACCCAAGCACGTTCCATATACCGCTCACTGACCCTGTTTCATTCCTGTAAGTCCTACAAGTAGGAAAGTAGGTGAAATATTGTAACTTTAATAAGCCCCAAAAACCACAAGTGATAGGAAACACAGGATATTTATTTTAAAAATAGTTTTTAATAAAAACTAAAATAACAGTTATGATAACTAATGGAAGCTAATGCATAAAATTAACCATATTTAGTGTGCTTTACCTGATTCTCCAACAGTGTTGCACGGGTTTTATTTAGAAGTAGGAATACAGACGCTCAACAGGTTGTCTGCATCAGTAAACCATCTTAACAGTGAATTAGAAATAGCATTCTTATTTTGTATCTGAGGATGGAAACCAAAAGGAAGCACTGGATGTAGTCATTTCTGGTTTACCAGAAAGATGAGCACACAGGAGGCTGTGTGCTAGCTTCCATTTCAAACAAGCAATGCTGTTGCTAATCAGCAAGAACTTATGTCTTACTGAAAGGCTTTTGAAATTTGCCTTGAAGAAAAACTCTTGGAACACGTAAGTCTTCTTTCCTGTTCACAGTTTCTCTCTGCACATATTCACTGACCACTTGCTCATATCCCTCAGCCTTGAAAAGCTGAGATAAGAACTCTGGAAGAGAATTGGGAGAAAAAAAAATTTAAAAAAGGGATGAAATACTATGTTTAAGCTATTTTTAAAAACACCAGACAGCATTTATATAAGCATATGTTCTTCTCTGTTACAGCATGAAAATCACACAAGCCTTCAGATTTCAAGCTGTTCTGTGCAGGCAGACTGCTGAATAAAAATCAATACAGATCTCCTTTAGAAACATCAACCTAAGCAAAACAGCTTGTAAAACTGGGGCTTAAGCCAGTTACTCAGTTGATTTTCCAAAAATTGCCACATCTCTTATTTTTATTGAGCCTTGTCATTCTCATTGTGACTGATGCCAGTGCATTTTTGCTTTGTGCAGCTGACCCTCTCTGGGTGAATACATCACTCATGGCAAATATTTCAAAGGTAATCCAGTCTTGCAGATGCATCTCTGCTCAGGGAAGAACACCACACTACGTTACATGCCATTGCTCAACAGAAAAACCGACAAAGTGGCGAAGGGAATATGGTGAGATATCAAGCCTCCACTAAGTCCAACTGAGAGTATTTTCCACAAACAAAAGAATTTTACTCAAAGTACATCTCCCTTCAGGAAGGCAGAAGTACCTCGCAAACAGGGTGAACTACACAGCAGGGAGAGCTGATTATGCTATTGACTTGTCATGTTAATTAAAAATCATCATTTTTTCCTTTCCTGCACCTTATTTCACTTACTCAGGCAGTAATTTCACAGTAAATTTAAGCCATTTCTGAACTTGCGTTCCTTGACAGGAAACAAAGACAAGCCATTTTCCACTGCTCAGGGGGATTAGCTCAATGAAACACTGATCTTGAGGGTAGAGGAAGCACTAGAAGAAATGGTGTATTGAGGAAGATGGTGTATTGAGGCCACCCACTCTGGTGGTACTGCAGGCTTATATCAAATTGAGCCCACCATGAAGCCACACGCACTGGTTGTGAACAAAGCGTGTTCATGTAAAACGGGGGACCCACACTGATGAAATATAAATAAACAGCACTTAATTGTGGGTCTATTGAAATCTCATTGTAAGGAAGTTGAATGTACTTCGTAACACAAAATTACAACCATGCATTCCTCCACAAATTGAATATTATTTCAATATTATTAAGAAATTAATATTAAGTAAGAAATAAATTAAGAAATAATTATTAAGTAAGAAAAGAATGGAATTTTTTTTCCCATGGAAGAAGTTCAGTGTTGTTATCTGAGGCCAGACATATTATAATAATCATCTCTCAAATCATCCTGTGCAGCAATTACTTGATGTACCAGTGTAGTGTCAAACAAATGAAAAATAGCATGGGTTGCAACCTGTGCAGAATTGATGGGAGTCATGTCCCCAGTAACAAAAGAATTCTCAAGCATTAAGCAATATTTATATGAAAATTTGTGAGATGAATGAGATCATAAGGATTAAAAATGGGAGCAGAGATGATCTGTGAAACAGTCACAGACCAGCCCAAGACAAAACAACTGCTAACATGAGCAACATAAAATAAATTCTCTTTTCTCCTTCCTTCCTCTTCCTCCTTCCTACCTCAATTCTTCCATCAATGGAAACATGCATACTAGAGAGGAATTTCTCATTCAGAAACAATTCTAACACACAATAACAATGGGATTTAAAATTCCACAGCTAGGTCAGTTTTGTTCCCTTTAGCACCCATTCTCTTTGCAAGACCTAATTGTTTAAACAGAACTAAAAATCACTTAATAAATAACAGTTCTAGAAATGCTTCAATGAAGCTGTAGCACAGCCTGTATTATCTTAGATTTCATCATTGTCCTGTGAAGGATAGAGAGAGGATAGAGAGACAAGATTAATGGGGTTTATATATCAGAATTAGCAATTAGGTAATATGTTATGGCATAAAATATGAATAACATTTGCTTGGCTCCAAGCTGGACTCTTCAGTGTCTATATTTTGCTTTAGACTAAGAATAAAGAGCCCCACAGAAATAAACTCACAGCTTTTATTTACACAATGCTCTACAAGTGGTAGGGGGGGTAACTAGTTTAGTTTGAGGAATTGGGAGTTAGAATCCATAGCCAAACTATAATCCCAATTCATTTTGAAAGTCTAAGCAAATTCGTTCATGTCTCTCTGCTTCACATTCTCGACCAGTAAGCTGCAAAAATTACCTTCCTTCCTAAACCATTATGAGCACTGTATTAAAAGCTTTATATAATGTATCACATGGAAATGTTTTTTTGCACCATCTTTACTGGGAAAAAACCACAAAAACCAGAAGACAGAGTGACCACAGCAAGTCAGTGCCAACTCAGTGGGATTTGTGCACGAGCTTCTTGGCACTGTAGTCATGGTTCTGCTTTAGAAATCAATGGCTTCTTCAGTAGACCTCCTTTTGCACATCAGGAATAGTTTTGCACAAAAAAACGATGTCAAGAGAACGGCTTAGTTGCTTCATGAAGATTATCAATTGTCTGACTGAACATTGGTCTTTTTCCCTCAGCTAACAAATCCGAATGAAATTCAGCAAATTCAGAAACTGCTGCTCTTGGCACATTATAGCACATGCAACAAGCTCGTAAACAAGAAAGTGCTCCATAAAGTCCTGCCAGTCTAAATACCCTCTTGTTTCCAAAAAGGATGGTAAATGAAACACACCACAATTTAACAGTTCAACTGCATAAAACAAAACATCCATGGGCATGTTGGCAGTTCCCTGAAGCAAGTTTAAACAGAAGATTCACAGAAAAGAAAGCACTCTACAGTATGTCTTACCTTTAGTAAAAAAATACGATCTTGTCCCATCTTGTCTAACATAAAAGTTTTCTCCAAGTTTGCTGCCGGATTTAAACCTGAGCATTGCATGATCATACAGTCCATAGTCTCTGAACAAGACACACTTGCCTGGTTTTAATACCTGTCACATAATACATACATGCTTTAAGAAAAACATTGCAATATATTAAGAAATAAATAAGGAACAATTTCAGGAAAATGGGTTGTGGGTTCTGGTTGTTTCGGGGTTTTTTTATTTGCTTTATCAAAGGAAACAGACCATAAAGAGTTTATAATTTAGAAATACATGGCCACTGGCCATGCTGATTTTAGATATCTGATGTGTGCAATTTTCCTATGTCATCAAATACCAGCTGTATTTGTTAAAGGAGAAGTACTTGCCACTTGTGCAGAAACCTGCCAGCGACTTAAATGATCCAGGCATCTCCAGGCACCTCCACTGAGAAAATAATAATTAGCCTTTTCCTAAGCACGAGCTAAGAATCAATCCTGATTTTGGAAAACAGCTGGAGATATACCCAAACCCCCTAATATTCCCTTTTCAGACTACTGAAAATAAAACAAACAATATCAGAATATATAAAACTTATACATATATGAACACATATATGCATAAGTACAAAATATATTGACTGTTTCCCTCTGCAGTCAATATATGACATCTCAGGAAGATCAGAACAATCATAATTCATATTATTTAAACCACTCTTCAGATAGGGCCTATCCTACTCTATCAACTAACAAAGGCAGCCTAGGGAGATGGGTCTCTCTAGATTAATGCTGACCTCTGAGCACTCCAATTTTAAATCACCACAGATCAAGTGTGTTTAATAATAACAGTAACATCCTAACTCCAAGTCACTGTATCCCTGGAAGTCAATTTTGGCTCACTATCATTCACACCTTATCAGCACAAACATCTCTGCAACCTAAGTCCCAGCTTTAATATCATCAAATCATAGAATGGCCTGGGTTGGAAGGGACCTGAAAGATCACCTAGTTCCAACCCCACTGCCATGGATACGGACACCTTCCACTATACCAGGCTGCTCAGAGCTCCATCCAGTCTGGTCTTGAACACTTACAGGGATGGGGCATTCACGACTTCTCTGGGAACCTGTCCCAGTGCCTCACCAACCCCACAGTAAAGAAATTATTCCTAACCTTTTATCTAAACATACTCTTTTTCAGTTTGAAGCCATTCCCCCTTGTCCTGTCACCACATATTCTTGTAAAAAGTCTCTCTCCATGTTTCATTTAGGCTCCCTTCAGGTACTGGAAGGCTGCCTTTTATATACCTTTTTGTTATGCTGATGGCATGAATTGGGCCTCAATCCAAACCATCTCACAATACCAGGAGAAAGAAAACCATTATAAAACATATTTTAGTCCTGTATACTAAGTGAACTAACTGAATACATCCACGGTATATAATATTATAGATCACTCTTACAACAGAAAAAAAATGTGCTTTTGAGCTAAAAAGAAGGAAAGTGCTTTAAAGGCTGTAAAATCTGCTGGTGCTACCTTGTAAATGTTCTTCAAGACAAGATTCATTTTGTCAGGATGGATGGCAGAAAGGACAAATATAAGTGTGACAACATCCACAGAATCTGCTGGTATATTGTCTAGAAGATCATCTTTGATAAGATCGCACTGGAACACTTTACATCTTTCGGTACTGTATAGGGCGTTTTTCTAGGAAAATAAAAAGATTAAGATTTCATTGAAAATTAGTAGCATTTGTTACTGAAAAACAGTTAAAAACTTGTTAACCTAATCCATACAGCAACATGAAATATGGTGGCAAAAGAACAGTAACTTCCAATAGGCTACTAATGTGATCAGAAATTTTTTGCTGTGTACCACAATACTGAAATTACAACTAGTAGAATAGTCTGTTCTCATGAGTTTGAGAAGGAATGTGCATTAAGACAGTTCAGAAAACGTAACCATTTCTGTTTTACCACTGCTTCTACTCTTTAAAAAATACATAAATACTATTAAAAGGAATTCTGTATTACAGGGTGATCGAAGTACAGCTCTTGAGCTACAAGCAGACTGCAAACAGTTGGGGTTCCTGTCACGTAACCTGCGGCTGGGCTGTTCCAGCCCACAGTTCTGCTGGGTAAAAGGATCCTGGTCTTGGCAAGAAATAAGTTCAGCAAGAGCTGTGGAGGTAGATATCTCCAAGTCATCCAAACCCTTGGGGTACACACTCAGTCCAACATCATCTCAGGGTGCAGCTGTGGCATACCGGGGAGCTGCTGTCCTCTCCTGCTTGCCACGTGCATTTCTTCCTGTTGTTCCCATGAGACATGCTGCTTGTGTCTTGTGGCTCTTGGGCCCAAATATTCCCACAAGACAACGCTTCAAATTAACAGACATATGGAAATTTACCTGTGACTACAAACTTAATAAACCAGGAGACTTTTAAAGCCCAAAGCTGCCGCCAGCCTTGCTGGAAGAGTCAGCTTTGAACTGCAGTACCATCGACGAATGAATAACTATAAACACACCTACTCCTAACCAGGCTACAAATTTCTTTATCAATAACTTTCATAGCCCTGTTTTTAAGGTTCTCCTTGGGACTCCCTCCATCAAGGGCAAGCTTCCATTGCAAACAAATTTTGCTTTTACTGCACAGTCAGCAGAGACATAGTAGTGCTCCCAAAAAAACATGGTCTTCATAAATTATTCAAGTTATGTACCATAATACTACAATGTGATGCTGAAAAGCGAGGTCTGGAGCAATGATTTGGCTTTTTGCATAGGATCTCAACTGAAATGGATCAGTCTCCATTCTTTGGCAAAATATATTCTACCCTTCTTAAAAAAAGGAAGGCAAGAGACGCCTGTTACATTCATTTGCAATTTCAGAAGCTCCTAAAAACACTCTAAAAGAAGTTCCAAATATCACACCAACCTTCACGTACTCAACAGCTCTGGGAGAGAAATCACAAGCATATGCAAAAATATTCAGATCTTCTTCTAAGAGTGGAAACAAGCAGTTCCCAACCCCACAGCCTGCTTCCAGAATGGTCAGTTTCTGATCTGCAAACTGGAGAAGAACCAATACAAGATAAAGCACATAATTTTTGTTTTCCCCATTACATGAGCATTACACTCTTCAATGAGCACTTTAAAATCTATAATCAATTTTAATTACCACTGATTCAAAAAAAACCCCAAAGTAGATAGCCCCTGGATAATCTGACACTAAAGCCCAGACAACTTGATTTCTGCAAAATTAGAAGTCTTCTTAGAATATACTAATATTTCTTTAGTCATCTCCCCCTAAGTAATCAACAGGCTGTTGTACCATTCCTGTCTTGTCTTTGATTCAGCTGTAAGGAACAACAGATGCAGCTGGCTATTCCCCTTAACTCTGTTCTGCAATTAGTCTGCAATTCTGGATGCTTTTCTTTAAAGGAGTGTATTGAAAGTGTACCAACTTGCATCTGAGAACATCCCACTACAGAGAGACAAGCTGTCTATTTGGGACACAATACAAACATTTCAGACTTCATTCTTAGCATCCCATATGCCATGAACAGTATCCTCATCCAGTATGGATCAATTATAAACTGAAACTGAACTGATGCATGTGATTTTCAGGAGCTGTCTTTGATACTAAGAGAAACTACAGAGCATAGCAAACTTGGCAGCTCTTACCCAAACAGCTTTGTTATAAGTATTATTAACTCCCTTGGAAACAACTGACTGGAAATATTCAATCCCATCTTGTACAGCAGAAGTGTATAAATCTCACCTCACGACATGCTTTTAACTCTTGAAACTCTCTGGTTGTCCAATGTCTGTCTTTGAAGAAGTTGGTACTATTTCTTTTGTAAAACAGATCCCAGTTCTTCTGTGCCTCTTTCTCCAGTTTTAGTTGTTTGAACTCAGACACCAAAACCTGGTCTTTTGCCAGTCTCTCAGCTTCCTCTGGGCTAAGGACTCTCGCACTGTGGCCTTTCTTTTGGAAAGCACCATCTTCAGCAGGCGTTGTTACTATATTTAAGCAATTGGCTGATGCCTTTTCTTGGAACATCCTATATTCTTTTACACAAATATGAATGCCAAAGATCCAAGGGTGATTTTTTTTCTTTGGTGTATGGTTCCATCACTTAAGTAAAATAAGTGAGGATCTAGAAGAAAAAATTATAAATAATTACAGTATGCACTTACAATAATTTTACAGTGATCTGTCCTATCTGATGGACTAACATACCACTAGATTTCTCCTAATTTCAGAAAACCTTCATCCAAACTAACAAGCATGTACATCATCACACTGATGTCAACGTTAAAGAAGATACTTCACAGAGTATCTTCTGCATCCCAGAAAGCTACTCAAGAAGAGAAAGATGGTGCAGCTCTAAGCTTATTTTCACTCAAACAGACTTCAGAAGGAAAGCAAGGGTTTTGTTTCTTGTTAGTCCCAGTTGGAAGACCTCAAAAAATAATAACTGAAAAACAGATGACATTTAAAAGTCATATTAAAATTAATGAAACAGAGTATATTCATGTTAGCATTTCTCCTTCCTGCTTTCACCTCTGTGAGAAAAAAATGGTGAAAACACATCAGCTGAACAAAAGAACAAAACCAATACTGTGGCCAAAATGCCCAGAGCTGGCCCGTGTCAGCATTCTTTCCACTGCCGCCTCCTGAGAATTCACGCTGGTTTTAACAATCACTGGTGGTTTTATTTTCAGAAGTTTTAACAAAAGCAGAGCAACAAAAAGAGGTTTACGTAGGCTGGGAAGGGATCCAAATATTTTCTCTGATGTTAAAACTAGTTCTCACCTCTGCCTTGCCACAAACATGTAGATCTTGGATGATGGCACTTGTGAGTTAAACCATGCAAGGTCTGGTAACTCCCAGGGAAGCTCAGGTAGCAAAAATGTGCCACTTGTATATGTCAGTACCCAGAACCAGGCACTGGCGTCATTTTACCAAAATGGAAACGAGAAAAAAACGAACCATAATCATCCTAGAGCAAAAAAAATAGTACTTCACTTACGTATTTTCTTGTGACAAAAATACATATGATACAAATCACGTATCGTATGCCCATGTTATATATGATGTTGCCATGATATATGCATGTTATGATACAAACGTAAAATACAAAAGTGTGCAAATGAAATAAAGAACTGTCAGAATTTTGTCCAGCGTCACGGGAGACAGACTCCTCCTTTTTTCCTCCCAAAAACCAACAGGTTGTAGAGAAGCGGTCCCTTCGAAAGAAAGTCTCTTCAGGAAGAGCATATTCTTAAAACAAACAAACAAGTCAGCAAGATTTCTACTATATTTCTACTCCATGCCTATATTCATGCCCCAAGGAGATTAAGGTGCATATTTCCTCACAGAACGAGCTGGGGGTGGGGGAGGAGGGGGCTGTAAATCCCCGCCAGCCTTCCCACTGCGCTCAGAGAACGCAGCGCGACGATCAACTCAGCTGCAACAGCCTACTCCTGGGCTAAAGAGCTTTTTAGAGGTGTTTAATCCACCCCTAAGACCGCAAACTTGTAAACACCTCCGTGTAATCCCCCGGTCCCGCCGAACGGACACCGGCTCCCCGCCGGCAGCTCCTGCGGATACCCCGGCAGGGAAGGAAAACCAAAGGAAAGCCCCTCCTGTCCAGCCCTGCCCTCCCGGGGGCGGGGAGCGCCGCGCTCCCACCTCTCCGGGACCCTCCGCGGGCACCGCAACCCCGGCCCGGCCCCGCGACCCCGCCTCACCCACGGCCAGCCCCGGAGAGCTTTCCCGGAAGGGAAACGCAAGAGTTTCCGGGAGCAGGGAGGGCGGTAGCGCGCGGAGGGCAGGGAGGGGAAGGGAAGGGACCGGCCGGGCCGGGAGCGGGGCCATGAACGGCTCGGCGAACTCGCTGCTGGACAAGGAGGAGCACCCGCTGCAGCTGGGCGAGAGCTTTGAGCGACGGCCCAAGGCCTCCTTCCACACCATCCGCTGTGAGCGCCACCCCCGCGGCCGCCCCTTCCTCCCGCTCCCTGCGCCCCGTCCCCCGGCGCCGCTTCTCCTTCTGCTGCGCCCACCCCGCCGCCCCTCATGGCTTCCTTCGCGCCGCCATCCCGGGGCTTCGTCCCCGCTCTGCGCCCGTCCCCCCGCTTTCCCTCCTGCCCCCTCATCGCCCTTCTCCCCCCTTTCCCTCCTGCCCCCTCATCGCCCTTCTCCCCTCTTTCCTAGCTGCCCCCTCATCGCCCGTCTCCCCCTTTCCCTCCTGCCCCTTGCGCGCCCGTCTCCCCCATTTCCCGCTCCCTCCGCGCCCGTTTTCCCGCCACTGCCACCAGTGATATGTCAGTGATATTGGTCACCCAAGTGCCTGATCCTGAGCGAATTGAGCCTAGACCATATCCAAGTAGGAATATACTGGATTTCTTGAATGAAAAGCACTTCAATAATCCGTTTCCTAAGGTATTGCAGAGCCAAAGCTCTTCAGACTGCAACTGAAAGAATGCAGTTTTATTTCAAAGGATCTTTCTATGTGCTCTGTTTTCCATCTGTGACTTTGAAGTGTGATCTCTTCATTGCCTGGTTATAATTCTCTTTTTCCTAACTGTTGTTCTGGAATGATTTATTTGGGATCCGAACATTGTATTGTTCCCATAATCCTCTTCATGCAAATTACAGTGAGAGGATTTTGGAGGCTAAATTTTTTTTTGGCCTTCTTAAAATACTTCATTCCTTTCTGTAAAGTTTATGAAGTACTGTACTGGGAAACTGGATTGTCCCTGGAAAGCACATCTTAAAAACAATTGACTTTTGGGAAAAGGACTGTGGGTACGTTTGGGGAGAAGTATGTGCACTCAGTCTACACCAAGATTAGCCGAGCATATGGCCCTAGGAAGCTAACAAAATGAAAACAATTTGTTTAGTGTTTTTTTAAAGTAACTCTGTTTTGCCATACCTAAGAAAGAAGTGTGATGGTGGTATTCCTTTTAAGTTAGTGACTGTGCTGTTGAAACTCTTGTTCCAGTTTTGGCAAAGACACCAGCCCTTGTGCAGCTAGTTTGTTTTATTTAGCAAGCTTGCACATAAAGTAGGTGGGAAACAATAGCTAGAAACAGATTGCTCAGATGAAAATGAAGGCTATGATTTGATCCGGCAGTTAAGGCATGAGGATTAAGTCAAGTGTGTCTGATTCTGCTTGTTGTGCCGTCAAAGTAAAACTCAATTAAACATTAACGTCCTCTTAATGAGAATTTATTACAAGCCAGGGCTGGGGTTTTTTCTGCAAATGCGTTTTTCATAGTGGAATTATATTTTAAATTTGTTCTGAGGTATTAATTTTGTAACTAACTCAGTAATTAAAAGCCTTGACTATGAATATAATTACACCTCTTCATATCCAGGGATGCTATAATTGAATGGAGGATTCTTTTAAAAGCAAACAAAACAAACCAACCTGTATCTGTCTGAATTTATTTCACTTTGTCTAAATCCTCTGTCAGAATATTAGATGTTCTGATAGCTTTTTTTCTTTTATGGCTCATTAGCACAACAGAATAATGAGGGGAAAATACTTTTAACTTAACATGTTCTTAGGTAAAATGAATATATTAAATGGAAGTCCCTTGATGGGGAGACAAAGCATTCTATACAATAGAGCAAAAATACTTAAAATGAGAGTTAGTTTAAAGCCATTACAGTGCCTCCCCTTAGTCATGCTTTTTATCCTCAGTGGCTTTGGACTAACGTGGAGACTGCTGATTTAAGATCAGCACCTCTTTTTTTCCTCATAAGTGAGATCTGAGGTCTCCTCCACCCTTGTGGAACTTTTAGTGCTGTTGTGGAGGCTGTTAAATAGCCAGAAAGATCAATAAGGCTAAATGACTTGGTGTCAATAAAGTAGTGTTTGCCACAGAGCCCTCAGGTTTGGAATTGGCGAGAGCCATGCAGAGCCCAGGGTCTTGGAAGTTGATACTCTCGAGGTGCATGGTACAGTTTTACACTTACCTGCAAAACCAAGTGCCACTCAAAGCCTGGGACTTGGAGAAATCTACTTTTGGTCTTCAAACACAAGGTCTAAAACCTTATTTCCGTTTTAAAAGGGGAGTTCAGAATATGGTCCCATCATATGACTGGGGTGCTACGTGTAGACACAGTGTACTGGTGTGTTATTCCAGCCCTGCTGCAAACACGAGTGTGTGTTTTAGCATTCCCTATAATCACAGTTAAGTGTATGGTGGCTCTTTGCAGGGCAAGGTGATGCTTCTGAAGACTCTACGAAATGTAATCACAATTGTTTTCCTCTTCAGATGATTTTAAGCCAGCATCAATTGATACATCTTGTGAGGGGGACCTCCAAGTGGGTAAAGGAGATGACGTTACAATCACTTTGCCACATATTCCAGTAAGTCTGTTATATTTATGTGTCCTCGTTTACTCTCCAGCAAATTTGCAGTGTAGTTACAGTCTAATGTAAAGGCTATTTTCACTTTTGTCTTTGCTAACACTAGTGGGTTCAATATTTGAGTGGCCAGACTTGTAGTGTGTTACTTTAGGAAAGGACTGAACAATTGGATCTTAGTGAAGGGTTATATCTGTAAGGTTACAGTTTATTCTTTATTTTTGGTTTCTTATTTTCTGTTCTTCCTTGAACAAGAAGGAGATTTTACTGTTAGCTGAAGCTGTATGCCTGGTTCCCATCCGGTTTTAGTGCTATGGCTTAATGAAGCAAGGCAGTGTAACTTGGGCTTTAGTCAAGGTTTGATGTTCAGAAGCCACAGGTAGACCTGTAAGCATATTCCAGCCATTACTAAAACATGTACAGACGCTTCTCTGTCTTTACCTTTATTAGTGGAAGCAAGGGGGGAGGTTCTGGTGAGTGGCAGTGAAGTGGTTTGCCATCCACTTCCTTCTCTCATTATGCCATAAAGATCTACTGTGTGAGGACGATGGTCAAACAGCGATAAAACAAGTGACCAAACTGTTTATAGGTGCAGCTGTTTTGTAATAGAAGATTCAGTCGTTTCCTTACCAAAACAAAAGAAAGTGCTCGCATGCTGGAACTAGATTTGTTTTATTAGCTGAACCTAATGCTATGTGTCAAGCCAATAAACCGGAATTCACAGATATCAATGGGTTTGGTGGCTGCAGGGGGGCACCAGTCAGTTTGGAAGCTGTGTGTCAGATCCTTTTGGTATTGTTTGTTCCAGCACCTCAGTGGCTTTAATTGGTAGGTGATGGTACTGCGATAATTCTCACCAAATGAGGCTTTAGCCTGCTTCACCCTGCTCCTGAGTTTTATATGGCTTTGGTCACCTTCAGTGCTGCAGGAGATCCCATACTGGGTTTTGTCTATAAAAAGGATGAGCATTGTGCTATTTGAGAGCAGGTAACAATGCAGTTAATAGCAGCATTCATCTTGGATTGACGGGAAACAGTGTTGCTCCTTCATGTTTTGTGTTGAGCAGCATCACTTGTAATGTTCCTTTCCAAATCTCTGTACTGATAAACTTAATTTGATTCTCTTCCCCTGAGTATGAACAGCTTTAAGCTTATAGTGTGCTTCAGCCAAGCCACTATGTGTATGCTGTTCCAGGGCAGTGCTTCCTCTGTTCCAGACAGAGAGTTGGAAAACACTAGGCGTGCTGGAAAAGAGTGAGAAGTTTTGAGATCATTTTGTCCTGACAAGTTTTTACGGAATTTCTTGGATCCTGTTTTTGTTCCCAGTTGCCCAACAACTGGATAGGATTCAGTTCCTAAGTGGTTTTGGTTGTTTTTTTAAATTTCCTGATCCCTGAGGATATCTCTGATAATTTGTTCAGTGGAGATATTTTGGTGTCCCTTGCTGCTTGAAGTACTATTTCTACATATGGATTTAGTGACTTTAATATTTGATAAACAGTCTGGGTTGGGGAAGTGAAAAATTTCTGTTTGTTAGATTACTACAGAAGAAGATTATGGAAGATTATAGAATAGCCTGAGTTGGAAGGGACCCACAGGGATCATTGAAATCCAGCTCCTGGCCCTGCACAGAGCAACCCCAAGAATCACACCATGTGCCTGGGAGCGTTGTCCAAACACTTCTTGAACTCTGGCAGGCAAAAAACCCTCACGAGTAAAACCAAATTGATTAAATGTTACTTGTTTCACCTTCCCCCTTTTTCTATTCTCTAATCAGCACAATCTTTAAAGCCAGTGTTATTTAGGTACTAACATAAACCCTAAACATTTAATTTTATGTCCATGAGTGGGACTGTTAATTTGCTTAAGGAGTTGCATATCTACATATTTTTTTAGCCAAGATCAGTCTTTGCTGAGTTAGGAGGCTTCTGGGTAGCCAACAAACTTTGATCAATTTTCATTAAATTTGTGCATTCTGTGTTTCCTGACTCAGTTGTCAGCAGCAAGCAGGATTTGACTTTCAGCTTGCTTTTTATTTTCTTAAATGTTGCTTTTCTCTCTTAAATATAGGAATGATAAAAATGTAACATGCCTTTGAAGACTAGACTTTCTTGAGCCATCCTTTCTGAATTGTGTTTGTATTTCTTACTGTGTCTTTGTTGGGAATTCAGATTTTTCACCTTTAATGTTCAGAACGCATTCTAAATTCAAATATATTCTATCTCTTAGGAATATGAAGAATGGGAATTGCTTTCCAAATGGTTAAAATATGGTTGTTCATTTTTGCTACTCAGAATAAAATGTAGGAAGAGTGCAGGTTTTTTCCTTTTCTCCCTGATTTTAGTTGCTTTCCTACAGCATGTGCAAAGGTGAATAAATAAACATGTATTTTAAAAAATGTAATTTTTTTTACATTTTTTAACTCTATACATTACAGAGAAGTCTGAGAATGTTTCACAGCTGAGAACATAACCCCTTGAGTAACACGGCCTTTGTGACATGGCCAGTTGTGCACGCATCTGTTATGTGCAGATAGACCCCAGATTCCACCCGCTGTAACCCCGAAACCAGGTGTATGAACCAGCCTGTGCGTGGATGCAGCACAGCTGAGCATGACCTCAGTGTTATCAGTCAGCCAGTGTGCACCACCACAGGAGTTTGTTGCCTTTATTGCTTCTCAGTCTAAGCCTTTAGGCTTTTATGGCTCTATGCAGCCTTGTGTGGACTTGGGGACTTTATGGAAGGCATCACATCACCGTACACCGTTTGCTTTTGAGAAGGCATTTCAGTATAATTGCACAGGCATGTACGTGCTAATCTCACTTTGAAGAGGGCAGCTGTTCTTGCACAGTTTGTGACAGTTGCTTGTAATCCACCCTGAAAATACTGCCATGTATATATATATGTAAAATATACAAAGCAGTTTAAATTATTTTTCAATTAACCACATATTTCTTTAGGCAATAGTTGTGCTACACAAATAATTAGAACTTTATTTCTTATCCAAACCCATGATTTCCATAGCAGAAACGCTAAGAAGATTTCTGACACTTGTCAGGGCCAGCTATGCAAATTTAGTTATGCTGCCATTTTGGGAATGAGAGCTGTAAATAATGGCAACCACGGAGAAGATGTTTTGTCACTGCAGAGACACTTAAAATGATGAAAGGCATAATATTGCTGCGAGGAAATATCTGATCTACTGCACATTTTCTTTGCATTTTTCTCTTTTCATTAATGAATGTTTTCTGTAGGAACTATACATTAAGTGCTTAGCCTCTTGTTCAGAACAGTGCATATATACTTTTCTCTTAGTGTTTAAAAACCTTTGGGTAGGGGAATATAACCAAACAAATATGTGCGCTTTCTTTGTACCAGGGTTCAACTCCACCAATGACTGTCTTTAAAGGAAATAAAAGGCCATATCAGAAGGACTGTGTGCTTATTATCAATCATGACACTGGGGAATATGTGCTGGAAAAACTTAGTAGCAGCATTCAAGTCAAGAAAACAAGGTAAAGCTGGGGACAGGGTTGTTGATAGGATTAATTCTTGCTGAGGTTTGTTCTTCAGACTGTTTTTTGAAACCAAATTCTTTTTTTATTTTGTAGTGATGTTCAATTACTAAGCCTTATGGGCTTTACATGGACAATTATCATGTCCCAAGTATGAATCCAAGAGTAAAGAATTTGTAAATTCTCCACTGCTGAAATGACATAATTATAGCTTGTGGTGAAACACCTCTGATGATTTGAGGCTTTAGAAGCTGACTGAAGGATGGAATGTATTTCAGGAATCTCTGGTTTGCCCAAAGAAAGACCATGGAGATATTAGATTGTCAGAAGGATCACTGGACTTCCTAGATTTGTTCCCTACAGATTCCTGTGGGAGCCATGATGTTTTAATAACATAACCTTAGGGAACAGGAAACACTCATCCCTGTATTGGATTAGTGATATATAAAGTGGAATGCAAGTACAAAGCCTCCAGCTGGTGAAGGGGTGGGGGCAACTGTAGAAAAAATGGGGATGAGGTTTTTGCCTGGAAAAATTGCTGAAGCCAGAAGTCCTTTCCGATCCAGTATTCTTAATTTGATGCAAAAATGCTACAAAGTATGCAGTTGGAACATTTCTTGGCTGTCTTACTGCTCAGCAAGTACCTGAAGTCTCTGGATTGTGTTCTTTCAGCATCACTGGACCACAGGCTGTTTGAGATCTAAAGAGAAAGCAGTTATTCAAATGTCTCAAGAAGAAACTCCTTACAAGTTTTACTTAAAGAACCCCACATTATTGCAGTGTAGAACTCTTAGCTGCTAAAACTACTAGAAATATGGGCTGCAGTGCATCAGTAGTTGGCTGGAGGTTTGCCAAGAGCACCTTGAGTTCAAGGTAAATGGACTGTAACACTACTCTGAATCATTGATGTAAAAGCTCATCCATGTGGCATTCATCTTGTCCAGTGTACATGAGCATATCATAGATATGACTTGAATTCCAAATTTAAGTTCTGCTGAACTTTATCCAGCTGAAGTTGAAGTCAGAGGAAGCAAATAAATGCAGCACAGCCTGAGTTTAGTCAGGTGTTTGGATACACTGAGTTTTGACTCTGGTGTGGTGAGAAATATTTAATTTTTTCTCAAGCAGGGGCAGGGTAGTAAAAAATTGGGAATCCCTGTTTTGAGGGCTAGTGCTTTGCAAAGTCGTTAATTTTCTAGATCAGAAGTGCCTTTTTTTTTTCATGGCTGCTCTGATTTTTTACGACCTGTTGACAGTCGGTGGGAACAGGTTTTTAGTGTTAACACCTTGATGACATTCACAGGGGAGTAAGTGAAGTTACTCTACATAAAACCTTCTGTAGTTCCAAGAGCATAATTACTACCAGAAACAGCCTTTGGCTTTTATGTTTCATGTGATACAGGGAGTATATTCCCAAATCCTCACTTCTGTTGTAGATAGGCTGTGTAAACTGCATTACTGTGGTATCTGATAGCTGCATGTCACTGATGAATGAAGGGGATGAATTTAGAGTTCAGTGAGGCACAGAGATACCCAAATACAGGCTGGATGTACTAGCTCAGGTGCCACAGATGGTTTAGCTGAAGTCCCAGGAAGTTTGACATGGGCTACTGTGATTTTTGTCTCAGTGGGATTAGTTTACAGACACAAAGCGTAACACTGCTAAGTTAGGACCCTCCCAGAACTGAAACTGAGCTCTAATATCCATATAGGTTGCTTCTGTGCTACCCTGCATAAAGCCATACCCCCAAGGGCTTTGGTGTTATGTGATAAATACCCCGCACCTTATTATGGTGTACCCTAAAGGAACCTATTTTGGTTTTGTAGTTGTTGTTTGGGGATTTTTTCTGCCAATGTTATTGACTGTCCTACAGTCCCAATCACCTAACTGATTCAGTAAAAGGAAGAAATACCCAGTTTAAGTTGAATAGCTAGGCATACTGTTATTCTGAAGACTATTTTCCACTAAGGGAACAGCTTAAACTATTTTTAAGGACCAACAGCAAACAAATGAAAAACAGGAATTAAATGCTTGCATGCTGTATTTAGCAGTAAGAATGATTACTCTTGGCAGGTTGACCTCTAAGAGAGTTCAGTTTGAGATGATTTAATTGCAAGTGAGAAAATAGTTTCTTTGCTGTGATTGTTTTAAGCAGGATTTTGTTATGAGTGGATTTGTAGTTACTTTAAATTGCTATTCTTGATTTTTCTTTTTTAAAAAATACAAATATTAATTACTAAATTAAACCCTTCATTGTTTTTCAAGTAGAGAATTTGGCATCACTAAACCACATCTGGATTTGAAAACCGATTTTGTAAGGGTGTTGGCAGTGTGGTTATATATGTTTCTTTGTTATTGAAAGCAAGTGTTGCGTACAGAAAGCTGTACCTCACGCTTATCATTATGAAACAAAGTAGAGATCTGTACAAAAGGAAGTCACAGATGATGCATTAGGTACAGGGATATTGAAAAAGCTGAACATGGTTGCACAGTATTGCTGAATGTCTCTGGTTGTTTTTTTCAGAGCAGAGGGCAGCAGTAAGATCCAAGCCCGAATAGAACAACAGTCTGCCCGAGCATCTCAGCCTCCTTCACAGTTCAGAGCCCCAACCAAGCCAGCAGTTGGACCTAAAACTTCTCCTTTGAAGGATAACCCTTCACCTGAGCCTCAGCTGGATGACATTAAGAGAGGTAAAGAAGGGTTTGTAGTTTCCTGAGTTTTGGTTGGTTGTGTCTTTCTTCATGTTAATAAAAACTATGACTTTGCAATTTCTAAAAATGTTCAGGAATTAAAAATGGTACTTGACAGCTGTTTTGTCATCTTTATATCTTGTTTTAAGGCATCTTAGTGAATTATTTATTCTCCTTTGCTAGAATAGATATTTATACTGAAGTCTTCTCTGGCATGAGAGAACTTCCTCTTTCTGGATAATTTTCTGTCTTCCAAATTATTTCTCTGTTCTGAAAACAAGAAGAAATATAAGCCTGAATTCAGAAACCTATAGCTGAGTGCTATACAAATTGCATGGGTGTCTCAGGCAACAACAGTAACAAAACCTAATGGTCCAAGATCTAGTTAGGCAATCAAATCACTTGGACAGAAGTTATTCCAGCGCTGAATAAGGTCAGAATTTGTCGGTGTGATTGAAGCGGTAGGTGGCTGTGTTCCCAGCACAGGACAAGCTTGCACCATGCCAAACGGTGCTAGTAGGGGAGGAATGAGAGAGAGAACAACCCTGCAACTTCCCCTTTCCCAAAACCATTCTTTTGCAGCTTTGATCACACCTGCCATATAGTTGCTAAACTTACATTAAAGCATCTTGAAGGGATGACTGGCTCAACTCACTCCTGCCCCAGCGAGGCTTTGTTTCAGTGTTTCTCTGTGAGCAGGATGCACTTTCTTTGCCCATGCCCTTCTCTTTGTACTGGTGTGATACCTGGTTTTGCTGTGGATAATACAGTCAGAATGAGGAAGACTTTAAATTTAAATTTTTATTGGGTTTTCTTGTGTTTCTTCTCTGGTACCAGATGCATTTATTTTATGTTAAGCCTTAAGCTTGTTCTTTCTGTCTGGTTTGGTTTTTTTTTCTGGGTTTCATTTTCTCTTTTTTTCTTCTGTCCCATATAGCTATTTTTGTCTGTAGACTTAGCCTGTGTTAATTGCCCAGATGATGTTAATTACTCAGGGTATTTTTTCAATTTATGGTAATCACTAGGTGACATTTTTACTGCTAAGCTATCTGTGTGTTTGCATAGGTGCTGACTGGTCTGACTCTTCTGCAGCAGTAGTATTTTCAGTACCTGGATGCTGGTCAGCAGACACAATCAACGTCTGAGAGTTTCTGTTAGCTACAGTTCCCTTAGCTGCATTGTCATTTTTATTTTCTGTAATAGGTAAGGAGAAAGATAACACATGATATATCAATTTTTTTTAATTGAATCAGTAGTGGATTCTTAAATGTTTTTTCTTGTAGGGTGTAATAAGTCAGTTAACCTTCGGGGCACTCTTATGTATACATGCAGCAATCTGTAAGGGTCATGTTATAATAAAATAATTATACTTATCTGGGGTGAAATCTATTCTACAAGACCATTTTCTAGTGATCTAAAGTATAAGTCACATTTTTCAGAACTGTCCTAGTGGGGTTTTTTTGCCACCTCTTCATCTTTTATTGGGAAGTACCTCTAAATAAATAACCTGTAGAGCTTTGTTTCTAAAATCAAGCAGAAGAACACCTGATTTGTACTAAAAAAAGGAGTTTAAGTTGGTGTTTTATAGGGAGACTTGTTCAAGGCCCAAAAAGAGCCAAATGTTTGGGCAAGGGTGTTTTTTGCTTACAGTATAGAACTTTTTGCAGCATTGAGGGTCTAGAGCATCAGCATTACTAAACCATTTGTATCATAAGAATCTACTTGGGAGAGGTAGAACTGAAATGGCACCATTCTACAATGAAAGTAGTTAATGAAACTTACCTGTAAAAGGTGTAAGTCTTGCTATATTCCCTTAATGAGTCTTTTTATGAACACAGACTTGTAAGTTCTGAAGAGAGTGTATTCTCTCCATTCATGTAGTAGCTTTCCGTTTGGTTGATATGCCTTCTCTGTACAAAAGATAGATAAACATAAACCTGAAATTGTGTGGTTTTTCTTTAATGAACACAGCACAGAACTTAAAATCCCCAAAGGAGGTGTTTAAAAGGATGTCTGGCACTGTGACACTTTTTTGCTTCCAGTGTGCCCTACTTAAGGGTGTGGTGAGACATAGGGCCTTAATGTCTCTGATGTTTAACTGTAGTTTAAAGGTAACCTGAGTGCACATTTCTGCTTTCCCCTGGTACCCTCAGCTGTGCATTTCCACAGCTCCACTTACAGATGAGCTGGAAAATGAACTTTCAGGTAGGTCAGTTCTCTGTCCCATTACTCAGCCATCCAAACAACAGGGTCTGAGGACAGAGTCAGAGCATGTGGGAGTTGAACCACTCCTTTCCTTCACTCCTTTGGGAGGCTGTGTGTAGGGTTTTGCACCAGAGGAATCTTTTCCCTGAGAGCTTTTATGTTGTCCTCCTGCCTGAAGGGAGCATAGGAGGGGGTAAGAGCTTGTTCTTTTGAGTACTCAGCTATATCTGAAAATGTCTCATCAAGCAGTGGACATTTACACACATATGCCCCAATATAGTCACGTATGTGCATGAAGTAATTGCTGTTTATCAGACATATTTGACCACAACAGAAATGTTTTCAATAACATTGACATAATTGCAACATTTGGGGAAAAAAATGCAGAAACAAATTTATGGTTTGGGGACTCTAAACTCAGTGCTTAAAAATGTGAAGATATCTTATTTACTTAAAATGCAGCTGTAGTTCTTGAGGATTATGCCATAGCACTGTTTGTCTCTTGAGAACACCTCAATGAAATATTTTTGCACTTCAGTGTAAAATACTGCCTCTTTTACGTGTCATCTCCTCATGCTCAAAGTGCCAGTATCAGGTTGATTTCTTTCCACCTTGCATGCTATTATTAACAGTAGGTGTTTTGCTATAGGCAAACAGTCTTATCCTCCCTAAAGCTGAATGACTTTTTTCTAAAAGTCCTTGGCATTCTTGGAGCCCAAGGTTAGGGCTTTAGTTAAAAATCCAGCATAACCTATTGGAATTGAGAGAAAAAGTGAGAACAGTTTAACATGATTATGGAAAGAATATAGGGTATTTGATACTGAATATATACAGAAGACAGCCCTGTTGAGAAGGGTGTTCTGTTTGGATAATGGTTTCTTATCTTGAGGGTGTTTTTACTCTACAAGCTGCATAGAGTGCCAGTGTATAACAGGAAGCCGTTTTGTTTTCTTGAAAGAAATCCTACAGCTGTAACATGAAATGTGGAAAAGTTAAGGTTCCTGCAGCAGTGTCAGCCTTTTCAGACGATGTAGATTCAATTAAGGCAAGTGTTCAGAACTGTACTGTATGGAGACCTTTTTTTAAAGTAACTGCTGCACATCCTGACACTTCTTATCTTTTAAAACTTAAAGGCACATCAACATGAGATGTTTGATCTTATGATGCAAAAAGATCTAGGAAAGGTCAGACACTGTTGTTGTTCAGATTAGAATATATGTACACTTATACACACACAGCTATTTTAATTGGAGGCGCTGCAAGGAAATGCTTAGCCACAGCTTCAGTACCTATAACTGCACTGAACATAGCAGTCAAATGGCAAAATGCAAAAGCAGGTATGATTTTCCTACAAGGCCTTGGTGTCATCATTGCCTTTGCCACTGTCTTTGACATTGTGACACAAGACTAATTTGAACAGACTTCCTTAGTGGTCCTGCTGGAGTTCTGCCTGACAGGTTTCTAGTGGTGCATCAGCCACCATAATATTAGTGAAAACAATTGCTTTTTTCTCCTCTGTGCAGATGAGATGTTTAAAATGCTGGACTCAAGGAATTAAGAGATAACCCCTTCCTTGGGGGAAGCTGTCAGCCTGTGAGGCAGAAGTTCACTAGAAGATGGACTCTGACAAAGTTTCCACCAGTGATCACTGTCACCGATAACAACCTTAACTTGCCAGTCCTTGAAGCTTGTGATACTGGTGCTGTTTTGCTTTTTCTTGCCTCTATTCAGTGTAGTGGGCCTTACCACTTCTTCCAAGGCATTCTACTGTTCCCTCCTCATAACCAAACCTCTTTAATGGACTCTTAGTTTTCTGCTTCCCCGGGAGAAAACCCCCACTTTTCTTTCTGACATTAATCTGTAATTCTGTTTAAAATTGGCCTGGCTAATTTTCTTTCCCATTGGTCAGACAAGCATCACTTCCTTCAGTTACCTCTTTGCCTACTGTATAGAGTTCAGACTTCTTGCTTAGGTGTTGTTTTTCTCCCTAGTTCCCTGGAGTGTACTTTTGTTTCACCTTTTCCCCTCTCACCACCAATGCCTTAGATCTCTTCACCTTCTTCACACTATTTTAAATGCTGCTTTTCTGGTCTCTGTTGTTCTTATCCTGTGTGCCAGCACTGCTCCTTTTCAGCCACAGGCTCTCGCTATGTAAGCGTACACATGTAACTCTCAGGCACCTGTCTTGTGTTAGACTTGTTTGTTGTATCTTTTTGCAGCATGGACTGCGATAGGGAATTGTGCTTGCTGCAATGCAGGATATTCTGACAATGTGTTACTATCATCACTTTAATTTGCAACTAACAACTCCATCAGTAGAAGTATGTGGAAATTTTACATCATTAAGCTGTGGAAAAAGAGTTCAAACCTGAACATTTTAAAGGGAAAGAACCCTTATTGTTTATCTTTCCTATAGCTTTCCCCTATTAATTTCTTAGCCTTGAATAAAAGGAGCATTTACAATTTGAAATCCTCAATATGGATGGGCTGAGAACAGTGACTTACAAGTGCTCATTTGTCTGTGTATCAGACTCCAGGCCTGAAATGGATTTTTAAAGCCTGCAAGACCACGTTGAGAGGGAATAAGGGAGAAAGACATTATTGTACAAAGTAGTATCTTCTGTTGGCCTAATCATATATTCTTCCTCCCTCTTCCAATGCTCCCTCCCTCGTATGCTCTTTGGGATGAAAGAGTAGGTTTTACCTGGCATACTAGTAAAGTACAGAGAGCACACATGGTCTAGGCAGGGATCTAGATTTAGGAAGTCAGTTGGAGGAACAACACTGCTATCCTTAAATGCCCAGCTGTAGTATAACTGTAGCACTTGAAATTGAGAACTTTGAAACTGAAAAATAGTGGTTTTAAAACTGGCAAAAGAAAACATAATTTCTCAAACTAATACATGCTGAGCTAGAGGAATTCTCTCCAGTAAATATTGTGGAGGCTGGAAACTTAGCTGTTACTCTGTAATGTTAGGCAGCCCAAGGATCTTACTAAAAAAGGGAAGACTTCCAGTTGCTCAGACTTACTCCTGCAGGGGATGAAGATAAGAAATATTTAAATTGTGCCATTTTTACATAAAGGAAATAGTAATTGTAGATGATCTGTCTATGCCATCCACAATAAAGGTGTCATGATCTGCGTAGCTGGGGTTTGTTTCACTCTGACACACGTCTTACCTAAGATGAATTACTCCTGGCATGACTTCTCCATTTGTCAGGTAGGGGTGATAATACCTCATCTCTCCCTTCCTTCATTCTTGTCCCTTTAGTCTGTGACTTCTCCAGGGCAAGCATGGAGTTCTCACCTTGTGGGTATAGAACTGCTAGCACGACAAAAGCCTAATTTTTGAGGATTTCGCATCCTGTGCTTAAAATATGTGTGAATGTTGCTCTCATGGAAACCTGCCTAAGTGAACTGAGTCATCACATACTCAACTTTGTGGGTGGATACAAAAGAATTGTCCTCTAGTAGTGTTTAGGCCACTTATAATTATGACACATTTAACAATATTGTATGATTTGGGGTGATGTACCTTAGTAGCTCTTTAGTAACCAGTCATTCAGCCAACACCAGCTGTTGCCGATGAGGCTGTTGTGGTGCTGTCATGGTATTCCAGTGTTTCGTTGCACTGGAAACCCTGAGGTGGGGAGCGTCTGACTTGAATAACTTTCCAGTTTCAGAGTAGTTTCTGTATTTTCCTGGCTACTTGTATGCTCTGTAGCAGATTATGATATTTTTACCGCTTCCCAGCATGTGAAAATTCTCAGCTATTCTCATCTGCTCCGCTGCAAAGATTATTTGATGTCACCCATCTGCTTCCTAAATTTGTTTAAAATGGGCTCTGGTACTTGCCCTGGAACAGTTTCACATATCTGAAGCCGAGTTTCTGTTGTGATCATTTGCCTGTGTCCATGTTCCCCACACGCACGCCCCTCCCCCCATTTTTTTGTATTTTCCAAAAGCCTGAATGTCACTGGCATCTAACAATTTAGATTTAGATTTCCTTGATCAGGAAAGGTACTTACTTTGTATGTAGAGTGTATAGCCTGTCAAAAATAAAGAGGCAGGAAGTGCTTTCAGGAGCGTAGAGTATATAAAGAATAATAGTGGAAGGGAAGGTTTTCTCATACTAACCTATGCTATTGCCTCTTTAAATTTAACTACAGCAATAAGTAAAAAAGTTTTGAGAATTTTTCAGTTTCCCTTCCTGTGTCTCTCTTTCATATGAGATATTTTGGTGTGACAAATTATACTTGACAAAACTCTTGCATTTTCACATTCTTTTCTAAAATTCCATGGGGCCCTGTTTATGGTTTCAACCAGATGAATGTCTTTTTATTTCAGAGCTGAGAGCAGAGGTTGAAATTATTGAGCAGATGAGCAGCAGCAGTGGGAGCAGCTCATCGGATTCAGAGAGCTCATCTGGGAGTGAAGATGAAAGCTCCAGCAGTGAGGGGGAAGAGGCAGCACATGTTTCCCCTTCCCAACCACCACACCAGCAGTATAACAACAGGAATGCTGTGGCTAACGGCACCAGCAGGCCACAAGGAAGCAATCAGCTCATGAACACGCTCCGTAAGTAAATGCTTGTGTCTTATCACTGTTGAAAGCTGATTAAGGCCACTCGTTTACTTAGCACGTTAGGCTAACTCCATGAAGTGCCTTTTGCCAAATAGTAGTCCCAGGGAGCTGCACTGGCATGCAGTACAATTTCAGTACATGGGCAGACTTTGTGAGCAGAGGGCTGAGACCTCTCTGAAGATGTGGAGAGCCTGTAGGCATCAGGGCAATGGCCCCCGTTGGCCCTGGTGAGCCTTGATTCAGGCCTCCAGGTGGAATGAGTGTGTAGGAAAGAACTTACCCACTGGTGCGGGAGGATCTGGTGCACTGAAGGGTGGGAATTACTTTAAGGTGAATGCAGAGGTTAGATGGAAAGAGTGGGGCTGGCATGTGTCATTTAAAGGTCTGTAAAGAATTGTGAATGGCACAAGGCTGTTCTGTGTTCATAAATGCACAGTCTCTGTGGTCTCTGCTATTGCTTTGTCAGAGTATTTATTGTGTTGATCTCAGCTGTATTTTCACAAATACCACATTTTGAAGGGATATTTAAAGGGACATGTATTTGGTTAAAATATTGCAGCTATGGGATTTGCAAGCATTGAATCTGTACAAGCTCACTTCACCCTTTAAAAAGTGTAAGAAACGTTTTTAGAGCACAGTTCTGTCCCATGAGGATCTCTCTGGGGACATGCTGTACATCCGTGTTGCTCTTTCCTTATGCTAAATCAGGTGTATTCTAACTCAGTGGAGTTAAAATATTGAATTTACAGTTACCATAAGTTGTTCTTAATTCCTCCTGAGGCACGTTTGTGTACATCTCTTGGCACTCATACACAGAGTTAACCCATTCACTTCCCCCCTTGTGAAAGGGTAGAGGAGATGAAGAAATCCAGGTCATAGTTGTTGCGTAGCTGCTCTGCAGCTGTTTTGGGGCAGGGCCACGGGAGAATGCTGGAAGAGCTAGGTTGAGTTACCAAAACGCAAGCATGATTCTCACCCCTTTTTGTCCCCTCCACCTCACCAAATAACAAGTGCTCTGCAAAACAGGATCTGAGACAGTAGGTTTGATCCATATCCTGGCCTTTAGTGCAATCTCTCTTTACGCTTTGGAGAGGATCCTTTGCAGTCACAGCATGTGTCAGCTTAGTTCAGCCAGTAGCCTTGAGCTGTGATGGCTTTAACATTCCTTTTGGTTTATTGACATGTGGAGGCCTTGTCTTCACTACCCAAATGGCCTTAAACCAAAGAAATCTTTTTTAAAAGGGCTGAGAAAGCCAAGGAATTCCCCAGTGCCTTGTCCCAGAGCCATATACGGGAGCTTGGCTGGGTGGAGGCTGTGGAATGCCTTCCACAGCTGCTAGCATGGAGAGGGCTGCTGTCCCACCAGGGAGGACCTTTGGTGGCTGTGGATCCAAGGACTCTTGGTTTGGCCTGGTTCCAACTGCGTATTGGCAGCTCTTGATATTCTTGGGCATGGAGAGCAGTTCCATTAAATGACAGATGATGTTGGCATTAATTTCATATGTTATTCTTATTTAAACCTTTCAGTGTAAATGTGACTGTTCTTTGGTTTGATTGCCATGAAATGTGAGTTAACTCCTACTCACTTGTTGTGTTTTGTTGGTTTTTTTTGTTTTCCATAGGAAATGACTTGCAGTTGAGTGAGTCTGGGAGTGACAGTGATGACTAGAGGCTGAGCTTTCGCCGTTTCTCTTACATATACATGAAGAGCTAATTTACCTTGAAGTGATCCTATTGCTTATGAAGAGGAGCTGGCACAGAGATAGTTCCATGTGTGGAATTTTAATAGAAGAAATGCGTAGCCCTACAAAAGAGCAGACGTTGAGGGCTGTTTTACTCTGTGAATTAAGTGTATATATTGTGTATATTCATACGGTGTTAAAGCTTTGAATAGATATGTACAGTGGGTGAGCCAATCTATGTTCCTGTCCATGGTCTGTAAGATTAATGTGTAACTACGTCATCCAGAAGTTTCTTGTTCGTAGAAGATGTTCAGCGCATCATGACTTTGTCAGAGGACTTTTGTATATAGGGTGAGCATGAGCCAACAGTGAGTTTAAAATAACGTGCGGGATCTTGTGTGTGCACTGAAGAGAGACTGTTGTAAACTAAGTTTCAATACTAGGTTGATTTCTTTGGTTTCGGACTTTCTAATTCCTTTTTATTGCTATTTATGGTTGATTTAATGGACTGACTTTTAAACAGTTGAAAAATAGGAATCGTAAAACCATGTTTGTCCCAAACCTTGCTGCACCAGTGCCTTATGAGCAGGTTTTTTAAACAGCTCTTTGATTCCTGTCACCTTTCCTGAGGGAGCAGTACTGAAACCTCCTCAGATTGCTTTTGCAAACAAGAGCTGCATGTCACATGCAGCCTGCTGTACTCTGAGGGCAGGATACTCTCTAGCAAGAAAAAGGATATACATCAGTCACCTAAACTCATCCAAGTAAGAATCAGATCAGCATTTTCATTTGCAACAGAAGTGTCTCATTTAACTCAGACCTCATTTAACTCAGATCTAGTCTTCAGAAATATTCAGAAGCCCAACTACCAGTGAAATTGCAAAGTCACAAATACAAAATATTTGTTTTACTGAAATTCTAAGACCAGAGCCCTCTTTGCAGTTTCCTAGAGAATGCAGAAGGAAGAAACAACTGAACAAGTAGCCGTGTGTATTGGGTCTGGCTGAAATGGAGTTCATTTCCCCATAGCAGGCTAGCGTCCAGCCAAGGTCAACCCACCACACCGTGAAATAGCAGAATTCTCTCTCCCACCACAGTTGTCCAGGTAGACTTTAGTCCATGTTTTTGGTTGGATGAGATCTCTTTGTGCTTGGCAGTAGTACACAGAATTTGAAATACTTGCCTAGGGTGAAATTCGTCCCTGTTTAAGTGGGTTTAAAGGATCTTAGTTGGACTATCATTAACTTTTTTTTTGCTCACATGGGAAATGAGTGCCATAGGCAGCCTCTTACATCTTGAACACCGGGGTGACTTTTTAAAACCAAATTCAACTGGCATAGGACAAAGTTGCACCACGGTTGTGGTGTAATCCAGGGGAATGGGACGCTGAATCAGATGCCTCTGTGTTCTCATTCCTCAGTCGGCTTTGCACTGCTCTCATCTTTTAGTTTGTGTTTTAACTCCTGTTTGTTTATTGAGCTGTGTCCTTTTTTTTTAATGTGTTGAAGAGCAAGGGGACATTTGAAGGGAGATTTTATTAAATGGTTTATTTTTTTGCATTAGATACATATTTAGGCATATTTTTGCATTATTGTACATACAATTAAAAATACTTGGTTTTTTTAAAGTGTTTTGTGATGTGGGTACATATTTTAATGGACAATTATGAAATATACTTGATGAAAGCCACAATTGCTCTCCCTTTTTTTTTCTTTTCTCTTTCTTTTTCCCTGTTCCTCCTCAGACAGTAAAAATGCTTTGCTTGTACCAATTTGGGATTTTACACTTTGGTGCAGGAGATCTTCATGGTGGTCTAATTAATGTTGATACTGCTCCTGATTCTTCCCCAGCTAAAGGTCTGAATAAGCAGGGAGACATTTCTCTGATGCCATTTCCCCATTACTGGAGCAAATTCCTGAGTTCTGTTGACATTATTTGCGCTCAAATGGAAAAGCAGCAGTGCAGCATTTTTCATTGCTTACCATTCACCGCCTGCTCATGCACTCTAAAATCCAGGACATGTCAAGGGAAGTTATGAATTATGTGTAAATAAAATATACAAAACTTGAGAGGATATCACCAGGCTATATTGATTTGAATTCGCAGTTTAATTATGGTTTAGATCAACAAATGGGAAAGCTTTGTTCAGATAATCGATTTCTGCCATGTTTGTATTTGTACTCTAGGTCACATTTCCCTGCTGGCCCTCCCTGAAAGATTACTTTTCCCCTCCCTCTTTGTTGGTAACCAAATTAACATATTTTCACACAACTACACCACTTTTGGCCATCCTTTGCATCCCACTCAGATGCATCAATATCAGGGGTGTTGTTTGTGAGCTGTTTAGCTGCCCATCTCCACACCCAGGTAAGTAACAGGGCGGCACCACAACCCGCTCCTGGGCATAAGCCAGCCAGTCCCTACACGTGTGTGACCAGCCCATCCCTCCCTGCCACTGTCCCCAGTGACTCCTGGCATCTCCTGCCTGAGGAGCTCTGCGGGATCACCTTCCCACGGTGCTCATAGGTACGAGGAATGTGTTTTGTGAAGGTGAACCATGTGGAACTTCAGTAGACGACGTGTAAGGTCAGAAAGGGTGGCTGCCACCTTTTTCTTTAAGGCCACTACCAGCCTGATATTTTGATTGGGGCCCTTGAAATTTTATGTTTCATGTATTAAGAAGTAGTAAACATTGTCTGTCTATTCCTGTTAGATGGCTGTTCATTTGTTCATAATTTGCAGCAAGTTCTATTTGGATGAAAACTGGAATTCAAGCAGTTATTTAGAATTTTTGTAATTAGTTAGCAATATATTCAACATGCTGGAGAAATAAGTTGACTAAAGTGTTTTGATTAAACCTGTTAATGAAAATATTCCTGGTAGGTTCTAATCCTGCAGGATTTTAGCAGTAGCACCTGTTACCACCTTACACTAATTTTTCCACATAAAGCGGGAATGTATTTTATATGCCAGTTAGTTTAAATGCGAATTAATAATGCGTGTGGAATGCAATTATCAGAATGAACTGAAACTAAGGATTTCTTTGCATTCATGGAGAGCTGCCTGTTGGCCATGGCAGGGTGGGTGGGTGGGTCAAGGCAGCCTTGGTTTCTGATGGTTTCTTCTGCTCAGTGACTTCATCCATTTCAGTGGTTTGGCTTTCCTTAAACTTCACCAGCAAACATGGCCTGCCTGTGACTTCCCATAACTAGAATTGCTTTAGGAGTAATAATCAATAATGATTTAATTTGATTCAAGTAGATTGTTACAATATTTGGTCATCTGCTTGTCCATGTGGGACGTCCCAAAATACAAAATTGGCAGTGCACGAGCTCTTGTTTCAAATTCTAGTGATGTGCAGAAATCATGTGCAGCAGCAAGGGTTGGCCAGCCCTGCCAGCAGGCATGGTTTGAGTCACTCCAGCTAAACCACAGGCATGGTCACCTCTGGGCAAAAGGTGTCCCAGTCCCCTGATGGGAGTCACACCTGTGTAAGAGCAGGAGGTGCTGCCCTTTCTTTTCCTCCAAAGCATCCCCCTCCTCTCGCAAGTCTTGGCTGAAGTGGTTTTGTGGAGAAGGCAGACTGATGGGAAAAGGTTTTTCTTCAGCATTTCTTGGAATAGCTCCAACGTTTGACTGTGGGTAGTACAGCTATTTTGAAGATACTGTGCCTAAGTTGATTTGCACAGTTTCCTTTATTATAGACTAGCTATAGGCCTGTTTATAGATATGGATAGAAATGTTTTGCTGTGCCAAGCTTTACAGTCTTTTTTTTCTCCTTCAAAGTCAATTTACTTGAGTTATCCAAAAGCAAAAAAAAAAAAAAAGTTCAACAATCCATGCATGTCTTCTTTTTTTTTTTTTTTTTTTAATTTGAAAACTAAGAGAAATGTAGCCTGGAAATGCGTGTGATGGAGAACACTTATTTTCAATATGCTAGCTGCTGAGTCAGAGAGATCCTACAGAAAACACAGTTGCCCAGCAATGGGCATCTTGTTGGGATGAAGGCTTTTGATGATAACTCTGTGGATTCAGCTACTGATGATGAATGATGACATCTTGAACCTATCTGGTTATTTAGAGTCTATTATACCCACACAGATACATGTAGTGTCAAAGGAAAAAGACCACTGCTGATGCCTTAAAAACAAAAGCTACAGTGCTGAGGAGTCTTTGGGACAGACAAATGGTCTAGAAGTAGTTGATTGTACACCCAAACCCTGTTCTCAGAAGATAAGCTGATAAACAACCTAATAGTCAGTTAGCTGATAACTACCTCTGGTTTATATGAGAAGGGTGTGTGTATAAATTGGGAAGCATCTGTTGAGCTATTTCTTCCTATTCCCACTGCTTACACTCCCTTCCTTTCTTTCTTTTGTAATTCCATTACTTCTAGCATAGTTATGCTTTCTGCTGCCAAAGTCCTGCAGGAATTTACAGGAAAGGGGGTGGGTGTTGAAATGTTACAAATCCATTGGCTGTACTCGCCCTTGCTCTAAACTTAATTGTAAATGGCAACTACATTGTGAATGGACCCATCTTCCTCCCCGTCCTTGTCTTTGCCTTTACTAGGGCTAAACTGTATTCCTTTGGACAAGAGAAAGAAAGGGCCAGATGACAGAGCTGATGTTGAGTCATCATGTTGCATTGATGTCCCTGTGGATGTTGGGGATGTTCTCTCACATAGCCACGGTCTGAACTAGCCGGATTTGATCTCACAGCATCATTGTAAATTGAACACAAAATTCATTGTTACCATTGCCCTGTGGCTGGGCAGAAAGGGGTGGAGGTTGGAGAAAAAGTAGGCTGAAAATATCTTGCTAAATGGATTTGTGCAACAGTTTTGATGGAATGTTTGGCCCTGCTAAGTTTCATTTAGTTCTGTCAGTGAGTTTTTGTGTGCCCTGTGTAGTGAGGGTACCCACATTTCCCTGATTTTTTTGATAGATGCTTGTGGAAGCAGAGGCTGGAGCAAAGCTGAAGCATTTTTTCCTATGTGCTGCTGGATTTAGTTGAACTTTGTGTTTTTAAAATGGCACTGACAAGCTAAGTGAGACAACGGATGGGATATCTTGGAAAGAATCATATGAATCTGACTTGAAAACTCACAGAATCTGTAGCTTCCGGTACTTCTGACAGCGATTTTAATTGTCACAAACTTTTGTAAAAACAGGGCTTTCTGAGGGGCAGAGTGTAAAAATGCACTAAATACCATTCTGAACATTTTGAAATTTTGACCTGTGTTTCTGCCCAGAGCAAATAGCTTTGTTGTAGGATCTTGTGTGAAAACTGAGGCACACTTGTACAGGGAGAGGTCTGAAGGAAAATGTTCCCTGTGTGTTGCAAGTGGGATATAATTGTCCACTTCTTTGCAACACCAGTCAGCCCATAAATTCTGCCACCACCCCTTCATAACCTGGGAGTTGCCTTTTTCCTCTGTAGCTCTGACACCTCCTTAACATTTTCCTACTGCCAGATGTTATAATCACTAATAAAAGTAAACAAGCACCTGCTCAGAAAAACAGCTACCAAATCCTTCAGTGAGCAGCATGCCTTTCACACCAGTGCTTCAAATAAGCCTCAGGATTGTGACAGTCTGCTGGGAACACACAGCCTGTGATATGAGACCGGCATGCTCATCACACGTCACAAAGATGGCAAAAAACTCTTTAAGCATATGGGACATGTACCAAAATTTTCAGTTATGCCAGAGCCACAGGCTGTGCCCTGTGTGCATTGGGAAGCTGAAGGGGAGGAGATGTGTGTGAGTGAGAGGAGATGACAGCAGGGCCAGTGATGGGACTGAGGTGGAGGGGACATGAAGGTGAGTGTCCATCCAGTGATGCCAACCAAAGGGTGCTGTGAGCTGGGTCACACTGTAGCCCCAGAACAGTCCAGCACAACCAGCAGGAGAGGTCACCAGTGTGGTGGAGCAGTTTCACGTGACCGAGAGATGCTGGTGCTTGTCACTCTCCTCCATGACGTAAGAAATATTATATTTAGGTATGCAGTTATTGTGTAATTTGGGAAGAGAGAGAGTCACCTGGGTCAGGACAGTGGAGAGCAAGGGCAGAAGGGAAATTTAGGGATGGACAGCAAGCTCTCATGGTTTCTTGCTCTTTTCAAAGTGGAGCTAGTGGGTCTTAAGATAAGGGAGATCACGAGTTCCCACTGGGAATAGATACTGATTGAACCAGACCCCCAGAAGTGATTTCCAAAACCAGCTCTGTTGTAACCCCGTCTTACTCCAAATTAATTTTTCAGGTTCATGCAAGACACTGAGGTGCTTTACCTCACAAATAAGCCAGATTTTTCTTACGTACTACTGAGGCTGGACTCAACATCATAAACAAGATGGTGTAAACAAGAAAATAAAGTCTCTGATTAACCATTAGCCAGTCAAGATACCAGGCTTGGTGGTTAATTAATCCAGACAGTGAACTCGCCTCCCAGATGCCATCAAGAGATTTTAAGGTGCATTAATGTGCTGCAGCTGTGTCTATGCTAGCAAGTAGTAGAGCCTGGGAGCAGATCCATAATGCAGAAGAGTGCTGAGATTGCAGTGTGCGCACTGTCCACCTTTCATCTGAGAGAAATCCACCTCTTGTGCCCTCTTCATGATGCAAACCACAGCAGGGCAAGTGGGGATGATTTTGTAAGTGCTCTCCTGACCCAAGCTAACCACTAATGTGTAGGCACCTTGGCATCCATGAATTGGCTCCATTCCAGCTTCTCTGAAAAAATACTGGGATAAGAAACACATTAAGAAATATTGCTTAATCTCAGAAGCATAATATTAGGCTTTATGGAGACATTCTCTGTGTGGAATTAATACATGAATCATACTGAATAATAACACATGATCAAATACCTAAGACAGCTGTTTTGTTTTTTTTTTAAACAATTTTCTTCAGCAGAAACTCATATTTTCACAAGCTTTAAGGCATGAACAGCATTCCTAATTAATACACACAAATCTCCATCTTATAAGGTGCTAAATGACTATGCCACATAATAAAGAAGGCTGTGAGCAGCACAGCCAGGACCAGGCTGCAGAATTTCTCATCCTCATAGCAGCCTCATGCCCATGACATCAGCGCAGTGCTTGGCCATGCAGGAAGGTATCCCAAAAGACTGAAGCTGGGAACTAGGCTTCCAGGGAATAGCTTTTAATTGCAGATCAGTGATCAATGCTGTTTGCTCTTAGAAGCTTAGGCTAAACTTGGGAAGGAGGGAAGCTTGCTTTGCCATGGGGTGTTCACCTGGCCAATGTCATTGCTGTCACTGCCTGTGCTTGATTTTTCACTGCTCTTCCCCAATAGCAAGTGACTGTATCAGAATTAAGGGATGCTTCCAACGTGAGTGTGGACTTACTCACAGAACAATGGCAACAGAATTTAGGGCAAGGCCAGTATCCTGCTTGGGAAAAGACCCTCAGGGTACGCTGTGCCAGATACTGCCCTATCTGTGTCAGTTCACACCAGCCATGGTACCAGTGTCTCTTTTTTTTTTTCCTGTAGACAATACAGTCAATTTTCCTCTGCTTCTCTCCTCTTTTAGAAGGAAAGTAAATCACTGCAGTTAAAATCACAAATCCCCGTAAAAACCTGCTTGTGCCCAGAAAGCTAAGTATCAGAGCTTGCTTGAAGCTTAGGAAGAAGTGGCATCTTTTTCAATAAATTTACATCTCTAAATAGATGATAAGTGTTGAATCAATTTCCATATGTTTAAAATAGCAGAGCATTAAGGATTCTGGCACTTCAAGCAATCAACTAATTTGGGACCATTATGAGAATATCTTTTATATTAGGGGAGCAATTCATCTGAAAATCAGGGACAGTCTGCAGCTCTGTGCCCTCTCTGTATCATAAAGGATCACAAGGAGACAAAAAATCCTGTTTGTTTGCCTGATGAGATTACGACATTCAGGTCTTTGCGAAACCACCTTTCAGCCCTTAAAAAGTCAATTTATAACATACCCCCCACCTGGCTTCCCTGGCCACATGATCTGCTCATGGCTACACAGATACAATGATCAATAAGGGTGCTGGCAGACACTTCCTGGTGAGAAGGGCAGAAACTGTGATGTCCCAACTGCTGTATCCAAAGAAGATGGAAGGGCAGAAGCTGTGTAGTGCTCTCCTCCTAGTTTCTTACATCTCTGCATCCAGTTTGGGCTCGCTAAGCATCATCTCTGGCCATGCTGACTGGCTGCTTGCTGACCCTCAGCTGGCCAGCCCTAAACAAAGTTCACAACTCTTCGTTCCTCCCCTTGTGTCTGTGTCTGAGATGAGACACAGCGTTTCTGAAAGGACACTGAATATTAAACGTGTACGCGGCCTGTGCTTCAGAAAGCTTCAAGGAAAATCATCTTCTTTCGAAATCAGCTGGTGTTGGTTTTACCTGCATGTGGTAGGATGAAGGCTTTGTGCTGGGCTTTGAGGGTGAGAATAAAGGGAAGATGGAAGAAAAGTTTCAGGTAAAGGAATCCACAGTTAATCCGGCCTCTTGTGTCACCCTCAGTTTGCTAAGTCATCTAATATTTCCATCATATTTCAGTACAGTGCTCACAAATGTAATGTGCCATTGCTTTAATAAATGCATAGCACTATCAGACCAGAGGAGACACTGTGCTGTTCCTGCACAGGACCCAGCAGTGGGGTGTGATACTGATGGTCTGAGTGTCAAGAGCAATACAGTCTTCAAAACTGCCTGCCTGCAGGACCAGGAAGACGACGGGGATCAGTATATTCTCCCTCATATTTATCACATGATATTCCTGTTCCTAAAAAGCAGGGACTATGAGGACGACTGATTCAGAGGTTGTTTGATGACTTCTTAAAATTTAAGTTCATATTTTGGACCAGACAATGCCACCAGGGAGAGTTTCTAATTAGCAAGTGATTTTGCATAGCCCAGATCTTCATCACTATTTATGTGTTTAATTTCTTACTGCCAAAGCAATAGGATATTCAACCACTGACTTCAAAAGGAGGATTTGTGGGAGCAGCAGGATCTTCAGTCTATATAGATTTTTAACTAACATTTTAACTTAATTGAGAAACTGTGCATTTCAAATTCACTTTCCCTCCACATCTTCTTGGCTCGGATCATTCTTCAGTTTTCCTGCTCCTTCCTAAACTCTATTTACCACAGAAATGGGGTAAAAAAAAAAAAAAAGAAAGACAACCCAAAGCAAAGAGAACAGCCACAGCTGTGTTCTTCATTAAAGACAAGAAAAACACAGACTGCTGTCTAGAAGCTCTGGAAAGCTGAGTATCCTCAGGAGCAAGGAAGTCAGGTGGGGAATAATTTGCAAGATACCAGCATGCTGACTCCCGGACTCCAGCCTCTGGGGATGATGTGGGTGTGTTCTCAGGGAAGATGCAGCAGCCGATGGGCAGGATGGAAATACAGCAGCCAGGAATTTTTTTACCTTTCAGTAGCCTCAGGGTAAGATACTTGGTGGTTAAAAATGGGTCTGTTGGTCAACAGTCACTCAGCTTGAGTCCTTGGAAGAACCCACTGCTGCTTTGCTGCAGCAGGACACATTTACTGCTGTTACAGGCTCGGTGGAAATGCATGCAGAGCTGTGAGGGTGCAAGCACCACTGGGAAGCCCTGCAGAGACCACGCTGTTGCAGGCACAACTGTTTCAGCACCTCCCTCAAGCAAGTGCAAGTGTCAAGGCTCTGGACAGGTGAAAAGCGTGTTGTGAATGAGCCAGTACTGATAACCATAAGTAATATTTTCTTTTTAAAGGTCCATGGTGTAAAGAAGGTCTGTGAGGCATTGGCCACGAGGGATCAATCCCCCTCGCCTATTTTGTTCCTCCTAGGATTTCTTGATGATTTTCTCTTCTGGAGCAAGGTTTCCTTAGGAAACCAAACTGTAGAAACAGCACAGAGATGCAAGAAAATAAGCTGACACAGAACAGCAGTTAAGGGTGTATCTCTAATAATTTGCTGGAGCTCACCCTCCTGACCTTTCTGTATTTAGATCAGCAGGAAGGGTGCATAATGAGGGCTGCAAGAGGGCAATCGAGTTCTTACAGCTGGTCAGGCGAATTAGTGTGAATTGCTTGGCAGTTCACCAAAAGCAGACCAATGAGGGCTCTTCATAAGGGGAAAAAAATAAATCTTGAAGGTGGCCAGTCCACGGGTAGGATTTTTCAGATTTCTAACCTGCTGTAGAAGAGAACAGTGGTTCAGTGTTTCAGAGAGACACCACAGCCGCGGGCAAGTTGCCTTTGTCTGACACATTTCAAAAACCCTTCTGCTCCACCGCCCTCTGCAGTTTCTTTCTTCCCCCCTCCCCTGCATGTCGTTTCCCCATGTCCTTTAGTGTCACTGTGTCCTGGAGGAGAATAGTGGAGGGGAATAGTGAACACCGAGCAAGGTACTCTCCCCTTCCTCACTGGAGCACAGGGCTTTGAGACCACGCTCATCACCAGGAATTGCTGAGGCAAGAGCTTTTGTCAAGATAACTCCTGGGACCAGGGTACTTTAAAAACCTTCCCCTCCACACCTCCTCCAAATTCATGCAAATGGCAGAAAATTGGTTTATCCACTCAGTCCTCATGCTGTCATTCCCCTTTGACCTGACTAATTAATTTCTGTGAATGTGGAGAACCTGAATAAAACCAGAAGTCACCTGTAAAATGTGGATATTGATATTTATATTTTTGTTCCAACTAGCATGGCTGTGGCAGTGCACACGCTCTCGCTTCCTAATACTCTCCACACATTCTTCAATTTGAAATGTGTTTTCCAGTAGATGATAGTTACTGGCTAGTGGCATCCCTCTGAAATGATCTAGCAACATTTCCCCGCCCTTGCTATGGCCTGGATCAGAGCAATGGAAAGCACCACAGCTGCTGTGTCCCAGAAGGAAATGGAAATGCGTCCGTGCAGGATAGGAGAAACTACCTTCCCTCTGGTCCAGTTTTCCATCTGGAAGCCACCCTTGCCACAGCAGGCAGCCTCTTGACCTCCCTTCTCCTCTCCCAAGAAGACGGTTGCTCCCCTTATATGGCCGTGCTTTGGGGCATGAACGCTTATGGGTATTTGGAGCAAGCAAGAAGAAAAACGATGTGTGTGATTTCAGTATACAGCATTTCACATGTAAATAAACAAATAATCGCATCTTTCTGATCCAAATGGTTGTGCCGTCAGACGTGACAAAGGATTTTGCAGCACATGCTGCAATAAGGTATTTTAAATCTCATTCGAAACCTGTCAGCTTCCCTACTCCACAGAAGGGAGATAGCGAACAGCACATACTTCAAAGGGACGTTTTAAGGACTAAAAAGACGTTCACACAGGTATAAGGGTTAACAACGAGTCTGCTAGCTCCCTGGAAAAAGAAGTTGATATGGGAAACTTTCCTGTGCATCCTTAGTGATAAGTAAGTTATGTACACAGCCTAATTAGAGAAGTAAGACAGACTGTAAGTCCATAAGTGGGGGGTGTGAGAATTAGAATTCAGCCTTGAACATCTCCAGGTGTTGCTTGACTGCTGCCAAGTGTGTCAGGAATGTAATGATGTCCAGTCAGTGAAGACACTTGCAGCTTGCTTGCTGTTCAGAAAAGAGATGTAAAAGAGCGGAGAAGAATAATAAAGGAGAAACTTCTTATAATGCCCCAGACCAAGCCTTCAGATGTTTTTTATTAACCATCACCCCGACATAACAGCGACACATAACAACTACGCACGGGGCCTTGAAAATGCATATAAATCACAGGTGTTAACACTGAGACCTGGTTTATTTGAAATTGTGTCTGTCTGCAATGCGGCCCTGACCTCCCCTTGCTGCTGTGCGCCAGGGCGCTGTCAGGCAGGAGGACACGGCTGCCTGGCTGCCCACCTTGGGGAAGCGCAAAGAGACAGTGGGATTGAGGTTGACCTTGGTGGCTGAGCACTGTGGAGCGGGACATGACTGCCCTGGTGGTAGCATCCTGCCCACTGGTTGCTGGCAAGCAGTCACTGTCACATTTTAGGAGAAAGGGCTGTATCTTTTCATGTCCAATTTTCATGCTAATTACTTAACATACACTTGGAAAAGAAAATACCAAATACCCAACAATGAATGAGTGTTGAAGTCGAAAAGTCCTTCACCGGACTGACAGCCTTGCCAACCCCTGGAGGCCCAACAACCTGCAATCACATTTGGGTCTCTGCAGGACCCCTGCCTCCTTCAGGAAATGGCAAGAGGTTTAGGATTTCCTTTCCAGCTGCTCAGGACTCACCACTCCAGCCCCAGGCTTCCTGCAAAGCCATAGGTCTTTCACAAGTCCCCTACACAGCGAGGCTTTGCGGGTATTACTGCACTCACCTCCCCAGGCCTGTGCGGTAGGTAGGAGACTGATGTTGCCTTATTTTCCCCCGATGAAGAGACATGCAGCAGGATCAGGGTAATTACCTAAAAAAGAACACCCAGATTCTGGGATTTGAGGCACCTAGACCAGGAGCTTTGGAACATTAGCACTTTTTACAATGCTTTGCAGCTCCAAGTGTAATGAGGAGTGCTCATCACTTGCCACTCTAATAGCACCCCAGGAATGAGGGCATTATCCAGAATGTCTGTGCAGCATAGAGGAAACATCCCTTGGTGGGAAAACCAGCAGTCATTCACCACCCACACGCAGAAAGGGTCTGAGTTACAGTTGCACAAGCACTCATGTTGTTGGCATCTCCTTATACCTCAGTGCTGGGCTGCAATGCCAGTGGAAATTTTTCTCTGTGGTATCATTAGTAACAAGTTCCACTGTATCCATGGCCACACCTGGAACAAGCCAGGGGCAGGAGACAATGACCACGGGGCTGAGCACAGCAGTGTGGCTGCTCGGAGCATGCCCTGGACCAGCCAGAGGCAGTGGGGGTGCGTCCTTGCCATAGCCTTGCTGGCACTTCTGTGCTTGGCCTCATTACTTCTGCAACTTGGCATCATAGAAACATTATTACCACCATGCTCTAACCAACTGAGCTAATCTCGGGGTCATTTGGGTTGGAAAAGACCTCTAATATCACCGAGTGACCTCACCGATTACTTTGGAGTGGTCAAATGATTTATGTACCAGCTAATACGTACGATGGGAGTTATGATGTGTGACACAGATCATATTAGCTGGGCATTTGGTACCTGCTGTGGAAATGCAGTTAAACACCACTCAGGAGACAAGCAACAGCCTCTGGGCTGTCTTAGAGGCCAGTGTTGTCTTTGTCCTTGCAAACTTTTCTGCCCACTGCCACATATGAGCTCTGTGCTTTCTGTTCCCCTCTATGAATTCCCGGGCTTCCAGCTGAAAATCCACCCAGGCCTGTGGGGATTTGTTTTCCTTTGTGGCACAGTGGACACCGATGCAAATCTAAGGCCCTTTACAAATGCAGACAAGCTCTCATACCTCCTATGCCTTGCTGGATATATAGATTATCACTTGGGATAAGCTTGAAAGAGTAACAGGAGCCTCACTGCAAACCCACTAGTCTCCAGTGACAGGATAGGGGCCTGGGAGCAACCTCTGTAAAGCTTTCCAGTGTCATGAGGTGAATCTGTCCACATTTGGACAGCCCAACAGCTCACATTTGGGTGGCTCCCACGAACCCAGCGCAACGGGTACCCTTGAAACCCACCCGTGAGTTTAGCACAGTGGGTTCTGCCGAGGCCCCGGCTCAGTTCTGGGAAGATGGAAGGGAAGCGGGAGGACGAGGCACCGTCTCGCCGACAGCGCCTTCCCGAGTGGGCTTGAAGGCTTTTTTTGTTGTTGTTGTTGTTTTTTTCTTTCTTCCTTTCCCCCCCTCCCACCCGCAAGTTGCCAGAAGGCGTCGAGTCAATTGTCTGCAGCGAGTTCCAGCGGGGCCGGTGCCGGGAGCTGGGAGCGGGTCGCGGGTCGTGCGGCGCGGCGCGGCGCG
>JAWWES010000081.1:42125825-42136488 GCA_035583135.1 Lophotriccus pileatus | reverse complement strand
GGGGGGCGGGCGGGGCGGTGCGGGGGGCGGGCGCGGGGCGGCGCGAGGCGCGGGGGGCGCGGGCGGTGCGGGGAACGCGGGCGGGAGGCGGCGGCGGCGGCGGCGGGGTCGGCGATGGCTTTCGAGGCGCTGGCGGAGGCGGCGGAGCGGTGGTGCGCCCGCACGCCCTTCCAGCTCATCGCCGCCGAGGAGACGGAGCGGCGCATGGACTTCTACGCCGAGCCCGGCGTCTCCTTCTACGTGCTGTGCCCGGAGGCCGCCTGCGGGGACAATTTCGTGAGTGCCCCGGGAGGGGACCGGGGGTCACGGGCGTGCGCGGGTGTCCCCCGTGCGTGTGCGGGAGCGGGCGGGGAAGCCCTTGCGCCGCTGTGGGACGCTCCGTCCGTGCGGGTCGCCGGTGCTTGGGGGGAGCACCCGAGAGGGAGCGCCGAGGGGGCGGAGGACGGGGCCGTGCCCGGGAGGGAGGGATGCGGTGATGGAGGGCGGCGGGGCCGGGGGCCGGGGGGATCCTCCCACAGTCTGCAAAATGGAGTCCGCTGCCGGTGGGGGGCGGCCCCGCGGGCAGGGGCACCCCCCTCGCACCCCCCATCTCCATCACTCCGGCCCGGGGAGGCTGCGGGCCCCGGGGCGGGTGGGGAGGGAGGGTACGAGCCCCTCCCCGCGCCCCGCGGGGTTGCAGCTGCTGCTCCCCCCGCGGCGCCTCCATCCTCCCGGGGTGCCGGGCTGGGGCACGGCGCAGGGACGGGCGGACTGGCAGGACTGTCACGGCAAATGGAGAATGGGCAGGGATAAAATGGAGTCAGGATGACAGGAGGGCCGCGCCCCCCCGCCGCCCCGCCGCTCCCCCGGGCCCGCCGGGGCCGAGGGATCCGGGCAGGTGCCGCCGCGGCCGCCGCGCCCCTTCCCCTTCCCCGCCCGTCGCCGATTCCAGCGGCAAGTTCGCGCGGAAAAGGCACCGGCACCACATCACTGGGCTTTGGGGAGGGTGTCGGGGGGTGCTTTTCCCCTTGTCCAGACCCTCCCGGTGGAGAGCAGAAGTGCAGGAAGAGTCACCGAAAAGCGGCACCTCGACACGAGGTTTGTAACCTGCCAAGTGCGAGTTAACTTCAGTGAAAGGGCTTTGTTTTGGCTTTTTTTTTTTTTTTTTTTTTTTTTTTTTTACAAAATAGCTCCTCGCACAGACCATTATTATAGGAATGTTGTAGGTCTTACCCTTCCCGGAGGAAGTTTTCTCCCTCCACCTGCTTGACAAATATTCACTAAGTCACTTTCGAACAGATAAGTGCAGAGTGAGCCCATTTGACAGTTGGGTCCATGGAAACAATGAGCAATGAAGTGACTTCTCCTGGACCACAGATCCCAGCAAGCAGGATATTTATTTATTGTGTTGGCCAGATGGTCCTGCTGAATTCTAGAAGAAGTTATCTGGAGTTTAGTTATGCCTCTGTCCAGGGATGATACATGGGACCTCCAGCTGTAGCAGTGGAGCATCTCAGGGTGTGGAGTCTCTCAGTCCTCTGTGGGACTAGCTCTGCACATCCATCTTCCCAAGACCTATGAGCCTGTCAGACCCCAGTGCTCATTTATCTCTAGAGATGCCTGTGCCCAGAAAGGGCCATACCTGATGGACTCTTAAGCAGCTATAAATCCAGTGCGGCACTGGGCTAAAACTTTGATTGGACACTAATGCTATCGGAAATTGCAAAGAAAACTCATTATTTTTCTTAAGCGTGTTTTGTTTCTTTATACACTGCTCAGTAATAGAGTGAACTCTTTCAAAACAAAGTCTAGTCAACTTAAAAAAAAAAATCTTAAGCAGTTTCAGACTCAATTCCCATGCTTCCAACACTGACCGTGGTTTTTTTGAGTTTTCAATCACATTTTCCTCTCTTTTGACAAATATTTTCATTCCAGGGTTACTGTGGGAAAGACTCCCTGCCCAGACCCACCAGTAGTAAACCTGATTAGAAGGGCCAACTCCCGTCAAATGTGGATCATAAACAGTGGAAAAGTAGAAGCAGTGTTTTCTTTTCTGTCTTTCAGTGTTATTACTTGAGGCACTTTTTGTAATGATAGTATTTTTAAAACAGGCAAATAGATGTCATTCTTAATTTTTTTCCTGTTGATGGTGTCTCTTTAATGTGATTAAGACCCACTGATGAGCAGATTCTCCAGCATCCTGTTTTCTGCTCCTAGTGCACTGTGAGGCTTAATTTCTAGTCCCAGCTTGGCTATCTTGTTTTTTGCAGTCTTTTATTTTTTTCTTATGTTCCAGAAGATAACTTTCCTTTCTACATGCAATTACAGGCTAAAGTTTATTTTAAGGAGACTTAAGAAAAGCCAAGGGACTGGTTGTCATTTGCACTTTAAGCCTTGTTGCATGGCTGCTTTGGCACAATGGAGTGTGAAAGTGAGGAAATATAAACAGAATTCACAGTGACACACTTTACAGCCTTTTTGCACCCTGTGACTCTTATAAAGGAGCCTTATATTTAATAAGCATCTGGTGCCTGGTATTCTTGTACTCTTTTTTTATGTCTGCATTTCATAATAATGTGACTTAAAAAGCTATGTAGGAGGTGCTGGAGAAGTCCATGATAACCCACTTGTAAGGAGGAAATGATGAGCCTGATGTACTTAAAAGGGAGGTGGAGAAAAATGTGGAAAGGTTGCCAAGATGCAATCTGGGGGAGAATAATTCCAAATTTTTTATAAAATCAGAGATGCCAGATCTCAACAATCAAATATTTTTAATTTCCTGAAAAGGTATCTTTGAGCTAGGTCTTTAACATGCCAGGGATGCAGGAGACCCATGTAGATGCTTATTGGCATTTTCAATACCACCTGGACACTGAAACTCTCTGAATCAGCACTTTAGATAGCTGAACTATGTATAATTTAGCTCCTGAGGCTTGTGGTGTTCTCAAGAAATTAATTGGACTTCTGTAGCCATAATCATGGAGGGTGAGGGTTGTGATGCTATTCCTTGTAGTCTGTCATTTGTTTTGTCACCACGTTATTTATATACTAGTATTCAAAGTAACTGATAAATAAAAATATGAGGCCATTTTGATGCAAGATTTCCTGTAAAATATTTTAGAACAGAGCCAGTGAGTCTGAATATTTTCTGCAAATCGAATTATCCCCACACAGAAAAAGTTTTGCTGCCATGCTCAACAAGTGGGCTGGTTAGGAAAAGGTGGTCTAGCAAGTGACTTTGTTGTGCAGCAACACTGAGCCATCTAGAAGTGTGAGGGAAATCAAACCCCTCCAGATGCAGCCCTCTGCATTGTCTCAGCTATCTGCAGTGTGTAGAGGCTGAGCTAAATAATTCAGCCATGATCCTAGGTCAGCTGAGGTGGAAATTAGTGGCTGTGTGCTTTTGTAGTGACACAAAGCAACTGTGAGCAAAACTGGGCAAGCTTGGAAAACACATACTCAGATGATGAGGTTAATATTTTTTTAATTAAACAGCCGCAGCTGGGCACTGTGGTCCACCAGCTTGGCAGCAGCCCACTGCAAAGAGATCCTTAGGCATCAGGTTTTCCAGGAAAAGCATCTCCTTGTGTGCAGCTTTAATGACTGCTTTAACTTTCTAAGCAGGAGCTGAATCCTCAAATTACATTTGTTTTTATTTTGAGGTACCAAAATTCCTTTTGCAGGTTCCTCTGGAGATGCATGAGTCAGTGCTGAGACAGTTCCTGCACTGCTTCAGTGCAGCACTGAACCTCCACAGAGCTGTGGATGCAGCTGAACCTGTAGGCATTATAACCCTGGTATTTATTATGGTTAAGGTTTTTTTGGGGCAGAGATGAAATCAAGCCATTTCCGAGGGAGATGCATGCACTAATGGCACGTGAGACCTTTCATAGTGCATTTGTTGCTACAGTCAACGTTTTAAATTTTCTGCAGATAGAGAGATTGTTGGAAGCCTTACTTGCTTATTGCCTTATGATGCTATGCAAAAAAGTCTCCTCAAAAACTCAGTGGTCAAGTTTTCCCCTTATGCTAGCTCATATTATTCTGCAATACTGCTGACAAATTCACACTGGAGTCTAAAACGGGGTGCAGCTTGAAAAGATATTGTAAAAACGTGATAGGGCAACATGGGGTTAACTTTCCCTGGGGAACTAAGTAGCTATTATTTATTAAAGGGCAGGACCTGATTTTTATTTATGTAGAAGCTCCTGTGTATAGCTCTGGTAGTCAAAAGAAGCCACAATTTAAACAACAATGAGGATCTCAGAAGTCATAATCATTTTATACATATAAACAATTACCACAGGTTTAGCATGAGCCAGAAATTGTCAAGCTGCAATATCCAACTCCGAAGTTTGATGAAAAGATTAGCAGTAACTAAAGAATTATTGCTAACCCCAAGTAAGGAGCCAGAGCTCCAAAATCTTGAGGTTGTTCTTAAAATGTTCTGATTTGAAAGTGTTCATTTGTTATTTTGAAGAGGGCTCATTTGAGTTCACTTCATGTACCTTCTGCCTTTTTAGGCCGTAGAAATCACAAAGTGCAGGCTTTTTCTTCCCCTTTTTTTTTTTTTGTAAACAGAAGCTGAGATTTAGTTGTATATTTATAGGATTGCAAGGCCCATGACTCTAAGATGGCATGAAGTATCATGAGACTTGTGGTATGTGTGTTTGAAAGTTGGCAAGACTGCAAAGAACTTATTTTTATTGCCAGAATGGCTAAGGGATGACTCTGGTTATATGGAAAGATCAGAACCTACTCAGTAATGCAGAGTTGTTTTCATAACAAAACATTTCACTATGTTTATGCTTGTAAAATGCAACAAGCAGCAAGGAAAATGTAGGTCAAGTGAGGTTCATAGCAAAGCAGCTACAGTTTTTATCTTAAAGGTGCATCTTAGATGATGTTAAGTACTGTTTTCTTTCGCTAAGTGTAAAACTGCATCCCTGGCAGGTACTCACCACTGAAGGGGAAGGCGACATGCGAGCCTTATGTTAGGGATTGAAACATCTGTCGTTTTGAGTCTTTCCCTGAACGTTAGTTAAGCTTCAGAGAGACCCTCCTTTTTCCTCGTTTAAGCATAACCTGCTGTTTATAGCGGAGTAAAAAGCTGCACGGCACATTGGGGAAAAGAGCTGCTGTGCAAAAAAGGAGGTACAAGAGTCTCAAACCAATTTGGCAGTATCACGCTTCTCCGTGTCGCTGACTGCCTAAGACAGTTCCATACACAGGGTCTTCAAAAAGAAAGTCTTTATGGTTATGGGTTAGCTTGTGCTGTGTGCTGCCCTTGTTGTCTGAGCACTCGCACCATCACTTGCCAGCTCTGCTTCAGACAATGTCCTAGAAGCAGAATAAACATGAGTTTTGGGAGAGCCTTCACAGAGTCAGGCTGGGGAAGCAGCATCCCCGAAGCAGAAGCAAGATGAGAGGAAGATCCCAAATGGGTTTAAGTGTGCCTACCTGCAAAGAGAATATCAGGTTGTAAGAGGAGTAAACCTCAAAACAGGGAGGGCGGCTTGAATTGTCAGGATGTTGTGAGCGCCCAAACGTCTCTCCTTGGCTCTGTGTCTAGACTGCGGGTGTATTTTACATCTTTTCTTCTGCATCGTCAAGAGAATTACACGTCAAGTTCCACCTCCAGGGTCACATCACATTTGCACTAACGCCAGAAAGAGAAAGAGATGCTTTATCTTCCCGAGGGCTTCATTGCAGTGGGTGATGCAGAAGAAGAGAAAACCCAACATGACTTCCAGGTCTAAGCAGGGCTGACATCAAACACAGACACCTTTATAAGTAAAATATGCGTGTGCAAAGTGTGCATACCCTTCATTGCTGGTGCATTTTCACTTCTGGATCTATTTCCCTGCTTTCTGATGCATCGTGTTAATAAAATGCAGGTTCCTTCTCAGAGGTGTGGCTTCTGAAACAGCCTGCAGCGCCTGTCCCCAGGGCAAGTCTTGAACCACAGGAGGCTCGGTGTACTTTGGCAGATGTTTACAACATGTGACCTTATAAAATCACATGGAAAGGTTGGCGTGAATTCCTGTTAATGCCTTTGCTTTCTTGTGTTGCTGTTGGCTTTCAGCACGTGTGGAGTGAAAGTGAAGACTGCTTACCTTTTCTGCAGCTCGCACAGGATTACATCTCCTCCTGTGGGAAAAAGACACTCCATGAAATATTGGAAAAAGTCTTCAAATCCTTCAGACCTGTAAGTGCCTTTTTTTTTTTACTTCTAAACATTGACTATTGCCTGTGACTTAATAGAGCAGCACTGGATAGAGCAGGGTGTTTTTTTCTTCCCCAGGCACTTATACCTCCAGTCAGCTGCCTGGGCTCATGAGTGTTACACATAAGCTACCGTTAGGCCTTGGAAATTGTTTCTTGGAGGTTAGCTGCCTTTTTATTTCCATCTGTCTCTGTGTTTGAGAGGATGAGATTCCCATCCGGGGTGGGAGGCCAACTGATGCATCAGCCAGTGGCAGCGGGCAGGGACCTGCATCCTGCTGATGCAGCGCTGACTCTGAGGAACGGGACGCGAGTCAGCGCTGCGGGACTTTGTGGCAGAGTTGTTTCCTGGCACTGGAACTGGGGAGTTTTGCAAGGATATGAGTAGCAAAATAAACCTCTGGGAAGCAGGAAGAATGGTCTCTCCTGAGAGTGGCTTGTTTTATTTTACGGTTGGCTTTTTTTTCCTCCCAAGTGATCCAGATTTTGCTGTTAGGATGGTTTCCACGTGGTATTCGCTTGGTCACTGCTTGAGAAGAAGTTGGAACAGAAGCTGGGATTTGTGGGGAGGGGGCATGTGTGTTTCTGTTTTGCTGCTACTCAGCTTTCTGTCCTTGTTTAACATTAGATTTGGGTCAAAGCCTGGATTTCATCAGGGTGAGGTGTGTTAGGCTGGCTGTTGTCCTTCATTTTTGCCAAATCCTCCCTTTGCACAGCCTCTCTTTTTGAATGCCTGGGGCTGGCTAACGACTTGGTGCAAGGCAGAGCAGACGTTCGTTGCCAGAGCCATTCTCCCGTGATGTCCTTGAGAAAGTTGACTGATGGACATTTTTATACTCAACTGAAAATGTAGACCTTTTTTCCTCCTGTCTTTCTGGCTGACTAATTGAGAAGACTGAAAGTGTATCCCAAGTGTTTAGTGCAAAAGGGAGGGCCTGGAGCTCCGATACGAAAGCACTGGCCCTCCCTGTGTTACACCCTTGCAATGGTTTGCCGCAGACCGCCACAGCTGGTTCACATAAAAGAGCATCGTTTTAAAGAATCCTTTGAGAGGCTGGAAATAAATGGAACAGATGCACACTTTTCTTAGAAAGGACTGGAAATCTGATCTGTCACTACAGCTGCTTGTAATTGTGAAAACATACAAAAAATATAAATAAGTTTCCCGGAACAATATTTGGCTCTTGGATCTTCATAGCTGTTTTCTCCTGCTCTGAGAAGCTGTGTCTCTGACGAGAAACTTCCACTGGTTGAACTAAAGAGGACTTCAGAAAGACTTAATTCAACTGGTACAGATTACTTATTTCATTTAAACCACATTTATTTCAGCATAGTTTAAGTTACTGAGAAATTGACTTCAGTCAAACCAAGTTGAGCTACTCTTCAAAATAAAAAGGTTCAAAGCAAGAGGAACCATTATGCTCATGTTGCCTAGGCCCTTCATTAGTACATCACATTTCATCTCACGATTCCGACAACCAAGCACATAAATTGAATTGGTTGAACTGAAATGTGTCTTTTCCAAAGATACCCTCTCTTGATATAAAGTCTTCAGGTGAATTAAAGGATACAGCACTGCTGGGCACTTTTTCTGCTCCTTGTTAGTTATGGTGCTCTGAAAGCCTCTTTTGTTTACAATCTACATTTTTCTAGTTTTGCTTCCCAGCTGTTGAATTTCATTTTGCTTTTGTTTGCTCAAAAACGGTGTCCTCAACTGTCAGAAACGTCTTGCAAACTGTAATCAGGTACCTCTTAATTTTCTCTTGGATGTACCACAAAGAGTAAGTTTCTCAGATTCTCCTTTGGCCTAGTACTGAGAGATTTGCATCTGTATAACAATACTGGGTTTATGATTTGAGGTATGGTTTTGTGTAGATAAGTCTAATAAGGAATGGATTGACATTTTTCCCTTATTGTAGTTATTAAAAATAGCTCATACAGGGTAGGAAAGATTTTTAAAAATGAGTGGTGTTACCACAGATGTATGGAAACAGTTATTTTGTTCCCTCAGGCCTTTTTCAGAACAAAATCACTTTTCTTCAGTATTGGGAAATTATTTCCTTGGCATCACTTCATGCTGTCCCACGTCCTTTTTCTGCTGGACCTGGTGCTAATGAAACCACAGTGCATTTGCAGGGCGTTTCTTCTCCACTGTCCCAAGCAAGTCTACCAGTCTGGCAAACTTCAGTTTGAAAAATGTTAGTTTAGGTAAAAACTGCTGCTGAAGGTCAGACTGAGGTCTTCTGAAGTATCTGGTGGTCCTGGCTGTCAGTCTGGGAGGAGAGGGGACTAGGTTTTTGGCATGTGCTTGCTAAGCACCTTTTGAAAGTCTTCTCCATTTCATTATTCCCAGGAGGCATCCAAGATTATTAGACTGTTCTTAAATTCTTTGTTGGGGTCCTTTGAAGAGAAATACTTAGAAGAAAACAGTGGCAATGCATCTGCAGCTTTCCATGCCCTTGTGCACAGCATGAACATCTGCCCTCCCGTAACTGAGACCAATATTTGTCCTGTAACTGAGCTCAGCCCTGCTCCGCACATTCACGGTAACAGACCAGCTGGGACTCCACAGCTTACCCTGGGGCTGTGGGGTAGGAAGGTACTGGCTGCTGCTGCACAGGGCCCTGTGTTTCAGTAACAGTGGACTGCTAAAGCTCAGTCTTGTGCTTGGTTAATTTATCAGTCTGCTTGTGCATCAGCTTTTGGTAGGAGGCAGTGTCACTGTGCTTCTTAATAACTTAATAACTACTAGGTGATTTGTGTAAAATCAGGGCACTTGGGAAGAGTTAAGAAAGACAAATACAAGAAATGCCTGAGGGACGTCACACCAACTGGCAGCATTCTCAGAGAACCAAGGCATGAGTTGTACAATTCAGCAGCAAATTCTGGGCTTCGCACACTGCGCTCCTCTTCAGCCTAAAAAAGCCTGCATCTGAACTAGGGAGTCTGCAGTGTAAAAGCCATTTATCCCATAATCAGTGAATTCATACATATCATGGTGACCTCTCTTTTACCTCCAGGTGGGTAGTTTGGCCAGCAGGAATAAATAGATGTAGTTCAGGCAGTGCTGCTGCTGGTTGTTATCTTCTCTCCCTGCTTTCCTCCCTGCCTCCTCACCATGCTCCTGTCTTCCTCCTACCCACAGGTCTCCACCTGGCAATTTTGTTCCCCTTGGCTCTTTAACTGATGGATCAGCTCTCTCTTTCTACACCCCTTTCCTCTTTTACCTCTTTTCTCCTTATTTTTGCTCTCCAATTAAATCCTTTCAAGTCTGCCACATAGCTGATAATGTAATATAGGAAGCAAATAAGGAGTAGAAGCAAAAACTAATGTGTTTGAAAGAAGACAAGATTAGACTAGGGCCAGCTCAGGTCATTGTCATCATCTTATTTTGTCCTTGTTCTTGTACACCCTCCTTCCATTTTGACCCAATATTTGTAGATCTCCCTGCACTTTGGACCCTGATCATCCCTCCTTGGTGTCAAGGTGTGGGCTGATTTGCCACTGCAGTCTGGAGAGCAGTAAGAGGTTAACAGCAGTGAGGGACCATAGCCCTGTGGGAGGTGACAGGATTTGACCTCTAAAGGCAAGATCTGCCTGGTCAAGGTCCTTGGTGCCTTGGAAGCTCGTAAAGTGTCCTTGCGAGAATAAAACTGCATCTCCCTTGGAGGAGCCTTTCATCCCATACTGTCCTGTCCCATCCCATTCTGTTGCATCCCATCCCACCCCACCCCACCCCATCCCATCCTGCTCTCACCTCACCTCATCCCATCCCCATCCTTCCTCCATAAAACCACCAACATCTGCAACATCACTCTTATTTGTGCCGCTCCAGGGAAAGAAGAGCCAGGTTTCCCAAGGGCGAAGAGAGAGGGGATGTGTGAAAAGCAGGATGTATTTCCTATGCTTTGAGATTGTATACGTCTTTGCGGTTCTTGTGGTGTATGTTGTGTTTTCCATGCTCATTTTTGCATGGGGAAGGCTTAGAGTATCCCATAAAATGAAAACTCATGTGTCTCATCTCCTTGCAAATCAAGAAGGAATTATAACCAGAGCTGGGGGGAAAAAAATGGGGTCACAGCTCTTTCTGCCATAAACAGAGGAGTACAACACTCACATTTAATTTGAATCCACCAGATCAGTTTAGCAAAAATAATACTGCTGTATAGGAAAGTCTAGAGACTCCTTGCTATTGCCTTTTGAGAACTGTTTTAATTTGAGCTTCAACACAAAACAAAACCCCCACATCCTGAAAATGAACGAAGCAGTTTCACATTCAGTTAAGTATTTGATTTGAAAAGTATGCATACATAGGAATTTACTTTGTTCTGCTCAGAAGACAAGAACATTTTCCATTTGGGGTCTCTCTTTAAAATCCAAAGGAGGGGATTTAGTCAGAAAATCCTCCTTTCATTTCCCTGCTGAAGAAACCCTGCAACTAAAAAACTGATCATCTCCC
>JAWWES010000081.1:42096994-42113931 GCA_035583135.1 Lophotriccus pileatus | reverse complement strand
GTCAGAGGAAGAACCAAAACCAGTGTTGCATTTGCCTGCAGGGCACTGCCAGTGTGTGCATCACATTTCTCAGTTATGAGAAAATCTGCTACCTTGAGTGCATTCGCCCTGTATGTGGCTTTCCCTCTCACACCTGCAGCTGCAGACTAAATAACTGGGAGTGCAGTTAGCAGAATATGTCTCTATCTCCCCTGTTTTTCTCCTGGTCAGCATGCCCAGGACTATGGCCGGCCTTTTCCCTATTGTTCAGCTGGATACTCTCCAAGCACTGCTCTCCATTTTCCTCTGCATCCTTAAGGACCATATGCTCGGCTCCAGCAAAGAACACAGACTTGCAGGCTCCATTCAGGAGGACATGAAGTGCTGGAAATGCAGCAATTCACACAGAAAAGCAGTGCCAGTTTTTATGCCTTCATACTGTCCCTTTTGGTTAATAAAAGTTTGGAAACTTTTATACTGGCCCTTCTTGAAGGGTTTTTCTTTTGTATTATTCCATTACTCCCTGTTTGCTGTACTTATTTTTGTTTCTGCAAAACCCTTATCAGGAAAGGTTTTGAACTGCCTGTTAGTCATGTAGCAACAATGGGGAGTGGCAGCTCTGGCAGCCCGAGCATGTGAGTTTGTGTCCTGCTCGCATCTCATGACAAAGGCTGCTGATGTATAACCCACAACGTGTCAGTGGCCTTCTTGGCTGCCCTGCCGAGGGTGGTCGGCCACTGTGCCAGTCACATCTCTCCTCCATGTCCCCCTGGCTATGGAAAGTGAATGCCTTTAACCTTGAGGAATTCAGCTCTGTTTTTCGAGCCTTCTGAAGTCAGCGTATCAGACTGCAATAAAATTACTTATGTGAAACCTAAATTACAAAGCACAGAGCTTGGACCCTTTCTCACCACTGTGAAATGTCTGAGCCTGAGGGCAAGACAGTTTTGCGGATGCAGCAAGCCACGAGCTGAAGATGTAAAGTGGGATAATGAAATGTTTGCTGAGACTTGTCCAACTGTGCCTAAGGGTTTCCTTCTCACTAGTCCCAGGGCATGGGTGTGTGTTTTTCCATCTCTGTAGGATAGCAGGAGGCACCTTTCCGGGAATCAGCACAGCAAGGCTCTTGCTGAATTTCTTCAGGTTTTGTCCATGTAGTCTCTTCATTGTGTCATCCAGAAAAAGGGAGGGAGGGCATTACCTGCAGAACTGGTAATGTGATCACTAACCTGGCTTCATCAGCTCTCCCTGAACCCTCCCAAGCAGAGATGAGCAGTTAATTAGGTAACTGCTCCTGTGCAGCATCCCCGGTAAAAGACAGTTTGCAGTGCAGCAGCAGATCAGCAAAAGTGCATACTACCAGGCCCAGGAATGTGCTTTCATGCATCAGCACACAAAAGAGCTCAAGAGAAAAAGTAGGGATAGACTTGCCATTTCTGGGTTAGAGTCACAGGATCATTAAAGTTGGAAAGGACTTCTAAAGAATCATTGAGTCCAACCTTTAACCTAACATTGCCAGGTCCACCACTAAACAGTCATCAGAAACACATAAGAAATGGAGGAGATAGCATCTGAAAACAGGGGTGAGGGGGTGTTTTTGGAGGAAAAAAATCAAATCATCTTTGTTACTGTGGAAACTAAGCAAGGAACACAGTCAGCCCCAGAGGAACAGTGACCTTGGGCCAAAAGGCTGCAGGAAGAGCCAAGGAGAAGGCATTTAGGAGATCTCAGATCCCACCTCAAAGGTGACTGTATTTCAGGAGATGGTGGCATACTCAAGATGGGGAAAGAGAATGCCAAAGAGGAGATACAAGAGGAATGAGACTAGGAAGAGGGCATCATAGGAAAGAACTGGAGGAGGAGAGGATTGGTTTGGTCCAAGGTGGGACTGGAGAAGGCCTTGTGACAGACTAATGCAGCCAAGCTCAGCCAAAGCCAGTAATTGAAATGAACATGGAGACATAGCAGCATCTGATGGAAAAACACTCAGGCAAACACGGCTGTAGCAAGAACCTTTGAGCAGCAATCACTGCAGCTCTTCTTCCTCCTCACCAGTCTCCCAGGGGGGTCCTGCACCATTTCTTACGTTTTTCTGAAGACTGTTTAGTGGTGGACCTGGCAGTGCTTAGTCGCTTATTCTGGGTTCCGGGATCTGCAGCCCACCTGTGGCCCCCTCTGCTGTCACTCAGCTTCTTCAGAAAGAGCAAAAAGAGCATTGTCAGGACCCCAAATCCTTTTGACTAAGCACCAGCTGCTGCCACACCCAGCCAGGCAGCACACTGAACAGGCAGGGCTGTTTGCTGCTATGTGAGGAACTTCTACAGCTCTGTGACTAAAGTCCTCTGTACCCTTGGCTCAGATTGTCACCACGTCCATTTGTACAAACTTGAACATGTTATCACACCATTAGAGCTTTCACCACCAACTGTTCTTTCCAAACAATAAAAATCATGTTTTCCTTCCTAATAAAGTCTCTTTCCTTACACTGTCCCTGCAACGGTGCTGTTTGTACAATGTAAGGCAAGCCTTGCCCATGAAGAAGGGATCTGCCCAGGCCTGCAGGTCTCTTAATGGGATGAAAATGCGGAGAGTTAATACAACCAAAGCAAACTGATCAAATTTAGCCATTCAGTCACCTGCAGTGGCCTGACACCTACTGTTGTATTGGACATTTAGACACACAAGCAAATGACACAGAAGACATGAACAACATGTTTCCAAGTGCTGCCACTGAAGCCAGCATCTCTGATGGGCAGCTCACATGGTCTTGCAGGTCCCTGAACCACTGCTCTTTGTCTTTGCAGCTGTTGCTTGGCAGAGTAAAGCTTCCACTCAGTGCCTGTCTCTTCATTCTTCAGAAGTAACTCTTTTCCAGCAGTGGTACTTAAATAATGTCAGTCTGCAAAACTGGTTCATTAGCCATGATAGCAGAGGAGAAGAACTTCTATGAAGGAGGAGAAGGCTGATGATCACCAATGTTTGTATTAGCTATCCTGGCAATGGAGATTTTTACATTAAAGAAAACAGATGATAATTCCTGAATGTCTCCAGATGAAACTCAGTTTGCCTTGTTAAACTCAGGCTGGAATACAATAAAAAATTAGCTGTTTCTGTAGCTGACCACTGAGGGGGAGTTTGGAGTGCAGCTTGGAGGAGTGGGGATGCCCTCTGTTGCTCCTATGCAGTCCTAACCATAAGTAACCACTACTGCTGATGATGGACGAGTCTTACAGCATGTGGTAGCTGCAGAGTACACAACCATTAATCACATGTCCAGCAGCCAGCCTGCGCAGATGAAGTTGGCTGGCCCTGTCCATTTGTAGCTGAATCTGTGGTTTTCATGGCCAAGTGGAGGCCAAGGGCTTCTGAATGGACAACCAGCCTCTCAGAGTTACATGTTCTACTGCCACCTCCACTGTTGACCCCAAGAACTGGTCACAGTTCACAGCCTCTCTGATGAACAGCACAGCCCTCCTATCCAAGGTGGGCATTTCTCCATGAAGTCTCCTTTGAAAGGTCCTCTGTCCTCTTCCCCTCCTCACTTGTCTGCTGTTGCTGATATTGCTACAGCAAGCTGTAGCCAATACAGGCAATGGTGGAGTAGGGATGTGGCTCACTAAGCCACAGGCAGCCAGAAGAGCAGGTCAAATGCATGGGCAGGAGCCACTGCCTTCAACCAGTGAGCAGCAACCTTGCATGTGGAGCTATCTTGGGCACAGCAACACATCAGGAGTTTGCAAAGTCCCCATCAGTCCTGGAGAAGCAGAACATGGGGTGCCAAAGAGGCCTTGCAAGAGCCAACCTGCCAGATCTGCAGTGTGTACCCTCCTGGCTATTTTCTCTTTCATATCCTGTCGGTATCATATGAGAGACTTCATGTGAATTTGAACTGACTCACCCATGGAAGAAAACCCTATGTGGGGAGGAAACAACTTGATATGGTGACTTGATCTATGTTTGAAACAGCAAAAGCCTGGTTTAGTTTCCCTCCTCTGCTGTGACTGACCTCACTCCTTCAATGCCATGTGGTGTGTTCTTGCACTAATGCTGTGAGGGTTACCTCAGAAATCACAGAATCATAGAATTATAGAATCTCTGAAGTTGGAAAATACCTCTAAGATCATCAAATCCAAATGCAAGAACCTTCTTTATTTCTTAAAGAAATACATGTTTTGTGGCAGAGAGCAGGGAGTGGAAGTATCCCAGATATGCAGGTGGGCTGTTGCTGGATTTTCTTTCCTATGGGAATACACTGGATAGGACAAGCTTAGTTCCTCTGCACTGGCTCTGACCTCCTGACATGTTAGCACTCAGGGTATTAAATAGTGCCTCTGGGTTTGTTTACTGATAAACTTGTTAAGATGTGAAATTTGTGTGAAAAGACAGCACATGGTTAAAGCTGATTTTACTAACATAGCTCAGAGGTTACAAGAGCCTTATAAAACAGCAAAATTCCGGTTTCCTCTTTAGGTTAATCGGTGAATCTGAGAGCTGATTTTCATCCAGCTTCTGCTCTTTTTGTCCATCTAAACAACTGCTTTATGGTTGCATAGAGAACTCCTAAGGATGTTCTGGTTTTGCCTTTTCCTTTCATCTTCAGGATTTGCTGGGTCATGAAGTCCCCTGTCACGCTGCCCTGGCATGTGTACATGACTGCTAGAGGTGCCTTGGAGGGCAGACAACCGCAATGGACCTTGACAAACCTGGCTGTAATCCAGGAAAATGGGACAACCCACCTCAAAGCCTGGGCAAAGGCATGGGTAAGAAGCCATGTGCTGACCAAACTCTGCTGGAGTCATCAGCTGGGCAAGCCACAGCTTTGTGAGCCAGTGTCACTGTGTGGACGTGGCACAGGCATGCATTGTGTGCCAAGGCAGGCACTCTGGCATAACTCCACATCCTCCAGCTCCCTCCTACACCAGAGTGGGCAGTTTTCTCCCCAGCCCTTCCCTAATTGCTCATTCCTGGACCCTGGCCACTATTTGCTGCTCCAAGTGCCTTTGGTAGAATTATCTGCAGAACTGCACTGTGAAGTGAGCTGTGTTAAAGGCCAACAAGGGCAACCAGGTTTCTGGTTCCTTCTGAAGGGATGATTTAAACCTCTGTCATGTTAGCAGCTTCTTTATGGTTGCTGCAACTCAGGAAGAAAGGAATGACAGCACAAGGGGACAGGGATGGTGACAGGATGGATGGGAACATCTTCAATTGGCTTTGCTGCCGAAGCTGGCAAAGCAACATCCCTACACATCAGCCCTGCTAGAAGCTCTCCCTGCTCTTTCCAGGCTCCCACCACTTTGCTGGCAGATTCCTACATTGCTTGAAGGAATTCCATTTCCCTTTAGGGAGTAAATGGTTCATGTAGTTTGGCATTTATTCTGTCATGGCATATGTGGGACTATCATTAACATTAACAGGAATGACACGTCCATCCAGCAGAGAATAATCTGCTTAATGGCGAAATAGGAAAGCTGTGTACATTAAATTGCAGGCAGCCAGTCAGCTTCTCGATGTAGTTTTCCCAACGATAAAATTGAGACTCATTTCAAAACAGGAAATTAATTTTCCCTCTTTTTATTCAGTGGGTGCCATAAATACAAACCTGCCACTTGACAACCCACGGAAGTCTCTGCTGTGATGTATTTATAGGAGCAGACATGCCATGGATGCCTTAATGCAAAGCCAGCTTCTGGCTTTGTTGGACTGATGGCTTCTGAAGTGACAGGTAGCTGGGACAACATTTGTCTCAGCTCACACCCAGTGCCAACCTATGAACAACTTTTACAGGCTGAACTTAAGCATTTGAAGTTTCTCTGCTGAAAAGCAGAAGAGGTGAAAGAAGGATGAAAAAAAAATGTAGGTGGGTGATAAGTACTTGATTTGTAGAGGTATAAGTTACCACCAAGTATTTAGTTGTTCTCCAGAAGAAAGTAAAATCTGGATGTATTTCATCAGAAAATTCAGACCAATTGTACTTAAGTTCATGCTATTCTTTCAAAAACTAAAGTTCTGGCTACAAGTTTGCATAAACAAGGATAGAAATTCTTTGTTATGCATTTTAATATATGAAATGGAAATACAGCCAGAGAAAATGGGAACTAGGGAAGAGTCCCTGAGTATTCAACAGCAGTGAAACTACCTTGAACACTTGAACTACTGCCTTCTCCATGACATGTTCAGCTTTTCGGGAGATGTAAAGCAGTTGCTGATTTTCAGTCTTTAGAGGGCATTTGCCACTGCACTGCCCATGCAGATTGTGAAGTGTGAGCCCTAAGCAGCCCCTGTGTGTGCAGCAGCAGCAGCAGCAGCAGCAGCAGCAGCAGCAGCAGGCAATAGCACCTGGGTGGCCTGCACAGTTCTCGAGCAGGTCTGGCTCAAGCGGGACTTCATTCTGCATTTGGCCACTCGTTTCTCTCTAGCACTGCTCTCTCAGTTGTGAAACTGTCCATCAGGACACATAATGAACAGACTGGAGACTTGATTTGTGTTAAAAACAACCTCCCATACAGATGAGGTTATTTCTAACCCAGGATGGTTTGCCTTTTTAACCCCAAATCAGGAGCTGATGGAGTAACAAGGGAATGTTTCTAAGGGGCGAGGGAAGAAGTTACTGCTGAAAACAGTGTGAGTCAAATGGCTGGCTAAGATGATGATGTGTCCCTTTTCCTATACATGCTTCACTGCTGTTTTGCTATGGACCAGGATGTTCATCCCAAGCTGCAGTGAAACCTGAAATACTGGTTGGGCTTACACCTAAACAACAATGAATGTTCAAGTACTTGAATGCATGACTGTATTAATTAATAAATATTAACATATCATTAAAAGTAGAAGAAAAGAATTGAAACTTCTTTCACTTGTCTCAAGTGAAAAGGTCACAAAAGTACCTGAAGAAATCAGGACAAAGTGTGCTTCCTTCCCTACAAATTCCCACATCACTCTCCTCTTCATTCCCACTGGATAAGCACTTCTCCAACTGCTGGCCACTGAGCAGCTCTGAGCTGCTAAAAACCAAATCGTTCAGGCCAGATGTGTGGGACCTACATCTGGGTTAGAATAACCCCCTCAGTCCCAGCGTTTTCCCTGGAGCCAGGGGAAGACTCTGAGGTGGAGTGGAACCAAAATGAGCTTCCCTGACCTTTCTCCCAAACCATCTGCAAATCTGGGGAAGGGATCAGGCTTCTTCCAGCCTCAGCCTTCTTCTCGTTTCAAATCTGGTTAACTGGAAACGAACCAAGCTCACAGTAAAGTGCAGGCAAACCACAAGCCAAAGAAATATCATCCTTAATATTTTGTTTAAACTATTTCCAGTATAAGCCATGTATGCTACAGCTGTATTGCTCCAGTCCGATAATTAACAGCTTGTTGATTATGTCTAGGGTGGAGAATAAATACATTGTGTCCTGTCCTCTCCTCTCACCATCCCAAATAAGTAGGTTCTGTGAGTGCCTTTCAGGGCTGCCATTGGCTCCTAACGTGGGCTATCCTTAGCAGAAGTTACATTGCAAGGGGATAAAAAAACCACCACAAGTGAGTACCTTAGTCCCCTCTCTGGCCCCTTGCTTCCACCTGTCTTTGCTGCCTCTGACATCCCGTGGGGAAAGAAACTGCAGCATAACTCCTTCCCTCTTTCCCCCCATTCTCACTGTTCCTGGGGCAGTGAGGAGGGAAGCCAAAGCCAGGGTGGTCCCATCCAACCTCCCCGCAGCTGTCGCAGCTGCAGCCCTTCAGGGGCAGAGCTGCTGGACGCTGCAGTGCGAAGCCCAGGGAATGGAGAAATGGGTGCCTTGCAACATTTAGTATCAATATACAAGCTGCTTCTTTGTTGTTTTCCTGAAAATGTAATCTCAAAAGTTACCACTTCTATCATCCCTTTTGAAATAAGCTATACTTTTCTGCCTGGCTTCAGGACAAGAAAGCTCACCCACAAAGCAGAGGCTCTTTAGAGCTTTAAACTTTGAAGTGGTTGTTCTTAACACAAGCATCATAAGAAACCTTAGCACAGGAGCAGAATTAAGCTGAGAAAATGAATATTCTGCTGCTTTAGGTGTACTAGCCTGGTGCAAATTCATCCTGGCTTCCGCAACTCCCCAGTATGATTTGAAGAGATGAAGAGGGAAAATCTGATGAAGAAGGAACGCGGTTTGGGCTGGTAGATGCACTGGATACAGGGAAGCTTCACAGATACTACTGCCTGTTCCCAGAGGAGAAGGAGCTCAGGGCTGCAGGTGGCTCTGGGCAGTTTGCAATTGCAAGGGATCATATTTTATTTTTCGCTTGTGGCTAAGTCAGCTGCTGCATTAAAAAATGACCATGGTCAAAATCAGCGCTGGACACGGCCATGATATGGGGGAGTGGAAACCATGCCGTAGTACATCTGCTGCCCTGGCACACAGCCCAGCACATTAACCAGCAGTGTTGGGAAAGAGGAGGGGACAAGAGAAAGAGCTACAGCCTCCAGAGGCTTCCTTATTCTGACAGTGAGTCTTTCTTGGGCAAAATCTTCCCACATTGGGTGAGTTTGTGCATCCCTGTGCAGTGCATTTTTAAGACATAGGATTAAATGGTTTCCTGAATAGGGGCAATCTGAAATGTCAGTTCATAAGCTTTTGCCCTGATCTCTGACCTGGGACCCACGAAAGAGCAGGGCATAAGGTGCTTGAGGGAGCATCTGGGGAGATGCAGTTACCAGGCTTGCCAGCCTGTGCAGGAGTATAGGGAGGCTGCCAAGTGGAGCTGTGCGGTCAGTCTGGGAGCTTCCCTGAGGATGCCCTAGGTTTGGCAGCCAGAGCAGCAGGGCCCTACTGCTTCTGAGTAACAGCCTATGTTTGTGGTGGGGAAGCAGATCCCATTGTGCTGCCTCATCCCGCTGCCTCATACCCCTTGCTGCTGGAAACTGCAGCAAGGGGAATCCCAAAGGCAATAATTTGGGGTCAGAAACCTGCTGACCCCCACCAGCCTCTTGCTAGAGCTCTTCAAGCTCTCAGACATGCTGACAATCCCCAGGGGATGTTAACTGTGGGATGGATTGGGGTCTTGCAGTGTAAGTGCTTGGGGAACTATTTCTGTGTCTGGATTTCTCTGCTGCCACCACTGAGGAGTACTGATCTCTGCCTGGGAGCCCTGTGTGCAGTCACTGTGTCAATATTTAATCATGGTAATTAGTAACAGGCTGGGTGGCTCAGGAATGCACAGTTCAGCATTTACCTCAATCACCTCACCCATCTTTTGGGCACGTAAGGGATGTGTCTATGGCAGAGAGAAGCAGAAGCTCATGGAAGTGTCTTTTGCCCCGTGTCTTTTGCCAAATGTTTTATTTATAGGCTTTCACAGACCCTTTTGCTCTGGTGGCACATGATGCTGTGAACTCAGGAAGAGAGGAACTGCATTCCAGGTCAAAAGAAATTCTGTCTGTACCTAACTCATGGGCAGCTACCCTTTGCTACTAGTGTTTTAAGGCTTTTAAATACCACAGACTGGTGACAGAGCAGAGAGACGCCTCTTTCCTCTGAAAGGCAAGCCCTTGTATGCCTCACATAGCTCAACCCCTCCACTATAACAGAGTAGAACATGCATCCAGTTGTATCAGTCAATGCCCTGCGCCTCTCCCAAAGGCAGCAGCTGCCAGGGGTGGGTCCTCTCTGTTTTGAGGCATGAGGTTCAGCCAGCAGACTGGGGCTAACTGCTTCTGAAATATTTAGGAATTTCTGTTCAGAAGAGTTATAAATTAAGCTATCCTTGGAGACATCATAAATCAGATCTAGGGCTGCCTGCTTTGAAGCAGCTTTCTAACACAGCAGAAAGACTCTCACTCATGGTGTATGTAAGCTACGGCTCCAGGATATACCCATTCTTCGTGTGTGAAAGTTCAAGTTAATAAGTGTAGTAAAATAAATTAATAGGGGTAGTAAAATCAAAGCCAAATTCAAAGAGTTGCAAAGGGAACGGGCAATAAAATGGCATATAAAATTTAATATAGATAAATGCTTCTGGAACTCTTTTTCTGTGAAGGTGCAGAGAGGGATGCTAAAGGTCTGTAAAATCATGAGTGATGTGCAGGTGGAAAACAGAAAAAAGTTTTTAACTTTCTCCTCTGATACAGGAGGTAGGGGCCATCAAACAAAACTACTAGAAGGTTCAATTTAGTTCTTCACACAAAATGTACTCAGGTGGTGGGATATGTTACTAAACACAGGATGTAGGTGCTCGCAGTTTAGCTCAGCTGAGCAAGTTCGTGGAAGAACAGATCTCTGGTGGGACCACAAATGGCTGTAGTGCACCCCATCCTCTCCCCCAGTCCCTTCTCTTTTTAGCCTGTTGTCTTTTTAGTAGCAGAGGAGAAGCTGAATGTAGCCATCAGAACTGGAGTTACATGGAGTCCTGAACTGGAGAGACCTGTCAGCCAGAGGAAAAAAATTCATTGTTCATACAATAAAAGTGATGAACTTACAACATACATCTCCATCACATATTGAAGCCTCTGTAGTCTGCACTTACTGCACAGCAGAAGACAAGTTGCCGGATCATTGTCCCCTCCTCATCCATCCTTATTCTCTCATATCTTCATCAGGGCACTGGTCACACCACATCAGGTGTCTAGGATATATGAGTGATAGGAGATCAGGTTTGAGTTGGCAATATCACTCACCAGTCTCAGCCTTCCACAGAAATATGGATCAGTGAGCAAGAGACTGATAGCAGTGCTGCAAGACACAAGGTAGATGTTGCTCCTGCTTTTTTAGAGTACAAATATTGCAAAATATTGCAAATGCAGAGCGATTAGCCTCTCTCCTGCTCCTGGCCAAAGGCGCTGGCCTGTGGAACCACAGACTGGAAGAAGGTCTATGACACTGTGGTATAGCAAAGGGGGCAGCAAGGCAGGGTCTATCTATCAGGGCCTGATGTGAAGGGAACCTACTGCTGGGTTCTCCTTACATATGCCTCTGTACTGAGCTGTCATCTCTGTGATTCCTGGTGAGATCCACCTATCACCACAGCACTGCCTGCCCTCTGCCTCTCACCATGCAGGAGAAACTCCAGATATCCTCCTCACCTTTCTGTGATGCCTGTGTGCACATGCCAGTGTGTCTGCACTAACTACAGCCGTGTAAATACACCTATGCATGTATTTTTATATAGACATAAACAACAACTTTGCGTCTGCTATTTTCAAAGGAGCTGAGGATTTGGAAAGGGCCTTTTCTACCAGAGGAGGCAATTAAGTAGTCTACTTATTTGAATAGGGGCGGTATCCTGTTCTGCCAGTGAACAGTGAGGATGGCTGCCACAACAGCCAAGTGGTGCAGCCAGAAAGCATTTCACTTAATCACTTTTTGACAGGACCTGGTGTCTGTGGAACATTCATAAATAATTATGCTGGGTACACAGGAGCTGGCTCATTGTTGTGGACCCACAACAAAGCAGAAAACAAAACCCCAGCCAAATCCCAAATCTTTTCTAATTGTTGGTGTGAAGCTTCCTACTAAACTGAGTTCAGAACATAGCTTGTTGTTCATGGTGCAGAGGGGAGGGTATGGCATTAGCACCCCTGGGGCCTCTTCAGTGACACGGAGAGGGAAGGGGGAATATCTGGAGCCCCCAGTGAGCATGGGTGGCAGGAGGTGAGTGAATAGGGAGCTTCACTTGGGAGGGTGACAGCTGCGAGGCTCCATGTCCCCTCTGCTCCCGACAGCAGTGCCTCCTAGAGCTATTGTTTCTCTGCAGCCAGGATGACAGCCTTGTGTATCTTTTCGCTGGGGTAATGCCTTCCTCCCAGGCACGGATGCTGTGCACATGGGATCGAGTGTTGTCAGCACCTGATAAACAATAGGGCATTAAGGAAAAAAAAAGGTGGCTTTCTTCAGACCCAGACTTTCTCATTTCCAAGCTATCTGCCTTTCAATGAGAGCGGCTTATCTGACCTGACCACTCCAAATAGTCAGGAAATATGCCCTGTGCTGGCAAAGATTGGAAAACAAAATTGACTTCTAAATGCAAATGGAAGTCGGTAACAAGGGAGCAATATGCTCAGAGCTTTCCAGGTCCCACCTTTTCATCCCCCATCCTGTCACCCTTGTGTGCGTCAGTGGCACACATCCCTCCTGTGCTCTGACCCTGAGCACATTGCTGTGACCCCTCTGAATTCAGTGCTGCACCCCCTGACCCAGCGCTGTGTCAGTGAGGGATGGAGGGGGCTGTGCTCAGCCAGGCACCTTGTAACAGTGCTGTGGAGACACGTTAGTGAGGTCTGACTGCCTCTACAGCTCAGAGTGTTTGCTTTGCTGGCTGGTTTCACTTCTGAACCGCACTCTGGCATGGCAGGAAAACACTCCTGGAGGACTCCAGGTGTGTATCTGAGTGAGCTGAAGCCCAAAATTAGTTTTATATTATATGGCCTTCATCACCTCGTGGACTTGTTTAACACTGTAAATGCTGGATTAACTGCTTTGGGTTTGTCTGGAGCAAACAGTGAAAGCTCCAGGTTGGACTGGGCTGCAGGAGAGTGGTTTGAGAACTGGCCGCAACTCTGATGAGAACTCTTACAGACAGCCTGCAAGCTTCCCTCTGAACCACTGACACTTGCATTCCCATGTTCTTTCCCTGCTTTTCACGCAGTTCTCTAAAAGCAAGCTCCTCGTGCCTGTTCCCACTCCTGCCTCTGATCTGGAGAGGGACTGCACAAACCGTTTTACTTCTGTAGCTCTTGGTCTTCCTACCGACCAGAAGCTCTGCAGAAAGAGGAATGGTTCCCTAATGGGTTCCCAATTTAACATGAATGGATGACATTCCACCACACTGTGGTGGAAAAGGGGAGACATTTGGTTCACACAGATAAGTGTCATCCACTAAACACTGTGAGCACCACAGAGCTGCTGGAGTCCTGTACTTGGCACCTAAGAATGCTCCAAAACAGAATCAGTTGATACATTTCAGTAGTTCCAGGGAAAGCAATGAGCCAGGGTGGGTAGGGATGTCTAAATAACACCAACAGTAAGGGAAAACTACAGATAGTCAGTGCTCAGTGGGAACAGAAAGGTAAACAGAAAATCAACAATGAGGACTGCAGCCCTCAAACAGGTTGTGACTTATACGCAGAAGATAGTCTTTCCACCACAGGCAGGACAAGGAGACGTGAACTTAAACTGCATCAAGGGAGACTCAGACCAGAAAGTTAAGTTTCCTAACCCTATGCACTGAGAGACACGGTGGGGGGGGGAAATTGCTGGGGGTGCTTATTGAGTCCCTGTCGCTGAAGGTTTCTGAGAACAGATTAGGAAAATACCTGTCAAAAATTGGTTTACATCTAATTGATTCTGCCTTGGAGCAGAAGGATAGACTAGGGGATACCAAAGGCCTGAGGTAGCCCTATTTCCTGAGGTACTTTTAGATATGCTAATGAGCTAAACAGTTCCTAAGAGCTAGGTGTTTGTTTTTAATACCTAGCAGAGGTGGTATGTTGGGCATGATCTTAATCATGGTCTGGCTAAAAAGAGAAGCTTCTCTTTCAGTCCACTAGAAAGGTTCCAAGAAAATCATCTGTATTAAAAATGCTATTCATGCCACATATTTTAAGAGTAGATTGCCAGCCAGTCAGCTTCAGGACACAGAGAACACGAAATCCCTGGCTCACATATGTGACTTCTGTCCCCATGCACCCCTTAAGTTACCAAAGATCTGTGATTTATGACAACAAACAGCCTTGACTGGACTTGACCAGGTTGGAAATACATGTGCAGGTAAGATGCCAAACCAGAGAGGTCAGGAATCCCCAGCACAAGCTGGGACAAGCACCAGGGACACTCCACCCTGGAGATTCCCAGTAACTTTCCAGTACAGCATGACCTAACCTGGCTTGCTCTACTGTGCTCACCAAAATCATAAATGAGGCAACATGCTGAAATCCATGCTAACCTGACTGCCATGGAAAAATGGAGAACAAAAAGAAGTAAGTACACCTGGGGCACTGCAAAGCCAGCCATCTGCTTGTGGTGCCAGCCCATTCCTCCCATGTGTGGGGACCCTGCAGCAATGCAGGGCAGAGAAGCAAACACCACTGTAGGGGAAATTATCTTCCATGCAGGTGATGCAGAATGAAGAAAACTGTATCTCAGAACCCATGCTGTGAGTAGGATGGTGCTAAGCTCTGCCCTAAGTCTCCTTTTGTTGGGAGCGCCCTGGCAGGATGGATCAGCGATTCTGTGGCAACCCAATTTAAATATGGAAACATACAGAGTAACCACGAAGATTAATGCACAATTCAGAGCTTCTGTACTGGTCAGGGTCTTGCTTCTGACAAGCTTACACTAAGAAGCAATTAACTTTGCAAATGACCTGATTGGACCAAGAAAGCAAGGCAAAATTTTTCTGTCAGACACCCATTTCAGGCAATTTCAGTTCTTTTACACTATTTCAACATATTCTATTTTTCATTTGCTATTATTGTGGTTTTCCCCAGAACAGTGCACAACCTTGAAGTTCCCAGCTTTGGGGATTTCTGGAGGATATGAGGGAACTCATTAGCAGGAGCAAAACTGACCACTGAATGAACTAATTTGCATAGACATTTAGATGGATACTTTTAGGCTGCAGAGCTCCTCTTTCACAAAAAAGAGTAGAACAGTTTCCTTTTGAAGTTACTGCTTGAAACTGTTGAACACTTTGGAGAACAACTTGCTGGGAATTCACACTGAGTTTTCTTATGTGACGATGGTTAGTTTGAAAACAGCAGAGGTAAAACTTCACCAAATGCCTGTTCCCACTCACTTAAACTAGCTCCTGAGCTTCTCTCTTACTGAAAGCTTTAGATCCTTGGTCTCAGTTTCAACCACCCAGTTTTTCAGCAAGGTATGGAGAATTTGGCAGTTGCCAGCCATGCATAGAAATAAGGTAAATATAAGCCTTTGGTAAAGGAAAGAAGAGAGATGCAATAATTACCTGCCAGAATGGAAATATACGAAGGGTGTGTCTATCTGACCCAGCTCAGCACCACACTGTTTTGTTCCATGGAGGTCATCACTGGCACACCAGTTTATGGTGTAAGGGATGGAAATAACAGAAAAGGCAATTGCAAGTCTTAGACCCCTCCTGCTGTTGGAAGCCCTGACTGGTGCAGCACAGGATGAGCTCTTCTCCTTTGATCACGGCATACTGGGATGAACCTCTCTGCCTTGGTGATGGTGCATTGGGATGAGCCCCTCTGAGCAGTTCTGAGATCACTAGTGCTCCTACAGGGTGGTGCCCACGGTACAGATTCATCAGGTGCTGGTATGCTCAAATGCTCTTATCCCATTAATAAAACTGCAGTTCCCAAATGGGTGCATGTGATATTTCCAGTGGATAAGACATTTATGCCCATTGAATGCATTGGTTAATAAGGCATTGATATGTATGCATTGTTTATCCTGTTGATGAGATACACCATGATTGAGCAGCAAAGGCAGAGCATCCTTGACACAGAGATATACACCTGGATAGTCACTGGCTGGTGAGCTGTCACAGGTTGTTCAGCGCACAGAGGAAGGCAGCAAACATGCATATTGCTTCTCCTACAGTAACCATAATCCTTGCACAAGCATTTCTGAGTCCCTCACAACACACTGAGAAACAGCTGAATAAACAATTGGTTCTCCATATGAAAATGAACAAAGTCAAGGAAAAATAAAAATACAACAACAACATTCATAAAACTCCACACACTGAAGGGCACTGGGATCAGGCAGCCCCCTGAACTGAAGGGCCTTTCATGCCACTTCATGTGTGCGTGCGAACTGCACCCCATGAATTGCTAACTTGTCCTTTAGGAACGAGTTAGATAAATGAGATTCCAGTATCAGAGCTAATGCTCCTTTGAAGTGTCACTTTGCCTTTGTGCACTTCTGTTTCTGCATTATCAAAATGTCTTCCATGAAGCTTTATTATCACTGATAACATAGAACTAAGAGGCAAAATTTTCTATTCTACGATTGAGTAGTTAAAAAAAACAGTACTTCCCTGGATACTGGAAAATCAAATAGAAGACTCCAGGGCAGAAGGGCTAATTAAAAAAAAAAAAAAAGTGAAAACCCTTGAGGGGAGATAAAAGCTGAAGGGAGGTGCATGCTTGAATAATAAAGTCTTAATGAGTTTGGTTCTGTGTCTAATACAAAGCATTGATTCTGACTGTTTGATGAAGTTAACTATTTGATTAGAAAAATTTAATTTAAGTGGACACTGCCCACTAAGATCCTCTGTTGGAGAAGTCTGTATTGCTGCCATAAGTAACTACTATTTTTTTGAAGAAGAAAAGAGACAAGAGAAAAACGTCCTTTGGGCAATCACTTTACTTCACACAGCTGGCAGAATTATTTGCATGTCTTAGCTTTTCTCCTTGCTGTGTCCACTCATCATGTTTTGTTTCATCTCTCAGTGGCTCATAAGAGAAGAAGATGGCTAGAGAAGTATAGTTTAAAAAAATCAAAACGGGAAGATGTGACTGTAAAACAGCAGCAAAATGTAGAAGCTGGCTAGATAGAAGCCAGGGACGGGAGGCATTTCCATGACATTTTAAACACTTTACTTGAAACTGGGCTATTTCCAGTTTGAGAGTGCTCTCTTAAGTAGGTGGGAGTCAGACACGTCATTCTTAGGGGAAATGTACTGTTTTATTTAGAAAGGGCAGAACAGCAGTGGGACTGGACCACTGACACACTTCAAGATATTGAGAATAGTGCTCAGCTAGTCTTAATATCTTAAGGGTTATCTGAGTTTGAGGTTTGAGCTTCCTTTGTAGTGAATGGGAAGAGCATGAGTCATCTCACCCCAATGCAGACATTTAAAAGAGGGCAGATGACTCATGCCTTACAAGTACCTACTTCACTGATGATAAAGGCCAGCTCAGATGGAGACAGCTGATGTCAAGTGAGATGACTCCCACCTTGACTGGGGAAACTACTGATGCAAAACCTGAAGTTAGACAAAGAACA
>JAWWES010000081.1:42059865-42088521 GCA_035583135.1 Lophotriccus pileatus | reverse complement strand
AGAAAGAAAGAAAGAAAGAAAGAAAGAAAGAAAGAAAGAAAGAAAGAAAGAAAGAAAGAAAGAAAGAAAGAAAGGAACTGAGCATTTAACTTGATAAACATCTCAGGAGGCTTTCCTGAGATTAGTTGATGAATACATGGGCTGGTTGTTGCTGTACTTACGTCAGCCCTTACCTTTCTTCTAGGCTCTTCCTCTTAACCCATAATATGACAAGGTCATATTTACTTGGTGTTGTCCACAAGGCAAAGGGTATTCGATGATGGGTAAAAGATAGAGAGAAAACCTCAATAAACACTACCTGCAATCTGAGGGAATAAATTGCAGGCATGACTCACTTTGAGAAGAGTGAACTTTCTGAGCCACTATATCCATTTTACTTGGAAGTCTGACATAGTTGGCCATTGCTACATAGTTTTGCCTATAGTGGATTCTGATTTGCAGAGGTCTGGGAAAATAAGTGGGAGGGAAAAACAAATCAGGTGGTTTTCTTCTCTTGCATCATGCTGCCAAAGGAAAATATAAGCAAAATATGCAAAAACCTCCCAGGAGCCCCATGTTTCTGTTCAAATGGCTTGGTGCTTAGCACTGGTGGTGTTCTGGAAGATGTCTGCTGTATATGACTCGGTCATTTCATCACAAGCATGCATTCTACATGCTACAAAATACAATTTTTAGCTCCTTCAAAGTCCTTTCTTGTCAAAGGGTTCTCTTTTCCTTTAAAACTGCTCATGTGCTTTGAATGCAGAGCGCTCTGTGTCTGACTTCACTACTGCGTTAGACATAGTGAGGGCAGATCCAGGGATGTAATGGGACAACAGACTGGCCAGTGTGTGCGCAGATTTGTAATTGCTTATTCCTGCCTCCTCTGGAAACAATGAAGGAGCAGGAGCAGCTGGCACGCAGAGGAGATGAGGCGTAACATCTCTCTAGGAGTGCCGACTGCCCAAGCACCTCTGGCCCTGCCAGTCCTGGGCTGCACACTGGTGAGAGCAGGCAAGCCCAGATGGCTGTTTTTGAGGCTGTAGCCTGTTCCTGTCTGTCTACTGTTTGTTACTATTGCCCAGCATGGTCATCTTGCTTTGATCCACAGAGTGTTGTTTGCTGTGTATTACCGTGTTTCCCCGTGTGTTGGTTCTGAAAGCGGAGCAATGATGCTGATGTGGTTGGGCGTTAGACAACCTTATAATTTGGCCCTTAGTGTGTTACAGCATAAAAAGCACCACAGTGTGGCTTAAACAAAAAGGGTTGATAAAGACATATCCTTCTCCATCTCCTCAGCTGGACTTGCTGACTTTATTGACTTTAAGGGGGCTATTCCAGCCTATACAGATGAGAATTCAGCCCACTAGACTATGTATTGCCATGTAAAATTCCTGTGATTGGTACAGTTTATTTTTTCATTTGTTGGTTCTGCCATCTGGCACAGCCTTCTTACATCCTTCTCCATTCGCTATCCTCTGAAAACATATTTTGCGTTGTGTATAGACTTTCACTTTTCCCTTGCCAAATATTAGCTTTATGACTGAACACTTCTTCTGATTCCTTTTGAAATCACTTCACAACATCACCTTTTCCCCCTGAGAATACCCTTGGGAGTCTATTATCATGTTGTACTATGTTTCCAGGTACACTATGAGTTAAAAGAATACGGCTCCAGTTCGGCAAACATTTGTGCAGTTTCACAGCTTTAGTGGGTCCCAGCGACTACAAATAAAAAAAGGGGAACTAAATAATACACTCCTTCCTGTGACTCACATGCAGGTTGGCTCCATTTCTGAATTCACCTCCTGAGAGAAGAAGCTTTACCTCCATACCTCCAGGATCATCCTGTGATGTGAGTGCAGGGTCAGACTGTAGTTGGTGAAAAGTCATGGGTGTCACAAGCATCAGAATGAGACATTTAAGTGTAAACTCTTGAGATTTATACAAAACACGGTCTTCCAGGAAGGCTCGTGCTCATCCACAGAGTGATGGCATTTGGAATTCTCCTGCAAAGATTCCCACATTTAATTTCCTTTGACTGGATAGCTATGAGAGGTTGCTCAATGTACAAAAAAAAGTGTGCTGCTGACCTCCTCTCTCTTTGAGACACACCTGAAGAAATGCATTGGTCCGGATGGTATCTACCAGCTGATGGTTACAAACAAGAAGTGTGTGGAGCAGATGCATCAGTCCTGCTCTGGCCAGAAGAGTTAAGGCACAGCACAGGGGGTTACTTTGAACCTTCAGTTGTCATGGGAGTGGGAAACGTTCAGCAGTTCTTGGGTGGTCCTCGGAGTGTTCCAAGACCAGGGCTTCTTTAGGACATTATGTATGGGTTGAACCACTTAGAGTATCTAAACAGCAATTTGAAAATAAGTTATGAATGTCAGAGTAGGTGACCTGTAAAAGCAAATAAAGCAAAACTTTTGATCTTAAAACAAGGTTCTTTCTCCCCTGGAGGAAAGAACCCTTTTGATTCAGTCTCTGTAAAATTATTAGAGAAAATGATTAGAGAAAATGATATTGCAAAATATCAGGACCAGCAAGAACCAAACACAAGACAGAACACTTAAGCAAGGGTGGCAGAGGTGCCACATAGAGAGAGAGAGCTCTTCTCCATGTCACTGATATTTCTTTCACACTTGTACATATATCACTGAGACATTCAGTGAATGAAGTGAAAAGAAGGATGTGATGCAAGAAAGAGGAGCTGTGATTCCCTAGTAACTGACTGGCAAGCTGGTGTAGTGGGTCACTAAATGCCATGAATCATTTGCAGACCAAGATCAAAGAGTAAAGAGGACATAGTTCATCTAGCTGGGCATTCACGCAGGGATTTGATTACCTGAGGCATTCAACAAAACACTGTTTTTTTAACTTCTCATCTCTTTTCACCTCTGTTTCCCTCAGCCATGTACTTGTTAATCTACCTTGTCTATGTCTTACTTTATCACATTAATGAAGAAGTAAAATTTCAGCTCATTTCAATTGCTTTTTACCAAGAGGAAATCATGCCTAAGTATTTCTATTATTTTTTGTTCCCTTTCTTCCAAGTGCTGAACTTTGTATTGGATGAAATAGAAAAAAAAAATAATCTCCTTTTGGGGAAAATAAGTAATGACTTGTCCTGTAGCTGATCCTATTTCATATTTTTGCCTCCGACTAAATGTAGTGTCTTGTAATTGGAAGACCTATGGAACTGGCAGTCAAATTATTCTGTATATGCAGTTCATATCCAAACAGTCAGATATGGGCATCCTGTAAACATAAATCAAATAAATCTGTTCAGCAGGAGAAATTGTCTTATCCAGATATCCAGAGCTGTCAATACATGTCTGAGACCTCTCCTAAAATCAAACTATGATGCATAGCAAACATCTTGGAAGAAGAGTAGCAATCAATACATCAAAGACAAGAAAGGGAAAACAGGGCTGTAAATTTAAGCATCCCTAAATGGCACAACACATCTGAAGCAAGTTTGACAGACCTCTGGTTCTTTTATGGATACAACAAAGTCAAGCCTGAGATTTTCAAAATCCCCACCTGAAGCTGCAGTTCTGTCAGAGTCTAAGCTGACCAAGGCTGCTGTTACCTCTTGACTACTTTCCCCTCTGCCTCACAACACCGCTGACTGGATTTTTCATCTCTCCTTCACACTGGCAAAAACATACCTAATCCTGCAGTGAGTTGGTTTGGGGAGCTAAATTGGAAGGAAATGCTTCTTTTCCCTCTGTGCCCCTCATGAAATGAGTTTCTAGTTTGTCTCCTTTAACTGGCTCCCCGTATCCCTGATATCTGTGTTTATCCCTGATCGCACAAAAATCAGTGAAAAGAAGAATGGAGAGAGCATCTAAGGAAAAGTGGAAGTCATCTCCACTTAGATTCATAATAAACTGCTACAGAATTACAGCTTTAAGAACAAAATCCCACTCCCAATCGTGCACACGTGTGTATGTGGATATTTCAAAAGACCCACGTGTTCACTTTACTGCAGGGGTGTATGTTTACTTTGATACAGGATTCTTGAAACATTGGGTCACCTTGCTTCATGAGTTAACCACACGGAATCACCATACTCTTTGGCATTTAATCTTCCACTGAAGTAAAAAAAATTGCTCTTATCCATCATGGTTTTTCAGGAAATCTTCCTAGTAGAATCAAACTATGCAGTGTTTCCTTTCTTCAGTCCAAAAATAGTCTGAAATGATACTGATGAGAGATAAATGCTTGTTTCTATTCAGGCTTTGACTCAAAACCTTATTGACAACATTATAAATGTCAACATTTGATACATAATACATGAATACATTTTAGCAGATGGAGAGGAATGGAAATGAAGCCAAGATGCAGTTGAGGATGGATTTGGAATTGCTGGAAGGAGCAGGATGAAGAAAGGAGAGATGCCAAGAAGGAAGTAGAGCAGAAAGAGAGAAAGGAAGATGGGAAGGAAGAGGGGAAGAATCACTCCTACTGAGTTCTGCTGAATCAAATACTAACAGAGTGAAAGGATAATAAACAGTGCATTACCTTCTGTAGCAAAAAAAATGAGGCTTTGCCTTTGTTCATTCTTTGAAACTCTCCTTGAGACAAACAGGATGAGCTGTGGATAGAAGGCTCACCTACACTCATACTGTAGATCAGTCTCCATACCCAGGGTTGGAGTTTGTTCTCTTCCACAGTGTGAATAGGATGCCCCCTTGGTCAGAGACATCCTAACTACAACAGCCTTTAACCACCAATTTTAGATTAGCAAGAGTAACCCACTGCCTATAACGAATAGCTAAATCAGTACTATAAACTGCACTAAACTTCTGAAAGGGTTTTGCCAGAATTAAAAATTATGATCATTCTAGATTAAACAGAGATGTGATGCTACCATTCATCACTCAGGCTGTAAAAAAAATCCAAACTTTTTTAGAAGGCTCATCACTATGCAGCAGAAACACATGCCACAGGGATGAACTGCCTGCAAAACAGTTCTTCCAATCTACCAATGCTAACTATATTTTTAGGGTCTAATGAAAAGATGCCAGAGGACAAGACGAGAAACAACAAGATGTGAAAGCAAAAGGTAAACTTATGATTTTGCACTCTGGGGACCAGGCTACGAAGAACTATTATTGTTACCTATGCATCAAACAGGCACAGAATGCAATTTTCAGAAATCCCTTTACATTTTCCAAAGAGGAGCTCCGATGAATCTTCTATTTTCTTCCTTTTCCTACATTATTTACGTGCTGAATACTCATACTTCTTTTCTTAGAATCACAGTTGATTTGTCCCAAAGTGTCTGCATTTAAAACATAAGTGTATTAATTAATGATAGTCCCTCTTCTCATGCTTTTCTTTCTCAAAATATAAAAGAACAACAGCAAGTCAATACTCAGAACAAATTTATCTAGGAAAACAAGGAATCTTTTCTATTTTAGATCCTCGATAGCTCAATTTTCATAGAGTGGGTCAGTTTGTCTGCTTTTTGATCTCAGAATTGCTTTCCTAGCCTTCAGCAAGTGGTATGCACAAGTATAAGTCTGACAAACTTGATTTATGTTAAGAAATAATTTTTCTGTTGTCATAGAAACCACTGCAAGATGATCCAGGCATGAGTAAAAAGTAACAATGAAAAGCAGGTTGCTGGTTTCACCAGTGAAATTCCCCTCTTTGTTGATGTCCCACCAGTAATTCCCTTGCCCCTTAAGGCAAAAAGGGCAAAAAAAGATGGTATCTGGAAGGATGGTTGAGAGGAAAAATTTGCCTGGAGGGTGACTTCAGTGTCATAAGGCAGGCACATGTCCCAGCCCAAAGGGGGTGTGCAGCCAGCACAACTTCTCCTGCAAGGCTGAAGCATGGGAAACAAAAGAAATATTTCTTTCAAATAGGGAGCAGAGCCAGACTAGAAATCCCCCAAGACTATTATAGAGATGTCCATGGCATGGTGGAGAGAGACAGAATAATTTCCTTCTCTTATGCCATGGGTTTGCTTCCATCAGCAAGAGTGAATCATATCCACATTTTAATGTTTACACAGATCTTGGCACTGCGCTATGCATAAACAATTTCTACTTCAATAAGAGGAAGCAGTCACCTGGACAGCAACAAATACAAGGGAGCAAAAGAATCAATGAACACTGATTATCATGACATGTTCACGTAGAAGCATCTTCACCCACCCCAGCACTGCCTGCCCACCAGCTCCGTGACACAGCGTAGGCAATTACACCCTGCCCAATGTGAATGATCATTCACTGCCATCTTGGCACAGAGAGAGCACAGGAATGTGTGCTGTGTATTACAACACCTACACTCTACTCAATCTCCACCATCAGTCATTGACATTTTAGGGGTGTTTATCCCCAAGATTTACAAGGGCAATGAACATTGCTAGTACTTGCCACTACGGCTGTCAGACTGACTTCATGTTATTTCCCAAGGGAAATCTGTTTCTGCATCTGCTACTGTTGGTTCAGTTTACAACAAGCTTTCAGCTAAAGGGTTGTTGCTGTGGATCCACGGCCTCACAAAAAGGCAGGGCAAAAGTGTTACTGCAAGAAAGTCAGAAAACCTGTAATGTTTTGTGCAGCCTTTGAGTTCCTCTAAGTGAAAAGCCAGAGGATTTCAGTCCAGAATACTCCTCTGCTACTACTGGGAACAGTCCAAAAAGAGGACATTCATAGATTACGGCTTCTTTTTGCCTCTAATGCTGATTAGTTGCAGTATGTCAATAATTAGAAGAGACTTTAGTGAACAAATATTGCCTCTTTTTCTGCTGCTGCACTGTCCAGACAGTATTATTTCCCCCCATTATTTACCATTTGAAAATATTTGCCAGACAATCTCTTCAAGTCCTCTCTGAGCTGAAGCTTACTGGGATTAATTTTGCAAGTGTAAGAAACAGAAGCAGGTCTGGCACTGGTTCTGATTCCTGATGAAGTGAAATCAGCTTTTAGCACTGGATGTGTCATGGATTGTGGAAAGTGAATTCTGAACTCATATTTTCCAATATTCTCTGCAAAATGCATTCTTGTAGGCTTTCCATGAAGCATCCTCCTTGTTAGTAAAGAAAAAAATACAGAATACAAACGGCAGGAAGACACCTGAAGTAAACTTGCCTGATGATTTAAGTGGATATTTGACAGGGTATTTTTGACAGGGAACACTGGAGTCTAGTTACAAGAATCTGAATAGAAAGCCTGGTCATTTGCTTCTTTTCTCCAGAGACACAAAAGTGCATGGAGGATGGAAGTCTACAACAGAACTTAGTTATTGTCATGATTATTTTTGCTAGATTATAAGAAAGTGCCTATCTGCCACTTCTCCCATATGTGCACATGTACATGTCTCTTTTTATGTTCACTGCCTGTCCACAGCTTGTCTCATACATGCATCTCTTTATGTCTCATTATCACATTTCATTCCCATGCTCTTTATAGTGCAAAACAAGGTGTGTATTTGGTTATGAAAATGCTGGAGGCGGTTGAGGGCATTTTTGCATGGGAGATGCTGTATTACCGTGTCAATCATTGCTCCTTCTCTTTCTTAGTCTTTGCAGATTAATCCTGGATGAGCCTCAGCTGGGATGCTTCTGGCACTGGGGAAGCTGAGATTTAGACAGCAGGTTCTCAGCCCAGGTCCACTGGCACATGATTTACACGCTGTTATCAAATTTGCTTTCCTGCCACCATGCTGAACATCGGGTTTAGAGCTAAACGTAACAGGTTGCTGGGGGAAGATGGTCTTTTCCAACTGAACACTTTCACTCTGGGCCTACATCTAATCCTTCTTTCTTTTTTTTTTTTTTTTTTTTTTACCTGAAGGGAGGGTTGCTGTCTATTAACCAGTCTAGCTGCCAAAAGAGAAGTAGGGGACCACAGGTTTCTCCTCCAGCATTACTGTATCCACTGAAGCTGGCTGGGCATGCCGTTTCTACCTGTCATCCAGGCTGCTGCTGCACTTTGTCCCTTGTGAATATGAGTACTGATCAACTTTCTACTGCTGAGGTGCTTCCCACTTTCTCTTTTGGCACAAGTTGTGTGTTTAGACCTGTGTTCAGCAGGGGATGCTATTAAACATTGGGACCTAAAGGCTGCCAGGGTCTCTTGGAGGCAGTAGGACATGCAGAGAGATTATAATGGGAAAAACCTAGGCACCGTAGGAAGGGGTGCAAGCAGAACTGCAAAAGCAGCGTGGCAGCACGCTCAGAAACAGTAAAAAAAAAAAACTCCATTCAACTGGAACAGCAATGGCTGCCGAGCAATGGTGGTTGCTGTGACCCGAGGTGTAGGCATCGTGTTCAGCTGCGTAACTCACACTCCCCAAAAGGCGGTGATCCCTGAAAATGAGAGCTTAAGCCACCTACCTGCTCAGATAGCACAGCCTTGACTGCTGCATCCTGGGGCAACTGCAAATCCAGCACATTCATCAGCTCTTGGTAGAGGCTCTGTTACGGAGGGATGGAACCGGAGAATGGTTGTGGAGAGGTGGAACAGGAGAATGCTTGCAATATTAGAAGAGTGACAGCAGCAGGCAGGTCTGTGGGAGAGAAGGGGTGTTGCATTTGCTGGGATATGGATATAAAATGTGCTGCTGCCAAATCAAACAGTACCCCTTGTTTATTTCCTTTTTTTTTTTTTTTTAATAACCAATGACTTAAAGGCAGGAAAAATATAATAGTATGCCCTCCTTTATATTCCAGAGCGTCTCCCTTCTCCCTGCTGTTTGGCATCTCGCCCATTTCCAGCAGGCACTTTCAGATGCAGATTTCTCCCTGAATAGGTATGGCTAGGCTCTTTGTCCTCATCTCCCCTACCTTCATTAGCGGATCTGCTGTTGTGGGTCTTGCTCAGCTATCAGAGGGACCAGGGCTGGGTAAGAAGCAGAGCAGAAAAGGCCCCCTGAATACTGATTAATTACCATACAAATAGAGGGACACCCCAGCTATGCAGAGGGCGGTATCTTTATAAAACATGCGTAAATAGCATACAAAACAACAATTGCACAGCGCTTATGCACCAGTTAAAATTCATCCTGGGTAGGCTGGATAACGCATATCCCTATATGCTAAAACGGATTCTCATTGGATCCGCAAATGGTTTATAGATGTCTCCTGAGATAGGGGAATTGCCCGGGGCATGGTGGGCATATCAGCGCGGTAACATATCAGCAAGCCAGAGAGCCGTGACAAGAAGACAGATGAGGACAGGCAAACTGGAGATGATCCCCCATTGGTCTGTTGTCCTGGCTTTGGCTAAATATCGAGAGATGCCGGTTAAAGGGCAACAACATCTGTGTAGGTGTGGCTCAAAGGCCAGCCATCCCTGAGGAGTCACTCGGGGTCCTAGCCGGGTGCTATGCCCAGATGTGTCCATAAATATAGACCAGTTCATCCGAGTGTTCCCTTTACACTGCACTAGGCTGGGTTATAACCCAAAATCCTTCTGCTGTCAACAGTCACTCTGGCAACCTGAGGAGGGACATTTTGCAGGAAAACCATTTAAAATGAGGGTTTTCTGGCTGAAATGCCTGTTGAAGCCTGTGATTCATTTGAAGCAAATGGCAGAGTACCTTGGGCTACTATAATGCTGAGAACTTTGGGATATAACCACAGCAGTTCTGACACCAAACAGAAATGATAACCAAATTGCTTGTACAGTTCTTCCACCTCTGTTTGCCTGTCCCCCTCTCTCACAGGAAGGAGGACTAGGATAGAGATGGGTGATGGCACTTGAATGCAGCTGTGACTACACATGCTCTGGCTAGGTCTGCTGCTCACTTGAATCAAACCTACAGTGGAGATGGATCCTGAGGGGATAAACCTGAATAATTTGGCCTAGGAAAACCTGGTTTGTCAATTCCAAATTCTTTCTTCCCACTATCAAAACATTTTCTGAGAAGCATTATGTAAAATTTACCTACACAAATAGCCACACAACATGCTGGATTTGTAACCATATAATTACACCTTTCAGAATGATATATTGTAGCCCTCTAAAGACCTGAACAGTTAGGTAACAAACACTTTGATGACAAGTACTCTGGAAGGACTTCAAAAGCAGGGTCTGCTGTGGAGAAGAAGAGGATCTAATGAACCTTTCTATGGCCTCTTTGATTTTTGGGGAGGAAAAAAGTCTTTTAAAAAACACCATGTTTTTTGAAAACCAGCATAAGGCAATACTTGTCTATAGAAATCTGCTTTATATCCTTCTAGGTTCTCTCTTTTCAGGCATATGCATTTGCTGGTATGTGAAAGACAGGAAAGCCTCTCAGTAACAACTATGCTTTCAGATCTCTATTAGCCAGTAGAACTGGGAGACTGGCACATTCCAGATCTGGAAGAGGAGGACAGGGAAAAGATCTTCTGAGCTCCATGAGAACCAACGTTTTGAAAATAATCCAGGATTTCTGGCAAATATTGACAAACTGACCTGCACACTGGCCATGTGCCAGGCTGTAGCCTCATTGAGAGATTCCGGATTAATCATATGCTTCTCAAAGAGGCATCTTAGAAAGATTTTTCTGCAAAGACTATTAACATGGTGATGGTTGACTCTGGTAAATATAAGGGCAGGATTTTTAGCATGTGTGTTACAGAAGGAGGTGAAGAGGTATGTCAGGCTAGTTTAACCACAATTTCAGCACCAGTCTGGCTAAATCTGTTTCTAAATCAATCTACTTCTGTTACCTTTGTGAGCAAACCACTCACAAAAAGGCCTTAAAAACTGCAGTGATAAACCTCCGAGGAACAGCAGTTTATAATGAAAACAACAGGGATGATAATTAAACTTCTACCAATGGTCTGAGTTGGCAGTCAGCTCACTTAGCAAACAGTAATAGAGAGGGACCAAATTCTTTACTGCCTGTCTGTGGGTCTGATCAGCCTTGACAATATTCTACCCTACCTCTCTAAAATGGGGTGAAGGACTCTATTCAGGCCACAGGCAAAGAGCTGTTTCCATCTGGCATATTGCTGCTTTCTCATGAGCTTTCTTCTGCTGTTTATTAAGGAGCTGTTTTATATAAACCTCTCCACCCCATTTGCCTCTCGACTCCCATCTCATTCTTGTCTCATTACTTCAATTTTAACGCCCACAAGAAATTTTAATAAGAATTAATTTCCTATCTGAGAGAGGCCTAATATGTACCACACAGTGATATTAATGAAAAATATTAGGTACTGCACAGTCTGATTTCTGGGCCTTTGTGATTAATTGTGACAGCAGCATTGACATTAATTATGTTTGGTTTATGTCAAATGCTGATTGGAAAAAATATTTATTTATTTTCTCCCAGTATAGGTCATATCTATAAATTGCCAGGTAAACTCAGAAGTGGTTTCTCAGGCCACTAGAATCTCTACATGATGAAGTACTTCTATGAGTCATTATTTCAGATATACCCTGCAGTATGTGAACTTACAAGGTATTTTTTCAGAAATATTTATTGCATGCTTTGTGCTTCATGGCTCTGCTTAGCAGGCGAGCATGAGAGGCAATTTTTTTTTTGTGATTGGAATTGCCATAACTTGAATACCATGTCTTTTCTAAAAGTTCTGTATTTCCAAAGCTCTTCTTATCATAGGGATCTAGTACAAAATGTATTCACCTTCTGTGCTTATTAACATCCTTTTACTTACTGTGTGAGCTTCTTGAAATTTGTAATGTGTTTTATCCTGACAAAATGATAAAGAGGTAGGGAGTAGAAAGGGAGGAACTGCATGAACAGGAGTCAAAGTGACTTATAAGTTGTCCAGAGAGATGAAAATCAAGGACAAGCTTTCTTCTGACCTATGCTGCTGCTCTCCAAATATTGTACCCTCTTTCCTGTTTCTTCACCTAGGAAAATACATCGTTTTTCCAGTTTTTTCCACTGCGAAGATATTCTTCATGTAAATAATTTTTGATTTAACAATACACTTTTAATAATTTTTAGCATCCTTTTTCAGCTTGGCTTTTTCTCTTCTCTTTGAAAAATGCCCTTCATAAAAATGGAACTGCATTAAAATTTCTCCTTCAGTCTACACTGCAAATAGGGACCTGAAGCAAAGGCCTGGATTGAGCACTATTAGTCGAGGCACATCAGATCAGGTGGGTTGCAGCTGATGAAAACTGCACTGTAATATTGACAGACAGAGCAAACTATCAGATCATCAAATATGATTTTAAATGAAGTCTGAAATCTGAAAGGATTCTGGAAAGAACCATTTTCAGATAAAGGCAAGAATTATTCAAAATATAGTAAGGGAGTTAAAAAAAAGATAAAAAAAGGCTCGTCAGCTCTTCAGTTCAAGGGCTTTTATTATTATGTATTTGTGAACTTTCTAAAGCATCCTTTGCCTTCGCCATCATTGTCTAAAACAGCGCACTGCATAACCATCAGTGTGCATTTACATTTTTCTTTGTTGCTGAAGACAGCCAGCTTGAATTAGAAGCTGTTCATAGCCAAATTTTGAAGTATCAGGATATTAACTTGGATGTGGCAATGGAATAAAGCAGGGTTCTTCCACCCCTTCCAGCCTCACAGGGGAGGGTGTTGAAGGGTCACACAGCTGCTTCTGACCTGCCACTGTTCCTGACTGACATATTTTTCGCTTTACTTGAACACGTCAAGCTGTCTGTATCTTTCTGTCAGCTCCAGGCAAGGATGCCAGCCTCTAAGATAAGGGCAGCATGATCGGGCAAGGTTGGTAGTTGTGTCAGCCACCCCAGCTCAATCTGCTGCAGCATGGGTTTGTACACTGCCAAAACCCTGTCACGCCTGTCTCGTGGGCAGCAACTGTCTGTAAAACCAGTCTACTCCTTTACAAAAGCTACTCCTTCACCCCAGACTGGGCATTTGTTGAAGTCTTGAGTCACTGAGTCATTAAAGGCCCCACAGGGGCCCTTTGATTTGGGTTGTGGTCCCCCAACCCTTGCTGAAAAGTAGCCCTGACTCATGCTGGTTTTGTATGAAGAGGAGTTTTCCCTTGACTAAACAACATTCCTAAACACAAGGCAAAAGATCAGGTGGGAGATTTAATCTTAAGTGCAGAACACTAAATTATTACCATTCAACCTAACTCACTGATCCCCAAAATCTGTTTAAAATTTCATTAAAATAAATAGTGTTCTGCACAAGGCGAGTCAGTGCTCTTACCTGGGGATGTATCTGTTATTGCCTAGTACCATAACGAAAAAAAAACCCACTGATTTTCATACAGTCTTGTTCCTAAAGGCTTAGGAACTAACATCAGCTGAATATATTCATACTGGATATTCAATCACTGCACCAAATATGCTCTGCAAACTAGTCACCTTTAAAATGTTAGTGGCGTATTCTTGAATAATTCACTACCACCAGATTGCATGTCCTTTGGGTCCTCTTGGAAGCTGAACAGGAAAGGATGGACAGGAACATGATATGATGACAGCAATGTTGAAGTGATTTAATTCAATTCTATTAATATACATTTTGAATTTTTCCCCCATGTTTTTAAATGTCTTCAGGGAATTTTCCTAAATTCCTGCATTCTTTCCATGACATTTCTTTCAGTGTTTCATTTTCTTTCCCTTTTCATTTCCTCTTTCCTTTGTCTCCTTCATCTTCTTTTACTTTCCCATTTCCTTTTCCTGTTCCTTTTCCTTATTTTTCTATTCTACTCTAGTCTATTCTACATTCTTGGCTTCACTATTCTATTGCTTTTTATTTCAAGGAAATTCTAGACATGTGATACAGTTTTGCATGTTTTTTCTCCTAATAATAGTTATGGGTCAAATTTTGTACCCTATAAATTTGGATGGATAAATTTAGTGCAATTCCACTGATATTAATGGAATTTAAACAGACTCTGACCTGACATTTTAATGATTGATTTGCATGGTCTCAGCTGCGAGACAATTTGTCTTAAGCCCCCATTAAATCAGAAAACGAGTGTTTCTGACTGAATATGCCAATCATTCTAGCTTATCTAGTGAGAGATGCCACATGCTTTCTCCTGTTTTAGCCTTATTTTTTGACAGCTACTTATGGTACTTATTGTCTAATTGGGTCTGCCAATCCTTCCTGCACATCCCAATCTGTCCAGCCCAGACACAAAAGTCTGAAACATTTCTAAAATCTGCATACTGTTGTTGATTACAAGAGATGGGGGGTGGGGAGGAGGGCGGGGGTGGGAATGCAGCCTAGATGTGACAACATGCTTACTTCTATGTAATTATTTCTCAGGAAAATAAAAAATTGCAAAAATTTAAGGAAGAAGTTATATCTGAATATTTGGGCTTTCTGACTATAAGGGGAGGAAGGACACTATGGACAGGAAAAAACAATGTTTTTTTCTGAGACTTTCCCACTCACAAGGCAGTAAGGGCTAAATCCTGCAATTTGTTGCTTGCTGTGCTGCGAAAGGTGAGGAGGTAAGAGCTTATCCCCCAGGTAGTACAAAATGGTAGGAGATACAGCTTGCCCATGTGCCTCAGTGCACAGTGTATGTTTTCCGGAGGAGGAGGAATCCCCTCACACACAGCAATGACTGGTAGGGTAAGACCTGCTTTGCCTCCATGCAGAGAGACAAGAAATCCCCCGTGCTGGGTCCCGCCGTGAAATTGAACTCGCCAACACCAGGATTCTCTTCATGGAGAATACATCTGCCAGCCTCTGCTCAACCTTACGGTTGTGCCTTGCCAAACAGCACGCCAACATTTGGACTAGTTTTTCAGTAGGGCTGGCAGAGCTCTGACATCCTCTGGGACCTGATCCAAAGCTCCTGGGATTTAATGGGGGAAAAAAAGTCCATTGATCCCGGTGGCTTTGGGTCTGTCCTTTTGCTCATCTCCTTTGATGATTTATACAACACTAACATGCATATTTCACTTCTGAAGCACACAGAGCACATGGTTTTAATCTCACCATTTCCCTGGTGACAGGGAAGGAACTGTGCTGGCAGCTAAGATACTGAAAAACACTCATTATTCTGTACAGTATGATTACTTTTTACTTTCCCATGGAACATGGAAATCACGATTTTTTTTAAAAAAAATCTCAAATATTTTGCTTTACAATTTTTGCCTGCCCTTAAAGGCACAATTAAATATTATAAAGTGCAAATTTGTGTGTGTGTGTAAAAATGATGAAAATGTTTTTTATTGAAATGGGAGGTAAGAGAACATCAAGGACTAAAAGCTACTGCTAAACAAATGACCCCCTTCCCTAGAAAAATCTTAGAGCAGGGAACCTTTCAAATGTACCAGGAAATTCTCTTCTCAGGTTGGAAGGTGAGAAGATTTTATCCTTGTGAAGTCTTTGTTTGTAAAATCAAGATTACCGGGCCATTGGTGGCAGTGGTCTATTAGTCATGTAGCTCTGGACCAAGTCCTACAGTAGCAGTGGCTAAAAAACAAACTTAAAGTAAGTCACAGCTCCAGATTCCTCATGTCCTCAAGAGCAGTTTTCAGGGGCAGCCAGGGCTTGCTATGCTGTCTGGCTGTCAGACCTGGTACCCTGTGCATTTCTCTAAGGGATGTCCCCACAGCACCCAAGTTCATGGAGCCAAGCACCTCCTGCCCACTGGACAGACCCACAAACTATCATTTTCATAAAGCAAGAAGGATGCTTTGCTATATTTTTAGATTTTTCATTCCAGTCCAACATATTTTTCCTTCTTCTTTGTTTCCTCACTGGCTAGTGCAATTTTTTCAGCACTAGATGTCAGTGTGGACTTGCAATACCGAATTGCTCTGTATTGCCAAAGACAGGAAGAATTGCCACCCAGAACAGATCCAAGTTTCTCCAGCCTCACGATGTGCTTCCTACAAAACAGGTCTTTTGTTTACTATCTGAACTCCATGTGGAAAGTTTACAAGTCCATTCTGTCCTTGACTGGGATAAACGTGGCTGTACAAGGGCCCTATCTATTTTGCGAGCATTATCATGACTGAGTTAAAGAGGAGCTACCACGAGTCCAGAGCAAAAGCTTTGTTTAGAAAATAATAAAGAAAAGAAGTGCTTCTGAATTATCTTGCTAAGTTGTGACCCTGCTAAGATAGCATTATATAGGTGCTCCATGGGGATGATTAGTCCTGTAACTAACAGTTCTCATCTCAACAAGAATCTATTGACAAGACTGAGTCTTTGCATTCTTACTGCCTAGAAAGACATTGCATCATCTAGAAACGTTTTGCTACACCAGACTGTTGCAAGGACTGTTCTAATTTGAACTTGGTTTACTATTAGCCTGGCATTTTCTGAATACTGAACTGAAATCAGCCTGAGGCAGAACAACGAGCCAGGAAGTGTATATATCGGCTTTCAGAAGTGGTGAAATGACTGGTTTCTACCATTCTTTGGAAAACGTTTTCTTTCTTTAAGAATTTTAATTCCTTCAGTCTAAATTGTGAGCGGTCCCTGGGCTGTTATGAGAGGACTGAGGACCCTACTCCCCCCATTTTGCAAGCAGCAACTAGAACAAGACACTGCCTCTCTTGCTCCTGGAGAGGTACAAACAGGGAAAGGGCAAATTAGGGAGAGAAGGAAGTGGGTTCACAATTCTGATTTCTCATCTCTTACTTTTACGGGTTCTGGCTTCTGTCAAGTGGATCTGAGCCAACACGACAGATGGAGCCTTTTACACCACCCTCGTGCTTGGTTTACACCAGGCGTGATGCACAGAAGCCGAGGCAGAAAATGTTTCTGGCAGAGAACGCAAAGTGGAGCTCTCTGACATTCCTCCCGACTCGGTCTCATTGCAGCTGTGATCTAGGCCTTCAAAAAAATCCAGTTATGTGCTTTTGTATTCTTCACTATGCATTAGTTGATAAAGTATTACCCTGTTGCATACATTGGAATGGCTTGCTTTTATTATACTTTAATGTTGTTGCACAAAGTCAGTGTGACATGTGTGACTACCCAAGCAGTTGTGCTTAACATTCCTATGAGTACCTACCTGGGGTGTTTTTGTTTCTCATTATTAGGCTTACCAGTAGTAGACTGGAAGTTGGAGGCTATAGAATATTAATTAATACTTAGTAATAAATATAAAGCTTTAGCAAATACTGTGCAAAAATAAGGACAAAGGTAATTTTTCTTCTGGATTCTGAGAAGTTAAGGTAATATTTGGCAGGTACTATAGAACCTCAGAGAATACAAACTGTGCTTGGCAAATCTAATGTCACATGGCTCTACCACCTGCCGTGATTCCTACATATTTCACTGTTATTTTCCTGTAATGCTGTTTTCCATTTACTCACCTCTTCCTCTAGATATCTGGCATTCAAGCAATTAGTACCAATAATGAAAGATGTATCCTGTAAAAGAGCTTGCTGGAAATCATTTTCTGAAAACTGATTTAACTGCGTCACGCCTTGAAGTGCCTTCCTAATTCACTATGACGAACTGCTCCAGATAAGGCTCTCTGTAAAGCCAGCTGCCTCTCTAGTTGCAGAGGGGTTTCATTGTCACACCCCACATTGCAAAGCAAATTAGTGTAGTTCAGGAATATACCTTGAAAGACTACCATTATTTGTCTCTGCCAAAGTAAAGGGAGCCTAGGTGACCGATAGTCCTCCCCTAACTCCTGAATCCACATTCAGCTGGCATTGCTGGGTACCAACACACGAGATCTGAAAACAAGAGAGAGTAAACATACTTCCCATCTGTGAGTTTGTCCTCCACCCCCTCTTCTTAGAAATCACAGAAACAGAAAAATTAGCTTGATGGGACCTTTATATGTCAGCCCGTCTGCCCCGGACTCGCATCCCATGCGTTACCCAGATAAACATGCATGTATGTCACTTCATTTATGAATTGGTGCAAATGCCTTTAGTGTAGAAATGGGCATAGTCTAAGCAGCTATTTGTCTTCTGTTGTTCCTCAAGCATATAAGAAAAATGAGCTGCATAGAAGCTTCTGAAGAAAGATAGCACTGGGGGGCTATACCTGCATGAAAGGTCAGGAAAATACACAGTGGGATAACTGATGCCAAGCTGATAACAAAAAAAACCCCACCAATGAGTAAAACTAACAGAGTTTATGGGGTAAACATAACAGTACTGGCCTGATCATGTACTAAAATGGCAAATTTATATGAATAGCATTTGGTATTGCATCTGGTTACCTATACAGGTACTCAGTGGTTACAGTAATAAAACTGTGAACGTGGAACAGCTTAGAAATTATTATGGTGAATGCCCTTTCCTATGAAAAATCTTAAACTGAAGTATATTTCTTAAAGTACTACTTTGTGGTAGTGGTAATGAAGTGCACGGCAGAAGTTGCCATTTCTTGAAGTATGTTATTTCCAAGTATTTCTTCCTGTACCACATGGTCAATCAATAAGGCCAGTCAAAACGTCAGCTTATTTTTAAGATTAGATTATCTTTTCTGTGAACATCAGTTTTCTCTACCGGTAACTCTAGTGTAAGAATTCAGGCATACCGTCTGCAGTGTGATAGAAACTTCAAAAAAGCATAAACTTCAAACAAAAGGTAGATGGCTTTAAACAGAATTTTTATACAGGAAAGATGAACTTCCTTATCCTTGTAAGCATCACCACACATTTCCAGAATAATTTTATGATTCAAACCTTGAGCTTGAAAGCTGCTTATTTTTTTTTATTCCGTGAAGACTGCTCACAACATGCTGCAGAACTGTTTTTCATACATCATTGTAAGCATATGCATAAATCTCCATAGGATTAAAGTCAATACATAAAAAAAGTTATTCAATGCAAATAAAAATCCAAGATACTGGATCATAGGGTCTTCTGCATTGAAATAACAGTCACCAGATGGAGATGCACTGACACCAGAATATATCTAAGGAGATTCCTACAATAAGTTTATGTATAATTTGTAGTCATGCTGAGAGGGATAATATGGGACCTATTTCCCTTAGGATACAGATGTGAATGTACAAAACTTTTGCCTGCTGGATGGCTTACTCTAGCTACAGATGGAAGGCATGTGTCTTTTACACATCTTATTTCAGAGGGACAAAATGTTCTGTTTTGTTTTCTCTGTGAGCAACAGAACACATCAGAAGTCTCTATTTTCAGTATCTGTGCAGAAGTGGTGTGCAGCACTATTTATTTTAAACAGATGAAATATATAGTAATGTAAAAACTGCATTGATCTCTTCCAATCACATTGTGCACTTCTAGTTTGGTAGCTGCTCAGAAAATCTAGTTGGCCAAACCCTTTTCGGATCCCATATAGCTGTTAAAAAATTAAGCTGTATGTTATGAGTCTGTGCTGCTACTTTTTAAATCTTTCTCCTTTAGAAAAGAGTGTCTGATGAGTTCTGAACAGAATTAAACTCTGGCTGGCTTTATTAGTTCAGAGTCAGATGCTTCTGTCAGAAATGAAACCTTGCTTAAATCCTTGTTTCAGTGTCCCTTTAAAAGCCACCAAAGAAGGGGGCAGGGAGGGAGAGGAGGGCTGATCTGTCTGCATAGCTCCCTGCTGAGTAAAATGCAAACCCCTGTTCCATTTATCAGCACACATTTTCCAAAATGTGCAATATTATGAATTTAGAGCTAATTTTGTATGCCTAGGGCACACCTGCCACTTGGTATGTTCAAGGAAACTGGTCAAGAAACAAGTTCATTATTTTCAGTTGCTGATAGATGAGGTGGTGTAACCAGAACTGAAGTGGAGGTATGCAGCTTGTAACAAAGAACAGCAAGTATATTTGCCTGTCTAAACCAGTTTTTTCCCACTATCCTGGACAAGGAACAAGTAGTGCTTATTTAAGTCTGAATAAGACTCCCTAGATACATTTCCACAGGAATAATAGCAGCATTCACCCATATAGACCTATCAAAGTCAATTTTTATATAATTATCTGCTTTCCACTGAGTCCTTGAAATCTGTGGTCAGCAGCAAGATATTCTACTTTCTCTCTGCACTGTTTCCTCTCATCACTAGTTACTTTTTTTTAACTTAGGAATTTTGTATGCAAACTACCTCTGGAGTGTGCTAATGAACAAATGGGTGGAGGTTACAGTGCCAGGTACTTGCCTCTACAAGACTAAAAGACTAGCAGACATTTGTTAGAAGAAACTTTAGCTTGAAAACCTATCTGTACTGTTGCTGATATAAAGCAAATTTCGGTATGTAGAAAAATATCTATTCAACCATTTTTAAGAGAGACAGGAAGAAGAGAGGGGAGAAAGCTGGCTCAGAGGCATGACACGTTGCTTTTTGAAGATCTAGGTGTTCTTTGAGATATGTGTCTTGTTCTTGTTGTGTCTTGAGATATGTGGCTCACACTTGATAGTGAGAGAGCTGCAAATATGCCCTAGATACAAAACAAAAACCGAAGCCTTCAAAACAAAACAAAACAAAGAAAATCACAGTGCACAGGAAACCATCATGCTCTCTGAGAAGGGAACACAGGCTGGACTGTTGTTGTGACTTCTTTTCTGTGACATATCCTGTGCTTTTAAAGGTAATTTTCTGATGGTTAGACAGTAACTGGTTGGATGTCTTAAGGGCTTTTTTTTCCCTCTATAGATTTTATAATTTAATCCTATATTGAATAAAAGGTTACTCATAGTCAAATATAATCTGTATTTAATAACTGCTCAACTCTTAGTTCCACTGTAAAAAAAAAATACAGAAAGTATACTGCGGTACTGTGTAGCAATGTGCTACTTTCAAAATGCTGTTTATTCTAGCAGCTTACCAGCTCTACTAGCACTTAGTAGTGGAAATTTTAAAAACTCCATAAAACTCTGAGCATGCTCCCTCTAAACCTGCTCCAATAGGGCTCAACATGCCACAGGCATTCTGTGAGCAGCAGAAATTATGAGTCATGTTTGCAACATCCCTTGCCCGAGCAGATTCTTGGAATCTAGCAAGATAGGCATTCCTACGGTAGCTTTCCTTTCTGTGGGAACATTAGGATTTCTATCTTCTACATAACCATTTATTTTCTATACTGTCAATGTCTCTGAGAGATTTGGCTGAAGCTGGACAAGGATTTAAAAAGTAATCAGTGGTAGAGCAGACAGTGTATTCACACTGATTTTTTTTTTTTTTTTTTTTGGTAGGAAACTTAACTAGAAAGTGCTCATGATTGATCTATTTTGGAGTATCTACCACTGCTAGCAGAGACTGCAGCTTATAAATCACAAGTGGGGATGACATAGCTTGGGACGGCAGATTATCGACCCCAGCTGTCTGCCCAGCACCCAGCACACAAAGGACCAAGCTGTTCATAAGACAGCTGTGGAATCACTGCCTCTTACTGAAACGGGCAATAGTTTACAGCAGCATCCTCTAAATAGGGTTCAGATTATTCACAGTGTCTCAGCTATCCAGAAAAGTGGTGTTGGAATGAAGAGTTGGGGCTAGTAACCTCCTGTGCCACCCTCAACTATGGTACCTCTTCTTGCAAATTCAGCTGTGGGCTGCAGTGATGCCAGAACACAGCCACATGCAGTTGTAACAGAGATGGTGAAAGGAGGGGGAAAGGGAGGCCTTTGTGCCTATTCACATCTGAGGAGGAGCATCAGATATGCCCTAAGTGTACATGTAATGCTCCTTGTAAATGGAACATGTACAGGTAAATGTTAGATTTGTACATTATATATACATAATACATATAATAATAACATGTAATATGTAAAATGTTATGTAATTAAGGTGTATTAATTAAGGTTTTGATCAGTTTTATTGTATTAATTGTAAAATATCTTGGGTACTATGCCATTCTGACACAGGCAGGAATGTAGTTGGGGTCCCTACCAAGGTAGTATGATGGAAAGACTTGAGCTGGTGTGTAGCAGTGCTTCACGGTGACATATCATATTTTATCCATAAAAACAGTTTTCCTTGGATGACCAATTGTAGGAATCATATTTATATAAATTCAGTGTACACGACATTCAACATCACGTACCTTTAAAGAAAAAAATAATTTTATGTCTCTGATCATTTTGTCAGGAGCAAACCAAGCCTGTTATCCACATAGGTATCATTCACTGGGCCAAAATTTTCAGCTTATTCAATGCTTGTATAAAAACATTAGTTCTTCTCTGAGCGAGAGGCTGAGGTCTACAGGATTTTCCTATATCGCCTGTGAACCAGAGGCATGAGATCTTCATCCTTCGTGTCCAGCTACCCCATACGTCCCATATGGCTCCTGGTATGTCCTATTCCAGGAGAACCGAGACTGGTGGAAAACCGCCCAGGCTGGAAGCCACCCGGGAGAGCCCCCGACGGGGCCAAGCGGACCTTACACCGCCCGCCCCGCCAGCCCGGGGCTCGGGGAGCAGCCCAACCCAGCATCCAGGAGCCGCCCCCGCCGCCGAGGTCGGGCATCCGGGCGTCTGCTGGAGCCGCAAAGGCAGAGAACCGGGCGGCAGGAGAACCCGCCGCCCCGCTGCGCCGCTCCGCTCCTCCTTCACCTGCCGGGGCTCGAGGGGACAGCGGACCCAGGGGCCGCCTCCCGCCCCCGAGCACCGCGCTCTTGCCGCTCTTGCACTCTTTTCCCGGCGGGGCAGCCCCCACGGGCAGGCGGACAGCGAGCCCCCCTCGTGTGTGTCTGTCTGTGTCTGTGTCCCTGGCAGGTTCCCACCGAGGGGACTCTCCTTACCCACCTTTGGGAGCACGGCCAGAGCCCAGGCGGGGCCTCACCTGGCGCTGTCCCGCACCTTGCGGGGGGAGCGGGGAAGGAGGCGGGGCGGGGCGGGGCGGCGGGCCCAGCCCGTTGCGCCGCCGCCGAGGGCCGGTCTCCCGCCGGGCGCGGGGAGGGAGGGAAGCAGAGGCGGCGGCCCCCGCCCGCCGTAACCGCTCCGCACCCCGCCCGCTGGTGCCGCCCCCAGCATGGCGACACGGTAGAGGAGCGGCTGCGCCGGGCGACCGCCCCCTCCCGCCTCCCTCGCTCGGGCACGGCGCGCCGCGGGCGAGCGAGCGGCCTCGGCGGCGCTGCTGCCGCCGGTGCCCCGCACAGGGCTCAGCGGCGGCGCAGGAGGATGGCGGCGGCGGTCGCGGCGGCGGAGGGCACAGCAGCAGCAGCAGCAGCAGCGACGGCGGGGCCGAGCGGCCGCGCGGCGGGAGCCAGCACCGTCCCGAGCAGCTCATGGTGGCGCCCCAGACCCGCCAGCAGCGGCCGCGCCGGGGCCGCCAGCTGAGCCGGATCCCGGCGGGCGGCTCTCCCCTCTCCACACCGACCCACCGAGCGACCCGTCCACCTCCCCCGGCGCACCCTCTCCCCCCTCCTCCCCGGCGCGACCCGCGCCTCGGATCGCCCCCGCCGGGGCCGGACTGCCACCACCCCCGGGCGCCGCGGGGAAGGCGGCGGCGAAGGGCACCGGGCAGCGCCAGGCGGCGGCGGGACCATGGGCGCGAAGCAGAGCAGCCCCACCGCCGCCAATGGCCGCACCCGGGCGTACTCGGGCGGAGATCTGCCTTCCTCCAGCAGCAGCAGCAGCGGCGGCGGCGGCGCTAACGGGACCGGCGGGCGCTCGGCGGGCTCCGGCGGGCGGTACGCGCACCTGGCGGCGGCGCCTCACGCCGCTCCCGGCGGCGCGGCGGCGGCCGGAGGAGCAGCGGCGGCGGCGGCGGGGGGTGCCGCGGGGTCGGCACCCCGGAGCAGGTCCCTGGGGGGGGCCACTGCCCCCGGCGCCCGGGCGGCGCAGTCCGCCCTCAACATCCTCCACAGCGTCGGCCCCTACGGCTCGCAGGACTCGGTCAGCAGCACCCCGGAGGAGGGCGGCCGGGAGCGGCCCGCGGGGGGCGGCGGCGGTGGCGGCGGCTCCTCCGGCAGCTCCTCCGGCGGGCCACGGCTGGTAATCGGCTCGCTGCCCGCGCACCTCTCGCCGCACCTGTTCGGAGGTAAGGGGCGGCGGCGGGGCGGGGGGTTTCGCTGCCTCTCCCGCCGCTGCGGGGCTGGGGGCGCGGGCGGTGGGATGTGAGTATGTGTGTGTGGGATCTTTCTCTCGGCCCCGAGGTGGGACTCGGGGACATCACTCCGGGGAGAGCGGCGGCTGGAGTCCGCCGGAGTGGGCATGGGTTTGGAGACGGGGCTCTCGGGCCGGCGTCTCCTATTGTCTGTAGGGAGGGCTGTGAAGGGGGGAGGTTAAAAATGAAATGAGCCCGGCGGCGGGGAGGAAGCGGAGCGTCTCCGGCCGGCGACTTTAGACTCTAATAGCTGTAATCAGTGCCTGTGTAAATACTCTTGCCTACTACTTACATAATTAGAATTTAATTGGATCATGTGTTTCCGCCGTTTATTCTAAAATCGGACCAAACTCTTCTTTAGGTACTGATTAACGTGTGGCTGATGCTAGTTCCTCTTCCTACCGTTCTCGTGTTCCCTGTTCAGAAAGTCGATAAAGAAAAACCGAAGTTAAAATAAGTTTCCTTGTTTATTCCCCCCGCAAGAGATGAGTAGAGCCAGATAGCTGCCCGTGCCGCTGGAGTACAGGCTTGCAGCATCGGTGCTCTGTAGCCTTGAGGATGGGAACATGTGCTCTCGAAGCATGAGAAACATTCGGCTAGACTCTGAAATAACCGAGAAGCTGAGGCCCTTTAAGAAGCATATTAAACGTGGAGCAAGTAGTAGTTTTTTGTCTCTCCTGCGGTACCGAGATGAATTGGGCTTTATAGGACGAGCATTTTGCTGCCCGTGTTCTTTACCTTGAAGTTAAAAACCTTCTTGTTAGTTGCCAGCTGCTTTCAAAGTTGATGACTCCTTTCAGTACTGCTTATTCTAAAGGTCGTTGTTCGTATAGGTCAAACGTTAATATGCAAGTTAATTTTTTAATGGATGCATATAATTGATAATTCATATATGCACACATCTATTTTAACCTTTCTAAATACTAACCAACTTTTTTTTGGTGGTAAGGGAAGAAGAAGCTAATGTAAAATTCCTGTTTTTCTATGTTCTTGTTGATCCTTTTGATCTATTTGTAGCAGGTTTTTTTTTATTTTTTTTGTAATTCAACAAGTTTTTAGCGAAAACAGAGCTGTCTGGGGTCCAGCCCTGGAAGAGTGTTTGAGGTTTGAGTCACATGGCCTGCCGCCTCTTGTCGGTGTGTTGATTTCGAGACACATAGCTGTTATTTCTGTTTCTAAAACTGCCTCATCCCAGTGGTCAAACCTTAACAGAAAGCTGTCAAACCCTGTTATAATAATATTTTCTCCTTAGAAAGTAAACATAACCATTACCATAGTACTCAGCTGCTCAGTAGGAATGCTTTGTTGCAAGGATGCTCATTACACCATTAAGGTAGCTTGAGGAAGAATAAGGTGCATGGGTTTCTCTTGGTGATGAAAGGATGCCCTATCACGGAGCACTGTGCAGCTCGGGCTAAGCAAAAGGGAATTATTAGGATGTGTAGCCAATTGTTGCTCAAAGGTGAAACTTTTTTCTCTCCTGGTTTAAACGTTATATTGCAACCTGACTTGTTGCCAGGAGGGAGTGGATTAAATGTAAATGTGATGAGGATCAATAACCTGGAGAGTTTTATTCAGATGCTGGAAGGTCTCTTCGAAGTAACTCTGAATTTGATCTTTTCTGTGGCCAATAGTATTTTTTTAATTGCTGTACTGCAGTGTATTTTGTCCTTTGCAAATCTCTGAAATTGTTATATTAAAGACTATAGAGGCTGAAATATTGCAAAGCTTGTTGCTTCTACCAGTGCAGGAAAAGTGCCAGGAGGGGTGTACGCTCTCTTTATTCACTAATAAATAAGGACTGCCATATGTGAAGAGCATGAGTAGCAAGTTTCAAGATACACTGCCCTTATGTGATCACAAAATGGTCATGAATCTACTTCTCCATTAAAAATTTCAGTATATCTTACTGGGCTGAATAACTGTTGATGCATATAACACTGCAACACCTATGAAGAAGTACTCATTTAAAACATTATTCATTTTTTCAATTTAAATATTTTGTGATATCAATGATGCATTACTCCACGTCACACTCAGTGTTGCCATCCTTATTTAGTTGCATGCGTTGTGCTTTCTTGATTCCTTGTAAGAACTGGATGCTTGGAGCAAGTTAGCCCCACTGGAGATCATACATTAGTAGCATCAGCATGGTAAAAAATAATTTGAAGCATTGTTTTTGTCCTAATGGTAACTAGCTCAAGCTTGTCTAGGTGTGGTGTCTGGCATTTATCTTGTGTATCATAAGCATGCTTGAAGTCCCCTCCCTTGTTTTGTAACTTGCAAATTAGCTGAATTGTTTTTTTAATCCTGAAAACTGCCAAAATTAATTTTGAGGATTTGCATTGCAATTCTATGACAATTAAAATAAAAAAGAATAAGAATAACTTCAATAAGTTGAGCTGAATCTCCAGCTATGCATGGAGATGCTTGGCTTCATCAGTCAGTAATATGTGGGTGTTGCATTTGTTAAATTACTGTCATTAATTTGCCATTAGTAAATTACACTCTATTGTCACTTTTACTGAGCTGTTTTGCATGCTGAAGTAATGTATAAATACCAACCCTCTGATGTAACGTACTTAAATTCCTACTATGCTTGTTGATATGCCATCTGATTGAAAATATAAAAATTATGTCAATGTACTAGAAAGTATGTTCAGTTATTGTCTATGTTCCTTTAATAGGAACTGTAGTAATAAAAGCCTTTCCTGACTGTGAAGGTCTTGTGTTCCTGTCTGACCTCAGGCTAGTGCACTTTTATGAACAACGTGTAGTGGAGTAAATAGTGCTCTGTGATTTTATGCCTCATCTCAGGGAAAGTTGAATTCACTCAGGAGTTAGGGGCCTTGGTCTCACAAAACAAATATATGCGTGTTTAGCTTTGTGCTGTGAGCATGCCTGAAGTAGGCTTAGAGCATTAAGTAGAGTGAGACCCAAATTCCATAAGATCTTATGGCACTCCCAAATGCAGGGGCCAAACCTGTGCGTGACATTCAAGAGCTTTCTTGCAGCACATTACCAAGTTCCAGCTTCCTTTAAGGTGATAACATTATCAGGAATTTTGACCAGTAGTTTCCCTTCTCTGTTCCTCAGTGAATGGGACTTCCCCAAAGTAAATATTCTTACCTTCTGTTATGAATAGTGTAATAGAAGAGTTGACCCTGAGATTCACAGTTAGTTTTTCCACTGTGTTTTTAGGCATTACATAGTGGTGTGTACACTGTCAGCGCTGCAGCAAAGCTACTGCTGTAGTTACAATATGCCTTGTTTTTCTCAAAGATTGGTTCAGCTAAAAATGGATGGTCTTTTGGAATTTTTTTGTTTTGGGTAACTGCTGATATGTTACTTTCATCACTTAAAATGTTGACAGCTCCTCAGAACTTGCTTCGTGTTTGTGTTCCTGTTTCTGGGTGGTCATAACTGGGAGAATTCTTGATGAAAACACCTAGAAAAAACATCTTTTTGGTGTTCAAATTTAAAGCTGCTCTTGGGAATGTTGTTATAATACAACAAAGATTTTAAACTTTCTTTTTTTTTTGTCTGAAGAGTATCTTAAGGAATAATATATAAAAATTCAACTGAAGATAGCAGAAACTCACACTGAGTTTTTTAATTTCCACATCAGTTCATTATTCAAGTTGATTGAGCAGAGACTGTATGAGTATTAACACAAAATCTCAGATCATGTTGTATAAAGTCATATACAATTTTATATCGTGTATTCATAGACAGGTTTTAAAATATATAGTGTTGTCAGATAAACTGTTAACAACTTTCAGGCATATGCCAAGATTAGGAGTCATAATTTGGAGATTAAGTTGCATGTGTTCTACTTTATTAGGAGAAAGAAGTTTGTTACATTCTTCTTAAGCCAAATAACGATCAGACATTTTTTTATGGAGTACTTTACAGTGCAGGATTTATCACTAGCTACTGAATGTACGTAACACAGTGTGGGTAGAACCTTATACGTATGTTATAGTAGCGTCTGTTTGTAATAATAGCTGGTAGAAATAATGAATCAATTCTTCATTCTATAAAAAAAAGTTTATGAAAGCCTCAGGTTATAACCTGAATTCCTAGCTGGATTGTGGGAAGCAGGAATCAGTAGAAGAATGATGTGAATTCTCAGAGAAGAAGTTTTTTAGACATCTCTCAAACTGACTAGAAAGCCACATCTTGTTTTGTTTCCCATCAGATCTGTTTAGTTATATGATGCATTTGGATATGTTCCTGAGTTTCTCTTCATCTTTCCCACATTTTTTTGGAGAGTATAACTATCTTTTGCTCGGTTTCTTGCCCTTCTCTTCCAGTATGACACAAGTACTATTGCTTTGAGAAATCATGAAACTTTTAAACAATTCAAACTTCAACACTTTTCCCATTTTACCAGCCAAAGGGGTTGGAGTAGCTCTGAGGTTTTTGCCCTCTTGTGTCTGAGGAAGGCCACTGAATGATATATTTTTCTAAATTGCTTCCTGGCCATTCACCATGAGGAAGGAGTGTAAAGATTTAGTCTAATGAAAGCTATAACAAATTCTTCCCTTTTTTAAAGGTATGTTAACATTTCTATTTGCTGTTGTGAACACAAAAAAAACCTACCATGTGCATTTTGATGTAGTTTTGCTGTTGTACTTCGTGGGTGTTACAAGGTGCAAAACAGTAAAAGTGAAGGAGCTGTCACTGCTTAGGTATTTTGACTTGTTTCTATTCACTTGGCTGTAGGAGCCCCCGGTGGTCTAGTGGTTAAGACGCAGGGCTGGTACCCTTGAGACCGCGGGTTCAATTCCCGGTCAGGGAG
>JAWWES010000081.1:41972411-42059765 GCA_035583135.1 Lophotriccus pileatus | reverse complement strand
AGGCTCGAAGGCCTTATCTGCATATGCGGGTAAGGACCTTCCCCGGCTCTTCGTTCGCGAAGACGGGCCATTATTCACTTGGCTGTGCCAGTGAAACACAATCATATCCATGTTTGTCCACTTTGGAAGAATTAGAGGCTGGCTGAAGTGTGCTGATTGCAGAAGGTTAAAATAGAGGCCAGTCTGAAAGCTGAGAGAAACACAAACATGCCTGTATGCATACACATAACTTTCCAACCACATAGCTGGAGAGGGAAGAGATAGATATGTGCCTCATTTTCTATTCAGTTATACCAATGAGTTGACTCCAAAGGAAGAAGAAGAGTCAGTTTTGCAGTCTCTGAAGATATAGGATATTTTGGAAGTGTATTAGCATCCCCTTAACCAAAATACAGATTGAAAAATCCAAGATGCTAGGATAAGTCTATTGATAGGGGGTTTTAGAAGAGCTGTTCTGACAAAAGGGTTTGAGAAATCCAATCCCTTTTCAGTGTCTCACTGTTCCTGTGTTTACTGGGCTCTTCTGTTCCTGCATGCGTACAGTTCCTGGTTGGCAACAAAGGTGTAAACCCTCCTAAAAAGGGGACAAGAAAAAAGTAGCAAAAGATCCAACACCACCAGCTGCCTGCTCCAGCTCAGTCTAGAGAGCGCTTTTAGTCTGAAGTGTTAAGTGTTTGGACAAAGTGAGCTGAAAGAACTGTTCAGAGCTTCTAGTAGTGCTTCTGAAGCCCCTGGGAGCCACCTTTCATTTCTTTCAGTTGGAGACAGGTCTCTGTGTTAAGGAGCCTGGCACACTGAAGTAAAGACTGAGGTATATGGTAGAGGCTCTTTGAAGGGCTTCTTTTTTTTCTCTTCCTGCATGGTAAATGGAAGGGGTTAGGAGAAGCCAAATAATAAAAAAAATAGCAGCACTGCATTTGTGGGAGAAATGTAAATAGTTAACCATCCGAAGAAAAGGAAACTACCTAATTGTAATGGCATATCTAAATATTTATTTTGGCTATCAAGGCAGTGATAATACCTGATTGAGCCTTTGCAGTGCCAGTTCAAATAAGGGCCTTCCTCTTAAACATCTTCTGAATACCTATCTTACCCCAGTATTCTGCCAGTGTGTCTCTCTTCATGTTTTGTCACATAATTGCAGACTAGCCTCCAACAACCTCCCAGGTAATTTCTTATAAAATTGTCTTATAAAGAAAGCCTTTTGTCACTGCTAGAAATTCAAAACTATTTTTTGAACACGTTGCCTACACATCTGTTTGGGTAAGTTCTCCTCTCCTGTTCTTGCCAGCTGTTCATGGAAAACTTGATCATACAAATGTTCTTGATTTGCTGTCTCATTCTTGCAGGAAACTTTTAAGTTTTGAATAACGTTATGGAGATTTTTGGGTAGGTTTTCCCTGCTATTTGTATGCAACCTATCTTACATTTTTTTGAAATATTTTCTGCAGTGTGTCTACTGCTCATTAATAGCTTAATTGCTTTCAGGAGAGATGTATGGTAATTTCTACAGACTGTGTTCATTCACTTTGGTAGCAGAGCGTGCTTTTCTTGTAGATGTTTAACCCATGAAAAGGAAGTGAGAAACCTTTGAATGCTCTTAGTTTTTATTGTGGAGTATCTTTAAAGACATGCATCTTACCAATCAAAAGAAAACGATTTGTATAAAATCACAATTACCTGAGTAAAACCGAGCAGCACTTCTTAAGCATCTAGGAAAGTGTTTTTGCTGTCTATTATCTGAGGTTATATAATACCTAGACAAGTGCCTGTGTTCCCAAGGCCACCTTTCCTTTGTAAATGATCATTGTGACTTTCATAAGGATGTCTTGGTGTGTATCCAGATCTCTTTGATGTCTGTTGTTTGGTAGGCTTCAAATTCCTGATGCTTGCAAAAATGGGAGGGTAAGCCATAGAAAGAATGAGGCTGGTTCTCACTTTCACTCAGGACATGCTTCTATTTTCTGCATGGAAATTGAATAGTATTGACCTAGAGAGATCAGGAAGCACATAGGAAAATCTCGTAGGGCTCAGGGTGTCTGACTGCCTGCCAAACAGAATACCAAGTGTTGTATGGGATTTGACTCTATTACTCTTTGTTGTCTTTAGGAACTGACCTACCTGGGTGTTTCCTTTTTGCTTGTCTGCTCTGTCTAAAAATCAGACCACCACAGCCTGTGAAGAGTCCCCAAAGGGTGGGTGTGCTGCATACCATTGGGGATATTTTTAGTAGATTCTGTTTGCTGACTGACTTAGTGTGCTATAAATATAGAGTTCTCATCTGGCATGCACTATGCATGTCTTCTAGTAACTTATAATAAATTCACCTAAGAAGAATGTCAAGAAAAAAAAAGCTGTTACAATTTATTTGGCTTTCCATATGAAGTGTCATTTGTATAAAGCAATTATTTGGTAACATTTTAACTGTAAATGGCTTTTAAAACTAGTGGTGTTCCAAAACACTTCCTAGTTGGGCTCCCATGATTAATCATTTTTGTCAGATTAATTTATACTACATTTTCATTATGGTTTTAAAAGTTGAAGGTGGAGTTTTTAGATAGGGGAGTTAGCTGATCATCTGGAATGCTATCAATACTAGTAAATTACAGCCTTTGTTATGTCAATACTAGCACATATGTGCATAAAGGCTATTCTCTGGGGAAAAATGAAGCCTAGTTATGATTCTCCTGGAATTTTTTTTTCCTAAAGTATAAGTGTATGTACAATTTTTTGAGTTGAAATGTAGTTAAGGCACTTACCATGTTTTTAAAATTATTAGGACTCAGTGCAAAAAGGGGAAGACCCCATGTCTTATTAAAATACAGATGCATGTGTCTTTTAGTATTGAATTTGACACAAAATCGAAGGATGTGTTTTTGCTGAACTGTGCTGAGTGTAACCTAAATGCAGTTGTTCTGTACTGCTAAAATAAAACTTGCCAGAGCACACAGTAATAGATGTGAAGTTTTCTGTGTGCAGCAAAAGTCTGCTTAGAGATGCTTTCTGTAGACTGTCTGAACACACAAGCAGTATTTTGAGAATCTTAAATTTCTGTTATAATGAAATCCGGACCAATCCGATGATAGTCTTTCAGAAAACTTACAAATTAGATTGTCTCCCTATCAAGAATCTAAGACAGTTCCCTAAAAATCATGTTGCTTTTGAATCCTGACTTCCTGCAGCTACGAGAAGCTTTACTTATTGTGGAATGACGAACATCACTCCTCCTTTATTCTTTAGTGTAATATGGATTGAGTGTGAATATGGATTGAAGTTCCAGTTTGGGCAAAAAATCTTGCTAGTCTTCAGAAAATGCTGTGATGCTACCAGATAGATCAGAGCATCATCAGTCAAGCAATTTTCAGAGATAACGATGGATGATCTCCAGAATATTAAGAACAGTGACAATAGTAAGATGCAGTTCTCTATGTCATTTAACTACTTGCACTGTGAAGCAGTCCTCTTCTCACTGTTTTTGCTGCAGCAGCAAGGATGACTAGAGTAGTCTAAAGCAAGGAGGACTGAATTAGCCTAAGATGCCAGACTTGAGAATTTGCTGTCCATTTCCTTGTGTATGGTGTTCTCCTTTGGGAAGAATGAGAGTAAAGTCACGCCTGCATTCTGAATGCTGGAAGGTGTACGAGGCTTGTGCAGAATGGGCTCAGGGCTCCTATAGTTTTTTAAGCTGGGTAATCATGATTCATCTTCAGAGCTGTTTGTGATGAAGTTTCCTGAAAGGCAGTATGACTGAGTTCAGGTGTAAAGTGCCCAAATACAGGGTCAGCTATGTAACTTTCTTCTTTTTAATTGTTGAATGTTGTGATTTTGCAACCTTAATGGTAAATTAGAGCTGGTTTGAATATTTTGGTTTTGGGTTTTTTTCCACTCCCTTATCCAGGTGGGTACAGTTATTAGAGGTAGTCAGATCAGTGTGGATAGATACTTGTTTTCTTTTTATAACAGGAGTAGTGCTAAGTGAATGACAAGTGGTTTGATTGACTGAGAACAAAGCAGAGCAAAGAAGACTTTCTGTAAGAAGACTTTCAGCTCTAGTAATCTATTGATGAATTACAATTCCAAAATAATAAAACATAATTATAAAACTCCTTCTTTATTTTTAAAGTGCTGTGTAAAGAAAGAAAATACCTTTTCCACCCATCCAGTACTGCCATAAGGCTGTTGCTGGCTAAAGAGAAATGATCTACTAGAACAGCACATGAATGAAGCCAGCAGGAAAGTCACATATGTAAAAGGGCTGCATGCTATCAAAGAAACACCCTTTGAATATCTAATTTGGCAGTCCTAACATTTGCATACTAGATGAGTGACATTTAGATACTAGATGACAAGTGTACAGGCATTGCCTCGCTTCTTAAGGGCTGAAATACATTACTCTTCAGTTAATTTTAATTGCATGTTTGAAACAGCTCAGCCTTGGATTAGTTTATCTCCGAGTGTCTCATATCTGTGAACTTGTGTGTTTTGTAAGTGATAACGTTTTCAAAGACACATGATACTGAGCTTCTTTGTAACCATGGATGTGAAAAAGCAAGATTTTGAGAATGCTATTGAAATAAAATACAGTACTGAAATAGCTTCTGGTTTGGAGAAAATACAGATTCCATTGCTAGCATAATAAACTGTGTACCAAAATAAACTATTTTACACGCACTTGATAAGATCAAGATCCGATGACAGCATAAAACTAGGGAGTGGAGGAAATGTTCCGTGGAAACATGGGACTAGTTCTGCTGCAAACAAAGAAATAAGAAGGTTAATGCAAATAATGTGTTTTATGTTGTGCAAGTGGGGGAAATGGATGACTTGTTCAGCCCAGGTTATTTTCCTTTGTATCTCTTCCAGTTGTAAAGCACACAGTTGTATTCACAGCTGATCAAATCAAAAGGAGGTGATGAACACATTCGGAGCTGGAGGGCAAAAGTTCCTTCTAGTGGGCTGGGCTGACTTCCGCCTACAGGTGTGGAGGCAACCAACCTTTTATATGTATTTAAAGGTTTTGCTTTAAAGCTTTATTTAGAAGAAATGCTTGAAAGAGTTTTAAGCTTGGATGATGTAATTTCTTGACATTAAGCTGTTTAATACATTGGGAAAATCTATTAATTTATGAAAAGAGAGCTAGAATTAAGCCTGCTGAAGACTTCTTGGACTGACAGCAGTGTTGAGATTGTTCCTACCCATACATACTAATGTTTCCTATCCACACATACTTACGCCGTCATAGAATCTGAGGTCATGGAGCAATTCTCAAAAGCATTCTAATTTTTGAATTCTGGCCAGTGTTTTTTCTCTTTTAGGGGTCGACTAGCTGTAGTTTTGACCAGTGGCTAAATCATTCTTTTAAAAACTTGTTCAATATTTGACCTTTTAACTTACGTACTTACTGTCAGAGCAAAATATTTCCAGGACCTTAGCTGTAGTCTTTGCTTTTAGAATAGTCAACAGAAATTAATATCTGTGATTTCTTTCAACTCTTGGAAAAAAATCTACTCTGAATAGTCTTTATCACTGCTAAGTATGACTTGCCTTATATTTGTTGTAACAGACATATCAATCTTTCTCTGCAAAATACTTGCTTGTGTATAGCTGTTACCTGATTATTAATAATAGGTTAATGATATTGACCTCCATCTTAGGTGAATTGGTATTTTATTGATGAAAAACATTTACTTGGCAGCAAAGCTAGAAATAGCCAAAAGCATCCAAAAATGAAGTGGACCCCTGTTTAAGTGTATTGGAGAATTAGTTCTCATATTTTGCTATCTGAAAGTTGTTCTTTCAGCCTCTGCCATACCACAGATTGTTCTTTAACTAACGAAAATGGCAGGTGTAGTACGGAGGGTATAGGCTGGTACTGAAGGATGATGCAGAGTGATACTGGATGCTGTTGGTTTTCTGAGTATGAAAAGCTGTACAGCCCTGTTGTTGGTTTGGTAATACACCTGGATTGCTAACTGTGCTGAGAAACAGGGTTCTGGACAAATGTAGGATCATGGAAGGATTGGTTGGAAGAGACCTTAAAGATCGTCTGGTTCCAACCCCCCTGCCATGGACAGGGACACCTTTCACTAGATCAGGTTTCTCAGAGCTCAATCCAACCTGGCCTTGAACACTTACAGGGATGGGGCATCCAGAATTTCTCTGGACAACCTCTTCCAGTACCTCACCAATGTTGAAAACATATACTGGACAGTGTGGGCTACGTGGTTGTTTTAGTACTGCAAGTTACTGTACCTGCTAGCTCTGATACAATGAACTGAGAATGGCAGACCTGAAAGTATTCTGGTCTAGATGAGATGACAGCAATTTGGGGATTACTCTGATTTTCCCATTGTTTCATTCAACAAGTACCTTAGGTTGCAGGTTAAGAATGCAAGAGTGATGCATAATTTGAAGAGGAAGCCTCTTCAATGCTTGAAAGTAGTCAAACATCTTTACTTGTATTTAGCTATAAAGTTTGTAACATGTTCTGCGTTTTCCAAAGTGCTGCAAAATATTAGTTATAAGATGCACCTCTAGGGTTTCTATTTCTCTTCATTTTCTCATAATGGATTTGCACTGTCTCTGAGCTGTTTAACACTGTGCCTATTCTTAACTGTAAAACTTTGTTAGCTGTAGCATGCAAGCATTCTTTGAAATATATTTTAAAACAAATGTTTGTATTCAACAATGGCCTGATGCTATCAACTGCAAAGATGCAGAATTAAAATGAGTGAAAAACATAAGCACCCCAGCAAATGTTACCCTCATAGGAAATCCTCTGGAAGGAATGCCAGATTTGTAAGCAAGAAAGAGGAGGAGGAAAGGTCTCTACAGAATGGTGGTGTTTATTACATTACTCTTACTTAGAGGTAATCAGGATACACGGATATAAGTGTTGATGCAGTTGTTTTCCAGTCTCTTAAACTATGATCCCGTGACACTAAAGCTCTGTTTGTGTCACTTATTGAGACCCTCTCCTTTTTTCCTCCTTTTCCCCGCCCTTATGCTGTTTTCTGTGTGGATGAGTCATCTTAGTTGCAACACCTTTGTTAGTAACTGAAGTGATGTTGAAAACAAAAATAAGTGTGCAGAAATACCAATTTAGCTGGATCTTAAAAATATATTTAAAGCCAAAACAGTGTTTGAGTTTTGGACTTGTTTCCTTTTTAACTTGAAAGACATAATTTTGGGTATTATATTCAATTTGGATTTTAACTGCATTATCCTAGTTTTATCTAGAAGTTGTTATATTCCTGTAGTGCTAACGGAGGAGTAACACTGAAGAGAAACAGATTGAAAAATTGTGATGTAAATTTTCATGAGCAGTATTTTGAAGCACAGATGAGTTAAAACTGATTAAACTTGCTTACCCAAAGATCTAACCCTGTAAATATGCTGCACATGTAGCGCAAGGCATTAAAGCCTGGAACTTAAATGTCAACATATTAAGTTCTAATCCTATTGGGTTTCTGTTTATGCCTTAAGGATTTGTAAATTTTTAAAATTACACGCTTGCAATTCGATTTCAGACGTGAAATTTCATAGAGAAATAGGAAAGGAAGAAAAGCCTCAAGACAGTACCTTATTTTTCTTGCATTTTTCCTCCTGTAGCTTCTCTCTAACATATTTAGCCTTGTGCTCCTTCAGGCAGTGATGATAAATGTACTAGGTACGATGTTTTTAAGCTACTGGTAGAGCTAAAACACTATGAAGACAGCTTTACTCAAGTCAGTGAATCTTACATGTGCAGAACTGTTGGTGCAGTCACAAATCTGCCTTGGAGAGCAGAATCCCACTTGTCTGGAATTGTCATCTGTAACTGACAAGTATTCCATCCTCTTCTGAAGGAAAGGAGCTCTTTCTGTACTCTCAGCATTTAGATCCTTAAATTGTTAGATTTGTAGCCCTGTGCAGAAGGCTACAAACTGCAAGCAGATTTTAATGGTGCTTTCCTATCTCTGAAAGTCAATAAATGCTATGGCAATAACTGAGGAGTAGGAATATCACCACAAGTATTTGCACATAGAGAGGTAAATATAGAGGAAAGATACAACAGTTATTGCTGTATGCAATACTTAAGCAGTGCATGATCCTTTCTCACAGGGTGTGTTGGAAAGCCATTTGACATTATAAATTCTTTTCATGGTAATTTTTAAGTTAGTAGGCATACAATGATTTTTCCCCTCAAAATTTTACCCAAAAGGGATTACAAGAACGGATTTCATTCTAATGAGTGTTGTGTGGGCAAAAGCTTCCTCGTTAATGTTCTCAGCACGTGAAGAGACCTTGGGGTTAACAGTTCCTTCCTGGCACTGGAATTCACGATCACATTCCGAGTGATGATGTTTATCTATTCTTTCTTAATTTCTTAATGGAAAACCATTTATTTCCTTAGGTATTTTATTTTGACAACTAGTTTTGCCATTGGAAAAATTCCAAATGAAGAAATTACTCTTAGTGTTTCACAACTGATTCCCAATTTTGAATGCAGAAATTTGCATTTGATGCATTTTTATTAGCAGGTAACTCTTTCTTCATTACAAACGTGAAGGGTTCTTTTTTCCTTTTTAACTGTACTTGACTCTCTCTAGCTATTAAATACAATTTCATTGATGTATATAACTTTGAAATGTAACTGAAAGGACATTTATTGCACTGTTAGAGTTCAGTATCTCTTATTTTTTTTTGTCCACCTACTTTGAATTAGGTTTGTAGAAAGTTCCAGTTTGCTAAATGTGTCTGACAGAAAAGGACCAGGATGGTAATGGAAAATATCATTTAACAATAAAGTAACTGTCTTTAAAACCTTAAGTTGCTTGTTTCTGTCAGTGGCTGCCTGCCTAGCCAGATTCAGGAGGATAGATTGGTAAGAGAATTCATTAAAAAGAGACTTGTGTAGAGAGTGATCTGGTGTTATTGTTTCTGTTAGCTAGTAAACTTGAAGCTGCTGCTTCTTGTATGGACAAGAAAGCCAGAAGCAATTATTCTTTAAAACTCAAAGCAGCTGTTTGGGCTGTGAAAAACTTTTCCGTAACACAGACAAAAGCACCATTGTGACTGTTTATACAAATCAGCACTGGTGCTGTATAAACAGAGGGGAATTTCAGGGTTTCTTTACATTTACATATACCTCATCATCCTGGTACACAAACTGATGTTTTTTTCTTTGTGCCCTTAAGCCATGAATCTTGCCCCAAGGCCTAGAGTAAAGTCCATTGAAAGGCCTTGATTCTGGCCTGGCTGCAGAGGGCAGACCTCGTGTGTTAATATATGTTTGTGTCATTGTTGTGGTATTTGGCTAACTGCACTTAACAGGAGGATTAACAAAAGAGTAGTAATCAAGGATAGATTGTTCGGGGTTGAATACACCCTCCGCAGAAGCCAAGGAGAGGAGAAGCCGGCGCCCCAGACGAGTCCCTCCCCGGGCAGGACCTGTTCAGCACCCGCGCCCTGGACAGCTCAGGCGGAGCCTCGTCCCGCGGCCACTCCCGTCCAGGTGCTCCCGCCGCCCGGGCAATGGGGCTCGGGCTTCCACAGCCCGCAGGAAAACCACGGCAACGAGAGAACTGTGCATACCGTGGTGGCCCAAAGCTTTCTGGTTAGGCTACTGAACTGTATTTAAAAGACCAAGAGTTTGTGATAGACTCTCATTTGCCCCAGTACCCTGTGGTACAGAAAACAGATTTCACAGCCTTGAGAGTAGACCAGATACATTTCCCTGGAAGGCTCTTTGTAATTCTAAATCTGACTCACTCATAGGCCTGCAGTTCCTCTGTGCTTGCTCTTTTTTTTTTTTTTTGTTTAGAAAATCTTATTTGGGTTTCAGAAGTTCAGTCTTCATCTGTGTGCTCATTTTTATCTTAGAAAATAGATTTCTTGTCACAGCTTTCCAAAATGGTGCTAAGCTAGCTTCCTTGTTCTTAGTTTCATCTCTGTTGTTTATTTTTCATGTGGTTTAAGGGCTTTCTGGAGCTAGTTCTCGTTTTCTGCTAAAGTTTTGTTAGGCTTGTAGTTTCAACTGGACTTCCCTGCTTGGTTCCTTACAGTAAGTGGAACTAGAAAAACAAAAAGCAAGCTATGCAGATCCTTTCTGTTCACTGTTCTTCGACACAACGTGACACCACTTTTTTAAAATGAGGTGATTAAAGTACTTGATCTTAAATGTTTAAAACCTGGAGAAACTTCTGAATTAGTATTAGAAAGATGCCTTGAGTAGTAGGAAGCTCACTGAAAGATAACAAAGATTAACCTTTTGAAATAACATTAGTTTTTCTTGACAAAAAGATAAAATCTACAAGGTGGTATTCTTTTGAAAAGGAATAGTTTTGCATCCAGTAATGTTGAGGTAAGAAGACAAGATCCATCTTTTGTGTGAAGGACAAAGAACAAAACATGTAAATAATTAATTTCACTTAATGGCTTTCAAAGCCAAGATGGAAAACACAGTAATACTTTGATTCATGTGTGAAAACAAGTTTTGTAAATACTTTAGAGACCTTTTTCCTTTCTTTTTATGACTCTACTGCAAAGAGCTATGCATTTTGAGTATTTTTTTTATATTGTTAACTTCAGTTTATTTAAGATAGTATGTGCTTTTTTTCCTACTTACTGTTACCTTTTACAAATGTCTTGCAGAATTTTCCTTAGGGGTAGGAATCCTAAGTAAATATTAATTCCTTTTTATGCTGGAGATCTTTTGGTATATACCATACCATATACCAGCTTCTACAAGAACATTGGCAACTTTATTCATTTTTCTACTAAACAAATGGAAAAGGATCCCATGTGGATTTCTTGTACTCCCTCCCTACTGGAAGAAATAAAGAAATTCAGAAGGAAAACAAAATAAACTGGTTTTGCTGTTTCAATTGTAGGAGTACATTTTCTAAGTGAAAAATGAAAATCCATCATTTAACAAAAATTAGTGTTAGAGTTTTCTCCGTGTCCTGGAAAAGATGTGTTTCCAAATCACTTGTCCCTAACATGGGTAACTTTGCTTTGTTTAGGTTGGACCTCTGCCATATATCTGGGAAGTGTGGCAAGTTGTTGGGTCATTTCCAGGGTTGCATTCCACCTTTCAATGTTATTTTTTTTTTCCTCCCCTTAAACCTGCTTAATTTGAAAGATGATATGTAACATGACTTTATTTATACGTCAAAGGTTTTTATTGAAGTCACATTCTAGAAGTTATTTCCCTGGTGTTCTGGTTTCTTAGGTTTGGTATAAGAACAGTTTGTTCCCTGGGTAGTTACAGAAACATGTGGAGATTGGACAGTGAATGAAATGCTGTTCGTATTTGCTTGGGTGGGGATGGAACCCACCATGTGCACTTACAGTTAAATAAATTTAAAGCCTACTTTAACAGATTAGCCACTGCAGGACAAAAGCTAGTATTTTAAGTTTGGTTTTTTTTTTTTTCCTTGCCTCACTGTAGTTTTTTTCCTGTAAAACTGTCCCTGTGGGAATAGGAATTGATAATACAAGTTGTCATAACTGGTACTTTAGGAGACATTCGTGTATCTTTTATAAATTGCTTGTGTGCAAGCCATTTGTCTTTAAAAAATAGTCAGCTTTGTAGCTGTCCATATTAATACATTTGAGATCAGAGGTTTTGTTTAAATTGGTCTTAAAGATTCAGTTTTGTGTAGCTTCTTGCCAGAATACTAACAGATTAGAATACTGTATTGTTCTTTTAGTACTTGGAATTGATTCCAAGAAGTCTGGCTGGTTTATTTTGCTAAATGGTACTACCCTCAACTGTTTGATATACCAGCCTAGGCCAAGACTAACAATAACCTACTGCGGGATTTATAATCCCACCTATGTTGTAGGTTAGAAACATGCTGAATTGAAGCAAATGTGTCTGAAACATCTGACTTGGTTTTTAAGAGCCTAAACCAACTGTTTCCCCTGAAGCTGTCACTGTATCATTCTAGGGGGTGACAGTGTAACAAGAGCAGTCTGTCTCGAGTTTTAGTGCAACTGGTCTGAATTTTGTTGTAGGTAGAAACCTGGTTAACAAGTTGAAGTTTTTATTTTTCTTCTGGAAGTCTTTGGGTAGATGTTAACTGCTGTGAACGCCCTTCCTTAATTAAGAGCTTAATTTTCAGTGTTGTTTTGAATGTGTTAATAAAAATTGTCCTACTTACACAATAGTGAAGAAGGACGATTTTCATGTTTATGTTGACTTCTACCTAAAAATGTATTCTTGGTATAAAATAATTTTATTCCCATGAGTATGGCATAACCCTTACAACCGCATCTATTTTTCCATTTAGGCCAGCTTCTGGATGGTTTTGGTAGAGTTTAATTAAGGACTAGTTTTACACCAGGAGCAGAATTTCAATCTGTCTTACCACATTTTTGCAAAGTAGCTGACAGACAGTGTGAGGGGCTCAAGTCTTCTGTTCACAGAACAAGTTCAGCATTCACTCATTTTTCAACCTGGAGCTGGAGGAATTCCCCAAAGGATTAGACAGCTGTTAGTTTTGTGTAGCCTGGCCACTGCCTTGTGAAGATGTCTTCCAAACCAGAAACTGTTGTTGTAGATTATAGGATTAATAGAATGAATGGTACTATATCCACACAGTTCTGGAAAGCAAAGACATAAGTTTAGTGGTTTAAGTGGCATTCTTACTGCCCAAAGTCAGGAATTGTATTGAGTATTGCTTCATCTTAAGGGAAAAACACATAGAAGTTGATTTCTCTTATTGACACATCTCCTAGTTTACTGATGTCTGATTTGATATAATGATTGTAAAGGACAGGTATGACAAGACCTCCTCAAGAGAGAGGAATAGTGTACTTTTGTGATGACCAACAGGAATGCCAGGCTTCCCTTAGAAGCTTTGATTAGGTGTTTTTGAAAATGGTAGTTAAAGGCCAGTTTTAAAAAAGTTACAAAGATAAAATGTCAAAGCCTGGAGGCAGAGGCTGTCCTTTACATGCCTATGGCTTACTTCTCAGAACTCTTTAATATGGATAGAGTTTGCTCTGGAAGAACAAGAACAAGTCTATCTTTTCACCAGAGCTGGCTTAATCTCACTGTTTTATTGGTGGTCATGCTGTGAAATTTATCACAGTTGCTGTTACTGCACTCATCCGTGTGCGGTGGACTTACCTGCCTTCTGAGGGCTTCTTCTGAGGGGGTTTTAAGCTGGTGTCCATGGGGGAAACAGCTCCTTTGACCTTTCTTAAAATCCAAAATAAAAAAGCCTTCTTAGAAAACTGTTAACAAGGTTTAAGTGTGAGAGATTTATCCTTCAGGAGCATCTTGGGGACTTTTATAAGACATTTAAAGTAAATCTTCTGTCTACTGAAACAGGAGTCTTTTTGAGGGACTAATGTTCCTCTTGGATAAAGGAGGAGATCTAATTTGAAACAGCAAAGTGCCTATAAATTATGGTAATTGTTAATTCTTAAAACCTGGTTTGTGAGAAGTAACAATGTGACAATTCATTGCCCAGATGCATAGCAGTATAAAGTCTTTCATGCTTGGACAATGGCTTGCTAAACTGCAAGTGCCTTTTCAAAATGATAGTTTTCTTCACAGAAGATCTTGAAAATTTGTAATTTTTTTCAATCTAGAATGAAAAGCTACTATGGGAAAGTAGATACAAATCTGTGTCTCTAATAATAGTGATATTTGGTTAGTAGTAGTAGTAATAGTCCTGAGTAGTGTCATCTCAGGACTTTAGATGTATAAAGTGATAAAAGATTTATAGTTTTTTTTTAATGAGTGCTTTGCACTTTAAAAAAGCAGGAGTCTAAAGAGAATTAAATCCTTATTGTTTGAGGAGGGCTAGATGTTGGGTTATTTAACATGCATTCGTGGAAGTTTTATTTCCTCAAGTAAGGTTTTTGCCGCTGAAGTCGGTATATAATATACATTTGGGGTGCATCCTTCATTTGACTGTGTCTTTTTCTAGAAGTCCACAGGCTTTTGGTGTGGGTATTTTTTTGTTTTGTTTATATCATGTGAAGGTTTACTTAAATGCAACTTATTGGTCTTTGCCCTGTGGCTGTTGCTTTGATCCTATCAGTCTCTGAATTGTTTTATATACTGCTGGCAAGTTGGCTAAGAAGGTGAAGGGATGAACATATAAATAAGTTGGGGGGAGTGCAGGCTCAAACTCTGGCATTCTTTATGCTGCAAAAAACAGCCTTTTTTTTTTTTTTCATTGAACATTTTATGATATATGTTTTAACTGCCCAGTCAAGTGGATTTAGGGATCTGTGGTAGAGCTTTGCTAACTCATTAGATAAGGCTCTGGTTAAGAAGGCAGTGCCACATGGCAAGGCAGAGCAAATTTATGTCATGATTTACTTTTTCTGTGCCTCTTGTCTCAATCTCGTTGGGGGCAAATAGGCATTTTTATATAAGGTGACACCTAGAGACTTAGAACTGTTTGACTTTCTGTGCAAGGCAGGGCAAGTCTTACTGCCTTTCTAAAGTATATAATGGTGACATTGTTCCCGTTGTAACCATTGCTTTTCCCTGTCTGTTTTGGAGTGTAAGCTCTTTGGAGGAGGGACTAGTACATAATATGTACACAAACATTTTTGCAGCACTTGGCATGCTGTGGTACTGATTTAATAAGGGCATTCCTGAAATAGGAGCAATCACAGTTGTTGGAAAAAAAAATAAATCACAAAACCCAAACAAACCCCAATTTTCTTCTTAAAATATAATTTATTAGCATGTTGCAGTTTCGGGCTATCTCAGTATTCAAATTCAAGACGGTGCCTCCTTTCTTTTTATGAGTATTGTTTATATATATATATATATATATCTATGTATATGTATCACAAAACAAATCATGATTGTGTTTGAACAGGAAAGAACGAAACATACTTCTTAAATAGGTGCAGGTTCTCTTACCTTCAGTAGCCTTATGGATGAGTAATGCAATGAAAGCATGTAATATTTAACATAAAGTCTGTAATTAGATAAGTAAAAGCATTTAAGATGTCATTTTTAAAACTGCTGAAAAGTCAAAATATCATTTAGTCTAATTTTTTACAGCTGTACATTCCTGGTAGAACTTATTTACAGTCTATTATGCTCTGTGTGTGGGTGTGCATGCATATGTGCATCTTATTAGCATGATCTGGTTAATGTAAACTAGATGTTTCTCTTCTAAGCATAGATGTTTAAAATAGGTAACTAATCAAATTTCTAAACAGTTTGATAGACCAGTGCAACAGTGGTAAACAGCAAAAACCAGAAAATGCTTAGTAGCATTCTTTACAAAGGCTTTTCAAATGTGAGTGATACAGAAAGTATTTCTTAGCAGTTTGCTCAAACAGTGACATCTTACACATGAAAATTCGAGAATTACATTGCTGACTTAATTGCTGTGGTAGGAATGGTGTGGCATGTAATTTGAAAGTTGTGTTGGTTTGTGATTTATGGATGTTCTGGAAGATTTTGCAGAATATGGCATGGGTGCTATGTACTTGCTTAATAGGGGTAAAAGAGTAAATATAGACAAACCTGTCATGATTGATATGTTTAAAGCATGATTTTCTTCAGCTTTTATTGACAATAGCTAAGAACACTTGGTTGGGGGGTTATATCTCTGACTTCAGTTCTGTCTTCTTCTGAACTAATTATGCATCTTCTTTACTGTTCCTCTTATTAGGCATTTTGCATCTTTTCTTCATGATGGTACATCCACAAATGTTCTTAAAAGGTTCTGTCTTAGACAGAGGAACTTTTGCAAAACTAGTAATTATATTACATAAATGTGTATCATTCAAACTCCAGAAACTGCTCTTACATTTTTTCAAAGTTTGTACATAATTCATGTTAAACACTTAAATTACATTAATACTGAGGGCTTTAATGGTTTAATTCCAGTGTACCCTTTTGAAGTTGCGTGTTTTGTAACCAATTCTTAGACCTTTCCCCATTTTATAATTTTCTCTTTTAATTATGTTAAAAGGCTGGTGTATTCCAACACCCTAATTTCGGCAGTAGTGCTTACACTAAGGTGAATATTTTCCACGTTCAAAGAATAGAGGGGTCAATGCAGAGCGAAATTCTCTCAGTTGAATTTTCCATCTAAAAACAAAAGGCCGCTTTATGATAAGCAGAGACGTCAGTACTTTTAAATAAAAAGTTAATCCTGAAACAAAATTCCTTTGTGCTAAGGATGAATGGTATTTTTCAGACTGGACTTTTCTAATAAGCTCAGTTCTAATAAGCCATACTTTTACTCTGGGAAAAACCCAACCCTAACCAAGAAACCCCTCCAACAAATCCAAATAAACGACCAAACAACCAGACCTACTCTACTCTCACCAGTTTCAAGTAAATGAAATTAAATGAGTCCATAGGTTAGAAGTTTCCCTGCTGAAATAAGAAATTGTCTCCTGTAGAGGACTGGTATTTTGGAGAGTTAAAGAGGGAAAATATAGAATAAAATAATACAGGAAAGTCTGCTGTTGTGCTTGGGCAATAAAAATTCTGGTATGTATGATTAAAAAATGAGATGAAAAGCACAAGAAAACAAATATACGTTGAAACATTTGTCCTTGACTTTCTTGAAACTGTACTTTTAATAGATAAAATTTTTCTGTTATACTGAGTAACAAATGTAATGATAAGTATTTTTGGTATATAATTTAATGTTGCTGTCAAAAAGTGAATCATTATTATGTTTGGAATTAATATATACGCTCCTGGGAACATCCCACATAATAATTTAAGTCTTTACTTGCATATATTCTTCCCAGATGTAATCTTTTCTATTTTGTACTCTGACTTTTTTGTCATTGATTGGTTTTCCCCTTTTTTTTTGTTTGTTTGCCACTGCTACCTCTATTTCTGCAGGAACAAGTAGGTTATTGGTAAGTATTTCAACTAAATCAGACTTTACAAAGTTTTGCCATAGTGAGGACTTCTTTTTTTTGCCCTCACTTACTTCGGTAAAAACTTTGTAGACAACAGACCAATTGTCTGTAAATGCTGTGCTTTCTCAGGTCTCCATTATCGTCTTGTTTGTGTAGTAGAGTGATAGTTCTCAGATTCTCCGAGAGACTTTTGTCTTCTGCATGCTTTCAAGCAGCATCATTATCTGTGCTGTCTTCTAAGATGCTGCCTTCTCCTGGGGCTTGCTCCTTTGTTCCTGTCTGCTGCGTTTCAAGTGCAGTGTTTACTTTGTCTCTCCCATTTCTTTTTTTTTCATAAGATCTCGTTTTGCCCAGTTTGCTCAGAAGACTTCTCTGCGCCCAACAAGATGCTCTGTTTCACGTGTTCAGCTTAGTCATCCTTGTCAACCATCATTCAGCCATTTTCACATCATACCTCTTCCCTTTTAGCTATCATTAAATATATTCTCAGCATGGTATAGCCACCCTCTCCTCTCTTATTGTGCTTCGTGTCATTTTGATCAGATTTGTTGCGATGTACAGCACAAGTTTTCAAGATATTTACGTCTTTGCATTTTGAAAAAGTAGCACTTATTTCTTCTGATCTTGGAGCAGCTCTTCCTGTATTCTCTTTTAAATTATGTGATTTCTAATGGAAACTTTTTCCTTAACCCTGGTATGTTTTTGAAAGTAGTGTCTTTATTGACAGTGTGAAGTAGGGCAGGGGAGTGTAGACAAATTGGTTCCCTGCACTTAAAAAATTGTAGTTGTCTTGCCAAATTACTCAGTTACTCAAGAAGTGCCTTCTTCTGGCAATAGAACACAGCTGTCCTGTTTGTCTTCCTCAACTTGCATTGTGAAATGATGAGTGGAAAGACCTTTTTCACGTGTTTGAGGAAAATGTTGCTCTGGGCAAGAAGAGAAAATTGAGGGAGTAGCAAAATTAAGGAAGAAAGGAAAAAACCAAGTGCATAGGTTCAGGAGAGATGGGGAATGAGAGAGAATTCTTCCTCCTTGAACTGTGATGGGTGAGTTAAGTGGAAAAAAAGCAATGGGAGTATGGCATATCTCTGAAGTAAGAGTTTCCAGGCATTTCATTTGCATAAAGTTTTCAGACCTCCAAGCTGGCCTGCAGTGAGTTGTCATCATCTGGTAATGCAAGAACTGAGCATGTTTGACAGGTTGATCTTGTCTGCTGTGTGTAAATAAAATATTTTCATGCCACAAACTGTTGACTGTGCTTTCTGGCTACTTGTTTTCTGAATAAGGTAGTCAATTTGGCTCCAAAATGTATCACCCCTGGCTGAACTGCGTATTCAGTCACCAGCTCAGGTCTGTAAGATTTCACTGAAGTGGCAAGAGCCCCCACTTGTATACAGAAGCCTCTGAAATGGTGACAGGATTAGTTTCTTCCCATACTACTGGTGTTACTGTGCCAGTGTGGCTGGAAGGGGGCCTTGCTCTTATCTTTGCTTGCAGAAGATCTGACAATGAACAGACATGAGAAAGAAGAAAAGTGTCTTTCCTTTGCCCCTGAGTCATTTTGGAAGGGACTCATCACACCCACATAAAAGAGAGAGAGGAAGTGTGTTCCCTTGGGTTCTCTCCCCTCCCTTGGGAAAGATGCAATGGAAATGAATGGTATTCTTCTGGGGAAAGTCTTGTTGTTAAGTGGAGTTTTTGGTTTCTAGTTGAAAATATACTAGAATAGCAAGCAAAAAGCTAAAATCATCTGTTTTTAGGGTGTGGATGGAGCCTTTCTGCATGAAAACCAATGCTTGCTCTTGCCTTTAAATCTGCCAAATGCAACACCCAACATAGGCTTATATTCACACTTGTCTGTCTTCAGCTACTTCTGGTCCATTGAGAAACTTCTGGTGTGGGTCTGTGATGGGATGGGTGTGACTGTCTGGAATGCAGGTAATAAAGTAGAGTGAATTAATAACTTACAAGTCACTTTAAAAACTGTTCTTGTTTGTGTGCTTGTCAGTTTGAAAGTGCAGAGACTCTGGGACTGTATCAAGGGGACTTGAGCAATCTTTGGTTTAGCTTGGCTACAGATCCCTGTGGGTGATGGGATGGGGGGCAGCACTCACAAGCACAGGTGGTGCTAAGAAGGTTTTTCCTCCTCCCATTGGGTGCTTGCATCATTCTGAAATGTCACTCTTAAAAAGTTGTTCCTCTAATAACAGCCCTTCTTATTTCTGTATTAAGAGTTGAAATCAGTCTTCCCACAGGTCTTTGCCACCTGTAATTTCATCTCCTGTTTTGCAGGATGTTTTAGAATGGGCCTTTTTTTTTTCTCTTTTAATGGGTGTATTTATTCAGTTTCTAAAAATGTGCAGCTCTCAATTATAATCATCATCATATGTTACTTTTACATTGATATTAGACACTCAAAATTGTGCAGTTGATAAAGGCTTTATTTATGAATAAAAAAATGTGTCTTGTTCAATTTCTCTTCTTCATTCTATACTGCATTATTTTTCAGTGATTGCTACTGAAGATCTCACTTTCCCAGTTGTGAAGATGAAGTGATCTGAAGAAGTTATATAATATGATTCTGTCGTTCATAACTTTAGCTTAGGAGATGAAGTATTATCCAAACATATCTTGTCTAATTATTCTGAGCTCCTTAACTAAAATAGTTCAGCTTTGTTTTTATTTCCCGCTTGATATATCCCCTCTTTCCCACTGAATGCTGTGGGAGTTTTAAGTTGGAAAATACAAGAGAAAATACTTTGTTTCCCTCATGGAATTCACAAGTTTGTTTACTTCAGTTTTATGGTACAAAAGTGGGGAAGAAAACCCCACTAGACAATGAGCCCCAAATCAGTAAGTGCTGAGAAGATATTATTTGTGCTTATCCTGATTCAGTTTTCTATAAAAAAACAGAGTTTAGAACATTCGTATTCTGTTCCTCATTTCTATTGTATTTCCTATTCTTTCTCAAATTGAGGGGAGTATTTCTTTATTTCTTTTCATCTCCAGAAGTCTTTCCAGATGGTGCGGTGTTCTCATGGCTTAGACAATTGACAACATAAGGAAGGATGGAAGCTAGAGAGCCTGATGTATCTTTTCACCAAGACATTTTCTTCCTTAGCAAAAAAACTTCTGTACGTAAAATGGCAAACTTTTTTTGAGTGGCCACTTGTATTGGCTGCTACAGCAGCTAGAAATTCTCCTGTAGAAGGTTCTCTGAGAGTTGGTAATGCTCTTTTTTATTTTTCCTTCTAACTTAGACAGTTTTTTAAATGTTAGTTCTTTGTTCTTGAATTTACTGTGAAATAATTTTCATATTCTCTTTGATGGTTAGGGTAAACTTGCTGGGTAAGATGTGAGCTGTGTTAAAGCAATATGCTTTCATGTACAAAGCTTCATGGTTTTGAGCTTACAGAATTACTCATTCTATCTTTCCACTTCAGCTGTCTGAAGAGAAGACAGAATTCTATGCCTTATAACTGATGGACCATGTAGTCTTTACTGAACCTTTTTTTTTTTCCCCCTTCTTTAATTTTTACAAATTAGTTTGCAGAAGAAGAGAGTAACAGAATTTTGGCTTGAACAGAACTGTTACTGCACCAAGAATCTGAAGTATTTCTTTTTCTGCTGTTCTGCAATCTGACTTCATAGTCTTCTATACAACTGAATAGAAAAGGAAGAAGCAGAAGGGTAGAGGCATTATGCTTTGACTTTTAAAAAATGTTTATGCTATTTTGCTTTATAGTCTTATTAGCCAACTTAGGGAACATGGTCTAGGTGAAGATGTAGGTGGATGCTGAAATAGTTGGGAAAAAAAGTCCTGCAGCTGCTCTAGGAGAGCAATTCAAATGAAGTACCACAGTGGTCTGCTTTGGGTCTATTTTCAGTCAACTTTCTTTATTTTGGACTCTGGGCACTTTAAAATAGGAAATAAAATGCTAAACTTGTAAGATCTGAAAGCACTATGGAGGCAAAATTGGAATTCCTTATTGTTTTTAACAAGTTAGAAGAGTGTTCATAATTGATTAAAAAAGACAAGTGAGAATTACTAAATGTAAGCAGAAATACAACACTAAAACCAGGACTTGGCTAGATCCAGTTCTGCTGAAGAATTAGGGATTGCTGTGGAACATAAGAGGAACGAGCCAATCACCTGATGGTTTGTTTAAAATGTACCTACCTGCACACACACACACACAAAGGAGGTATCTCTATGTGTAGATAGATCTATATATGGCTATCTAACACCAGGTGTAATGGAATGATGTGATAGGTAACTATTAATTTCTGCTTAGGACTTGTGAAGTCTTAGCCTGAGAGCTCTGCCCAGTTCCTGGCAATGCAATGTGGTAAGGTTGGAGAGAGGCCAGAGGACAACTAGAGGAATAAAAGGTTTAGACATCAGGGCCTGTGAGGAAAGATTAGAGCAACTTCTTGGGTTTTTTTTCAGACTACGGGAAAAATATGAAGGGCACACACTTTCTGGCATGAACATGTGTTTTATACTGAGCACAATTGCTGCCTGTTTTCCATGTCTATTGAACATATAAGAAGTAATGAAGTTTTTTTTTTAATGTGTTGCATTATTTCCTTTTAGCATCACTATGCAGGCTTTATTTGTGTGACAGTAATTTTGCATACCACCCTTATACCATCATATTTACTGCTTGCTGTGCTTCCAGATTGTCTATACCTCTTTTTCTAAGTACCAAAGAAGTGTGGATATGTAAGTAACATTTGTCAGGCATCTTAGAAAAAGTGGATGCAAGGATTTATCTTTTCTTGTAACTTCTCTAAATACAAACCAAGGTAGATTTATCTGCCTTATTTGAAAAACAAAAGGATACAAAGACTTAACATACTAATATGTTGCATAATTATTTTAAAGGACCAGCTGCTCTCAATATACTTTTAGGTTGGCTTTGGCAGTGTTACAGTTGATGTTTTCTGCTGAACAGTTACTCTGATCAGGTTGATTCAGTCTTTTGTGTTGTTGCAGGTTTTGTTTGTGCTTACTTCTTGCTACACCTCTTGACTAAAATTCTTCTGTGCAAGTTTAATACCACTTTAACGTGTTTCCTTCATGTGCAATTCCGTGACGCTCTGCACTGTGTTGTCTGGAAGCTCTTAGCTCTTCTTTTTTTTTTTCACCACAAACTAGATATTCCAGAATAAGTGCCAGTATGATTTTGCAGAAATCTTATAGGTCCAGGAGTTTGTTATTTGGATGCTTTGTGTTTGCTCCACTATGCACTGAACAGCAAGTTAAACAGTCTGATGTTTGCAAAGCGTGGCAAAAACATATTACCAATAGGTTGAAATTGGTACGGATGAGGGAGTGGCCACCCATTGACCTGCCCATGTGGATAGTGTCCAAGCCTGCCAGAGAAGGAAATTATAGGTTTGGTAGATGAATGTGAGAGAAAATGGGATTTCTTGGCTAACTGGAGGTTCACTTGCAAAAGATGGTGGTGTCTCAGGAAAGTGATGCATTCAAGAGAGAATGAGAGACAGAATTTACCTCTGATATAAGTCCTAATACTTAGGTGGGTTTAATTATTTCAAACTTTCTGTGCCACCTTGGGATTTCCTAGTAGCTGTAGTTCAGCTTTCTTTTCTGTCTCCATTTCTTGTAACTGTACTTTTTTCCAGGATTTTGGTTTTGTTTTAAGTAATGTGTTACTTTCAATATTGTAGTCAGGGTTGTGAAACTAGATGATGGGAGAATTTGGTTCCCTGCCTGTTAAGGATGCAGTTGGAAAAGTCAGCTAGAGGTGTGTGTTTGGTCAGTTTTGGTGCTCAGTTCTTTCCTGCTGTACTTCTGTATGTAATGTATGGGGTGAGAGGCAGTTCTTCAGCTGACTTAGGTTGTATCATTGACAGCGTGTTCTCTGCCATGGTAAAGGGAAGGACAGCTTTGTAGTGTTATGCTGACACTGGCAACACTAATACAAAGGTGATAGTTTGTCACCTTGGGTGAGGATAAGGGATGCTGCGAAACCAACACCATCATAAGAGATGGATATTTACCTAGAACTGTGCGTTATCTCTTGTGCTCTCCTTGTAAATAGAGTGAGCAAGTAGTTAAGTGTCACAGTTTTTAGAAGACACTTCACGTGACAGTACCTCATCTGGTAGCTACTTCCTCTTTGTCTTCCAAATGTCTGTGAATGCATTGTTTACCTACAAAACTAGTAAAACAGGTCATGTAGAGAGCAAGTTATTTCTGACCTGTTGTTGATCGTTAAAGTCTTGTGAAACTTTCTTTAAGTTATTGGACTTGTTCCCTGAGACTGATGGTAAAAACAAACATAGGCTATAAATGTTGTTAGCCTGCTGGGCAGGAGTACAATAGAATCTTTGTTCTTACAAAGTACTTAATTGTAAACTGGGTCATGAAACTATTGCCTTCTGATTTGAGAAAAGGTGGGAAAATACCAGCTTTTTTTTTAAGGGCCTTTAACTGGCTTGTGGACAGTGTTGATTGTTGACTTATTTATATTTTTCAAATACAGTTTAAAATATTGTCTCTGCAGTCAAAATAATCTGTTCTTTGGGGTTACTAAGTGAGTTGGAAATATTTATTTCCTTCACACAAAACATACACTGTACATCTTTTGGGAAAGATGGCTAAATCCAGGAGCTGGTTATTGCAGTGGAACATTGTGAAGGAATGAGAAATCGGATTTCAGTTGTATTTGAAAAACGTTTCAACAAGTGTTGTGAGCCCAAGGCTCTTTTGCTGCTATTGTGCTAGTCTTTGCCATGCAGCTGATTCTGGACACTGGAAAAACATGTTTTCCACAAATATACCTTTACCCCTGTCAGCTAAGTTGCTCCCTAAGGCTTAGTTAAGTATGATGTCCTCTTACTCTTTGTGTTCTTCAGTTCCACATGCTGAGTAGAGCGGCAGCAGTCGGGTATCCCAGACCTGCTGTGTCAGCAGGATATTTGGTTTTGTTTAACCATTACCTTCAGATCCCCCTTGACACAGGACAAGCCACAAGATAATGTGTTGATAAAATACTTGCTATATTGCTAGAATGCAGGATATATGTTCTTTATTAATAACACTGTTAACTATAGCAGTGGTTCTAAGGACCTGCTGGTGGTTGTCCTTGCCCCCTGTCACTCCCAATTACATGTGTTGATGACCCTGGGAATAAACTAGAAGAGTTCTGTCCTGAAAGCAGAGGGAACCTGTTAATGACTGTCTCCATGCTTAACTAGCCATGAACATAAATGTTAACTTGCTGTAATGCAAATACTCCCTTCTGTCACAGCAGGACTCCGTCTGCAGCATATAAGGAAGTTACCAGCTTTTTCACATCAAACTATGTTGTCAGTTATAAATGAGAATAATGCATGCGTGTTAGGTCTAGTCAAAACCTGGTAATCAGCTGCATTAGACTGATAAAGATGGAGAGAAAATTTACCCTTGGTCAGTTTTTGAAGAAACCCGTAACAAAAATGGGTGGGTTTGGGTGTTTGGAAGACCAAGATACTAATTTCAATTTTAGTCATGTTGAGATGCATCCTGGGGGAAGGAGGCTACACAGTAGCTGAATGGTCACTGATAAAGCTTTCTACAAGTAAATTAATCCTTTCAACTTGTTGTTTGTTTGTTTTTTTTTTTCCTTCCCAAAAGATGTGTTTGGCTGTTGTATGCTTATTAACCTGTTTGTAACTATTGTTTGTAAAGTGGGTTGGGGGAGGAGGATTAAAAATAAGGAGAGAAGAGCAGTATTTAAACTGAAGTGTAATATTGACACAAAGAAGAAATAGATATGAGTGGCTTATGACCAAAATGGGAAGAATCAGAACTGTACTTTACCTCAGGAAGTGGTTTCCAGTACATGTTCAGCTGCTGCCCTGAGTTTCTTTATGGTTATTACCAGCTGTCCTCTTTGACTTGCTTCCTATTAGCTGCCCTAAAGAAATAAATCGTTGTCTTGATAAAGGAAGTGCAGTACTTCTATCAAATGCTAATGTTTCAGATTAGTTGCTGCATAATAATTAACAGTAAAGATGAAAATTCTCAGGCATCAGTAACTTGAAAGTGCAGCATCAAGTTTCTTGTCATCCTTGGCTGACTCGGTTCACTGTGGACTCCCAAGGTTAAAAGTACAAAAGTAAGGGGCAACAAACTAAAACATGTGGGAGCAGACCCAGATGGGCATGTTGGTGGAAGGTGCAGTGGCCTTTCATACAGGCCTGCATCGTTACTTTTCAGCAGCATGGGAGAAAAAGTTGTGCCTGTGCACTGAGATTGGACATAGATTAGATATTTTTACCAAATGTTGTCCTGTTGGACAACCTACCTGTAGATATGCTCCTTAACAACTGCTGTGCATCAAGACCCCTGTTGGTGGCTTTTTGTCTCACACTTGTGTGTTAATTACTCAGCAGATCAAAATCAATCAAGCTTTTCTCAGACTTTTCTGTGGATTGTAAATCTTGTCCAGCTGATCTTGTCCTTTAACTGGAAGACTGCTGTCTTTGGCAATGACATAAATTAAGGTATTAAGCACTTTTGTCATAGACTATTATGCAGTTGCATCACAATCCAGATTGTCTTGGTTATTCTTTACCCCATGTTGCCTGAGGCTGTGACCTCAAAAGCTCAACAAGTCATGCTTGGCTAGGATGAGAGAGTCAAACAAATTCAATGCTACAGGAAATATTAGTGATTCAGTAAATGAGGCAACACCCCTGAGTTAATGTTTTCCCAGTGCCCCAGACTGGTAAAAGATGCTGCTGCTTGTATGATGAAATGTAAAACTGAGATCCTTAGTTAAAGTTTCAGTGCAATTCCTGGTAAAAATAGACATGTTAATTCAGAGTTCTTGCCCAAGTTCAAATTTTCGTGGCTGTGTCCTCCACACATTTCTAATGTCTGTTTTACTGGAGTCTTATTATCCTCTTGCTCCTGTCCTGAACTCTTCTTAGGGTTGTTGGGAAAGTTTGCATTCCAGAGGTGCTGACATATTTGCAATTGGCAACAGAACAATTTCCAGAAAAAAATGCTCCGTTTTGAGATCTTTTGAAATCAAGGGAATTATATTCATTTAAGAAATATCAGGTCAAAATTGAAAAGCTTCCAGAATTTTTTTTTTCTTTTAATGTGTGCAGAATAACTTTTTGGCTTGAATATATGTATTTGCTACATGGTTGAGTGCACTCACATTTATATATTTTTATTTTCCATAGGATTCAAGTGCCCTGTATGTTCAAAATTTGTATCTTCTGACGAAATGGATTTACATCTTGTGATGTGTTTGACAAAACCAAGGATAACCTACAATGGTAAGAAAGAAGTAAGCTGATAATTATTTATTCATTTTAAACATTAGTGTGATAATAATTCTTTGCATAATAAGATACTCTGGTAATTAGGGAACTCAGAAATTATGTATTTTTTTTGCTTGTAGTTTTTTTCAAATTAATTCTTAAGAACTCAGTCTTTTTATGCTACGTGCCAATATAATTTGCACTGTGTTCTGAAAATATAAAATTATTCTCATTTGAGTGTGTTTATTCCATTTTTTGACCATTGGTCAGTGCGCATTTAGTGGCCACTTGAGATATGTGTAGCTTACATGTCCTCTCATTTAATGACCTCACGTAGTGAGGTGAGTCAGTCAAGTCTCCTGGGGACTATATTATGGGCTGTTACTTGACACGCTGTGCACTTGCACATTATTCCAGAAAATGACCCTTTCTTGAAGGAACTAAAGAATTTCCTGCTTCTTCAGCTGCTTGAATATGTGGTACTTCATAAGGACTGGTAGATATATATGTTTTTGTTATTTGGATCAAACTGGCCAGTATCAAATGAATCACCTGTAGTAGCTGTTTTTGCCCTACTACTAAGCTGTCCTTCTAGGCAACTTTGGATACAAGGCAAACAGGACTTCTGCCACTGAGATCAAACCCTTCTATCACTGTGGCTTAGGCTGACGCTCAGTTTTATGGTGAGCACATAAAAAGGCTTCAGGAAATGAGGAATTTGAAAATTTTTACTGAAATCTTAGTCCTGCTTTGGCAGAGCTGCTCTACCACCAGAAAATCTTGCAGTGTCTCTTGACACTGCAGTAATGAGATTATTGCTCACCAGTCATCAGATGTGAGAACAGAATGCAATTACAAAGGAATTGTGGAAGAGAGGGAGCTGGAGGTTATTTTGGAGGTGCTGGTGCTCGCAAGTTATATCAGGGAAAAATCTGATTCAATATAAAATAGAATTGTCACATAATGAGGGTGGTCAAACATAGTAGCAGACACCTGAAGAGGCTGTGCAACCTCCATCCTTGGAGATGATCAGAAATGGACTGAACAAGGCCCTAAGCAATTTGGTCTAACTTGGTCGTGCTTTGAGTGAGGGGCTGGACCAGAAGACCTCTAGAGGTCACTTCCAACATAAGTTATTTATTGTGTAAATAACCTGCAGTATTATGGCTCTTTGACCCTCCAGGCACCTTGCTGTTATGGTACTCTATACTGGACTTTTTTATTGGAACAAATCTTGAAGAATGGTTGGACCCACCTTATTTTTTATCCGGACACTAATAATGCTGGCCCATAATTGCAAAAATAATTTCAAATCATATGCTTAGAGTTGTGAAATCCATTACACAGCACAGCACTTAGGAAAAGTAAATATTTCCTTTTTCCTCCTGGTGTTACCACATGTATATTTGAGGAGGTTGACTTCATCTAACAGAAAGGGCTTTTTTTCCTCTTTGTTTTTCCTTTTTAAATTTAGGACTGAGCGTTATTCAAGATAAGTTGTGTACAGGGGGATGTTGGGCGTTGGAGAGAAGAGAAGCAGGCTAGTCACCACAGTCAAGGCGGGATAATATACTTGGAATCAGTTAGGGTGGAGCAGGAGGAGGCAGACTGGCAGAGAACAAGCACTGGCAGTTATCCAGCTGATGGGATGTGCACAAATTATGAGCTGACTGACTGAAATCCTTTACCCCTTGCTGCTTCCTGCATGTCCATATGAGTGCACTCAGCTGACTAACTTTTGTTGAAAGACACAGCAATTACATAAGGTGCCCTCTCAGTATCATTTGTGATGTTTGTTTGTATCACAGCAGTGCTGTGTTCAGACTCTTCTTATTTCCTTCCTGCGCTGTTTCTCTCAGCTGGCAAACTACTAGTTGGAGCTCCTTTGGGTCATCTTGTTAACTTTGTGCAGTTATTACCAGCAACGTGTCATTTCTCTCTTTAGGAGTGTGTCTGCTGTACAGTGAGCCTCAGAAACTCGTTCTAGGAAATGGGTTTATAAACTTGAAAGAAGGAAACTGCTAAATTAGGTAGGCAGGTTTGAGAGAGACACTTAGAGTCTCATTCTCATAAACACTTAATAGCAATGTGCATTGATCCTTGGGACTCCAGTTAGTTAGCTCCTGGACTCGTGGACTAAATCTTAAATTACAGCCTACAGCTGGCTATTTGGATTACTGCAACACAAAGAAAAGGAGCATATGGCTTTGGAGTTGTGCAGTGCTCAGTTACTACATTGTGGTAGGGTTGTGGTCCCTTTAATAAAGCTAGTGAAAGCAAATTAACTAGCAGATTGGTAACTTAATGCTGCCATGATTTCAGGACCAGAAACTGCATACATGCTTTTTCTTCTTGTCTATTTTGCTGTTTGCCATGGTGAGATCAGTGAAGAGTCTGCCTTTTTGTCATAGGCCACAAGAAGGGCACTTGAGATGCCCTTGTCTTTTGTTTGAGAGAAGAAAAGATGCCGCTCAACTTTTGATACCCTCTTCCAAAATGGAAGGCATTTCTTCATGCTTTACTTTCTCATTGTTATCTTGGCCTTGTGCCATACACATTCAAACAGAGCCAACTAGGCACCATTTGATTGTGTTGGTCACTGATCATTCCCAGTCCTATTACCTACCACTAGCAGGAAAAATACCTTTTTTTTTTTTTTTCTTTCCTTTTTTCCACCTCACCTTCTTTTGTCTCTGAGTTTTGTGTTTCACACTGAAGGGAGCCTTAGACTTTGCAGATGCTGAGATATTTAGAAATTGAGCAGTTGGATCGAACTGTACTTATGTCTAGTTCTGTTCTAGCTGTGTTTCCTTATGATACAGTAAATGTATTAGTTTTTTCTAAGAAACACCAGGGAGCAAATTCTATGCATTTTGTCATTCTGAGAAGACAAACCTTCTTTCTTTTTAAATGTGAGTCTGAGGCATATAGTCTCCCTCAGAAAAATGTTATAAGACTGTTTAGTTGTGATTTGAAGTTTAAAAAAATTAATGAGTCCTCCCAGCCAATCTCTAATTGCTTTCTGAGCTACCTTTGTGCACTGCATTTGGCAGTTGAAAGGGTCAGTGAACTGCAAACTCGGGCAGCTGTCTGATTTACATGTGTTTTCTGAAAGAGAGTGGTCACAAAATTGTCCCAGTTCTATGCTGGAAGTTGCACTGATTTTCATATAAATAAATCAGTACATTTTATTAGCCTTATTCTTTCAAAATCATGTGACTTGCCTGCAACAGAGATCTCATTGCTGACTCAATTTGGCATGTAAAAAGCGTTCTTTCTTCTGTGGAACTTTGTTCCACATCTCTTTAAACTACTTGTGGTGCTCACATATGAACCAATATCTAGGCATTTGGATACAAAAGCTGGTTAAATGAATGGTATTGTGTGAAAAACATTGGAGTGTTTGGTGATACTGTCTTAAAAAGTCTTCGTTTTCTTAACAGTTAGAAAATACTGTTACTTGCTGAGTTGCTGAGGAGCCAGAGTAGGTCCCATGCACTAGTTAACCACTTTTATGAAGAAAGTGGGTTACTTGCTGGTTGACAGGGTTTTTTTTTAAAAAAATACGCTTCTAAAATATTCTGTAGCCATACCTATTTCTTTGAGCTTCTCCAAAGTGTTAAATGAGGCCCTTTGCACCCACCACCTTGTTCAAATTCACCATGGGGAGTTAGTCAAGGAGCCCACTTCAGGACTGCTTTGCAGAAAGTGTTGCTTACAGTGTAGCCCTGTGTTTTGGTGAGTGCTTGGGAAGCAACGTGCCTTTGAATCCTTGCTGATGGTTAGAGCTATCTGGTGGAGTTTAGGGTTTGAATATAATTGTTTTCCTTTTTGTGTTGTTACAGTATTGATTCTTTTTTCACTGGAAAGTGTTCTATAAAAAATTGAGAAGACACAGGAGAGACTTGTTACTTTAGAGGCATCATTTTTAGATGCTTTGCAACAAATGCATCCAGTTCCTTCTGAAGAAACCTTGCAGTTTGTTCTGAAATAATTCTGATTTTCATTTTAAAATTCCTGTGTTTGTTTCTCAGAACACTTTGTAAGACAATATTATTTTTGCTATTATTGAAAGGCCCCTCTGAGAGCAGGGACTAGCATCCTGGCACGTGGCCAGATGGGGAAGCCAGTGACCCCGGAGAGCTGGGGAGAGCCAGTCAGCTCGCTAGACTGGTTGGCTGGCTTGGCGAGCCGGCCTGTCCTCTTTCAAAAGTTTTGATTGAATTAGCACATTCCTGTGGAATATTTTGGGTTTCATCAAGTCAGCACTTTCTGTTGGAATGGTGTTCTACTGGAAACTTTCTAAGCCGATCTCCTCAAAGCCGCTCGCTCAGGGGTGGTGCTGCTTTGACATCAGTGTTGCTTTCACTCAGACTGCTCTGCATTTAATTCCCATATGGCAGTGGGTCTGACTGTTGGCCAACATATTTACTGAGGTTCATTTTGAGGGGAAAAGCTTTTACTAGTGTAATTCAAAGAGGAAGAATGTTGAGACACCCAGTGCATGAACTGCTGGAGATTTTTTCCTTACTCGAAGTAAAGGACTTTGTAATTTTTCTTTTTAAATTACAAGTGATTTTTTTTTTTATACCTTTCATACTAAAAATGAGCAGGAGATCAGACATCACAGATAGCAGGGATTACGGATGTAATTTTATGTTAGGAGTTTATCCAGTTTCTTTGAAATAGAGAATTAGTATGTGGAAAACTGTTCCAGACAGAATATTGAAAATTAAGGTAGGTGTACCAGAAGGAAAAACATGAGCAAAACTCTGGGTGCTCCTCCTATCTGGCAATGTACTTCGTTTTCTGGGGTGTTAGATCAAACACCATGCACAACTAGCCAAGTATTCCCTTGCCATCTAACCCAATTCAAATTGACTTGGGCCACAGCACTGCAACTCATTCAGATTACCAAGGATGCAAAGGGCTTTGTCATTATTTAAATACACTGTTTATTCTAAACCAGTTTGAGGCATTGGGTTGTGTCTTGTGAAGAAAGCATTTCTTGCAGGGACTGCCACATGCTGAGGCCTGCATGTGAGCAAGTGTCAGAATCTTGAGCTGGAATCCATGTAAGCAGTAATCCTGGTAGAGAAGTTGGCAGCATCGAAATGACAGCCATAACATGTGCGTTTTGATCAAAAGTAGAGACTTAAAGACTGTCATGAGTCACCTGAGGGACTAAATAAAAGTATTTTGGAAATGTTCTTTGTGAATGGGGCTGACCTAATTTTTTTCTAACACAAGCTGTAAGCTGTATTGATTGCTGTCTGTTTCAACATCTTTGGGGCAAGATACTTATGCCAGAATTTGTTTAGTTTATATTGCCCAATAGAATGAAAGAAAAATATTGCAGCTTAACCTGATGTTTGAACCACCAAAATACATTATTCTGGTAGTCCTGCCCACTGCAGTGACTTGAGTTCCTTGGTCACTTGTGTCCACCAAGGGAGAGTATTTTACTCTGCAGGGATGATGCTCTCAACTATTTTGATTGATGCACTCAAAACTTCAGTCTAGAATGAAAGGAACTACTAACTTCAAATTCACTTCTCTTCCAGGGTTCCTGAGATCATACCCTGAAAGACCTTGCAAAAGGGCATCTTGCCAGTCTGCCTGGAAAAGCTTAAGCCTTCCTCTTTGTCCTCATCCTTTAATAGGACTAGACTTTCAGCAGAGCTGTACAAAATAATACTAAAGCAGACCAGTTCTTTCACTCCACTTCATCCAAGCTGTAAAATTCTCCACAGAATTTCTGAACTCTTCCATTTTTAAAGTTTAACAAGATTCTCCAGAAGTTTCTAGCTTCTTGCTCTGCCCTATATGGTTCTGTGCTCTGTCTTCAGGGATGAAGGGGAAGAACCTTTAAAAGGTAGTTTAACAGAACATGTGAAAAAAAACTTATCCTGTGCTTGCAGTTAAAATAGTGATATTTACTCTTTGTTTTGATCTTGTATATACTCCTGAACATCCTCCAGAGTATGTAGGAGGATCATTCAGTGTCCCTGATGCTTTAAAACTGTTTTCTTCAGTAGTTCTTGAAATTACGTAGAGCTGTTTAACTTTGAGATTTTGTTTAATGTGGTGGCAGTAGAACATTGCTATAACAAATAAAATTTTCATCTCAGACATTTGCACAGCTGTCCTTCTGTGAACGGATATTATATCAGCCCAAACTTTTCACAGCTTGTCTTGCAAATAGTTGTTATATTTAAGGAGAGAATTGTCATTTTAAGGAGGAAAATTGTGTTTGAAGACCTTGATTAAAATTTACTGTCTCATTTATACTTTATCCCTTTGGAAATTGTTGGTAATGTTTGAACAAGAGGGAAACTTTCACTGGTGTTCACCAGTGTAGGCATGGATAGCTACTTGTCCAAACCAGACTGCCAAGAGGAGCAGTGTCAACCTGTAGTTCTTCCCCCCTTTGTTCAGTAAAGCTGTATTTCCTTCCCATCATCCCACATCTCTCCTTCAGCAGTTTTTGGTGCCTTTCAGAAGAGCATCACTGCAAAAGCAGCCTGTTACAGTTCAGCATTTTGTGAAGGGAGGTTGTTCATTTGAAAGAGTAATGCTGACAAATGTCACTAAATAAAACCACACTCCAAGTTGTGCCTGCCTCCTAAAAGGGGTAGGGCCTGCTTCAGTGACCCCATTTCAGCCTCAGTCACTGGATGAATTGGGTCAGTCAGTGATAGTGTAGAGCTGCAGCACTTTCAGAGGCCGCAATCTCTTATCTTTCCTCCACACCCACAAACCGTCAACCCTTTTTTATGGAGTCAGGAAAGTAAGCCGTGTATTTGTAATGATGTGGCTGTGAAGAAAGCTCATGAAACGGGAACATAGTGTAACTGAGAGGGAAGTGCTTTGACTGTCTGGAGCAGTAGTTCCCAGAACTGCAAATTGCCCCATTTATCATGGTAAAATATAATCTTGGAGGTTTAGTGACAGAGGTTTTTAGTAAACAACAAAATATTGTTTATTATTTTACTTTTCACACAAGAGAAAGGGAGATATAGATCTGTAAAGAAGGTATGACAGCTCACTTTCTTGGTTCAGGTTGGAAATGCTCAATAGGTTATGCTGCATTTTCTCTCTGTAATGAAGTTGACATGTTTGGATCCTGCTGAGAAAGTCACACTGCAGAGGTCACACCTATTAATATCTTAAACTCTTCTCTGATTTGTTGTGTGTGTGACTTACGCTTTTAATGAACCTTTGAGGAGAAGGATGTTTGGTTGGGTGATTCTCTGCATACTTTCCCCTTGTGCGAGGCCTAAATCTGCTAGACTGAACTTCCTGTGACAAAGCCATGGCAAATCACTCCTGGCCAAAATAGCTGCAATGTCACCTCATACTTAATTCAGTTCTTGAGAGTGGGACAATAATTTTTTTTCTCGGTACACTGGAATCACCTTTATATAAATACATACCTGTGTCATGGGTGTATTTCTATGCAGCACTGGATAAATACAGTAAAGCTTTGGACAGCTATAGAACAACCCTGCTTGTTTCTGAAATAAATAGAGAAAATGGGATCATTCAAGTGCTGAGTAGCTCCAAGTTGTTTCTTTTGCTTACAAGCTACTCCTTAAGATCAGATGTTGCCGCTGTCTCGCTGTTGCACCGACAGCGCTGCTCCACTCAAATGACGGTCCCCGCCCTAGAAAATTACAGCCACCCGTGTGAGGCAGTGCCGCAAAGAACACCTGCGGGTGACACGGGGAGCGATTCCGATGGGCCGAGGGGGTACCCGGTGCAGCGCCGTGTGTGTCATTGTGCCTCTCTTACTTACATAATGCCTGCGCAGCGCTGCCCGCAGCTCAGACACACGGCCCGGGGACGCTCCTGCTCCCTGTGCCGTGACTCCGCAGCATGTGACGCGGGCAGACAGGAGCTACCTTCCATGCCTTGCGCTTAATCAGTCTTTAGCTCCGAGAGGTCATTCGGAGGATGTCATAAATCGTGTCTGCGACTGCTGCAGTCTTGTGACTGCTGGGAACTTAGCTCCGGGGGAAATAGTGTTCCTAGTTTTGTGTGGTAATTCTGCAGTCTTTAAAGCTGATACCTCTAAAACCTTAAGATTTTACTCATTTACTAGCAACAACCTACCTTTTTTTCTTTTTTTTTCCTTTTTTTTTTTTTTTTTTAAGTTGCTCTGTGGAGACAAAACCTTGAAAATACCCCTTTTCTAGTCTTAGAGAGTAGGTTTCATGGGCTGGATTTTGAAATCAAACTACTTGAATTCATTATGTTTTAAAACATAAATGCCAAACTACATCTCACTGAGATTTGAGTGATCTGTGCAGGAATTTCATGGTATTTTCTTCCCTAAATTCCTCACTGCTTTGCAGGGACTAGTACAGATTATTTGCAATTAGGATTCCCCCCCACCCCCAAAGAAATATAAAAGAATAAGAGGCACTCCTTGCTCAGCAACTGCCCCAAGGACAGATCAATTTGCAAGTATTGCCTGAAATGTCATTTGTAATTTATTTTTTTCTTCATATTAAAATCTTTCTTTAAAACCTGCTACCTTTTGATTACTTAAATAGTCTTGTGCTTCTGAGTTGCAGACTCAACCCTTCAATGTAGAAAAGAAGTCCATCCAGCTTTTGCAGGGAATTTCAGTGATAAAACAAGTCTAACCTTAGAAACAATCTGGGCGAAAACACTGTTATTGTGACTCTCAGTTCTAACTGGGGATTATTATTACTGCTTACACAGGGGAAAAGATTACCAGTTTCTAGTATTTTTAGCAAAATCCAGTGATTCTGGACCAGAGTCTCAATTACCTACTGAGACAGGTACAGAATACTAGACTTGCCTGTTGTAGCCTCCCTGGAGGGACTTCCTTGCTCCCCAAAGTTTGCTTAACGTTGTCTCACATGGCTACAGATTTGCTTGGCTGCAGAAATAACCCCAAGTTTTAACATACAGCTGAAATATAAGCAACTTCATTCTTGCTAGGTTTAGTGCTGAAGTATATTTAAACACTTAGGAAACCTTGTTAAAGTTTCCTCATAAAAATATCAACTTCCATTTTTAACGCCGCGCTAACAGCTATTTGTAATTTAAAGCTGCGTCAAATTTTCATCATTCTGACCATGTTCCTCATGCCCTCCTTCCTTGTGTGAAGTTTCATTAGATAGTCTTCATGTAATGTTAGGTATTGTATAGCCTCTGGGTAGCTAAGCAATAATGTAGTATTCATTGATAATTGTTAGCCCATAAATAATGTTTATTTACTTGGCATCAAGAGATGGAGGGAGCAATTGTTTGGTTAATACTTACCTTTTTTTTACCTTCCCAGTTCCAAGGAAGTCTATATTAATCTGTGGCTTTATTAGCTGAAATGCTTTGGTGTCATAGTGGTGTCCAATAGTTTTGCTAGCCTGTAAATTGGAAAAAAAATTAGGAGAAAAATATAACTTGAATATGGTTGTGGAACTATACTGCCAGATTGTGGGCGTATAACTTGGAACACATACTGGAGAATTGTCTTCAGGAACTTTTGTTTTCTTAAACACATCTCCCATGTTAATCTTTTTGTGTTATTCTTTGTGAATGATCACAGTGGCTGAATACTGTTGAAATTATATGGGTGTCTTGTATTTCAATTAATTGCTGTAAAATATAAAAGAAAGCTTATGGGTAGTTTGGTTTTTTGATTTTTTTTTTTCCTCTTCTTGCAATTAAAGACCCATCTACTCAGCTTCTTGGATAGTAATAACCTGTGGGTATATGTTAGCACCAGAAATACTGTATCTCTGTGCTTACTGGAATAAATTATAATAGTGGATAATGAGTTAGTGTGGAGCAGAAAAATAGAGATAACTTTGAAAACTCTGACTCATTATTTGATGTTATCAGAACTCTTTGCATTCAGACATGTTTTGCATTCCTTCTATATCGCAAAGATAATTGCATTTAAAATAGGAATAGCTTGTAAAAAGCAGTCCGTCTGCTGTGAACACTAAAGACAGACAAGTAAAAATTATGCAGTGATTTATATCCCTGTCCCGTGTATACATGTTAACACCAGACATTCAGTTTTAACTTGGAGAAGGCTGATCTTGATCCTGCTGGGAAGAGTGCCCTGTAGGCCTAGCACCTGGCACTGGGGTTAATAAGCCAGACTTCATGCGCGCTGAATTTTGGCACTGGCGTTTTCATTGTGTGTTGCTCAGTAATACATCATATCTTCCCTAAGAATAGTGTCTTAGTCACACACAACTGTTTTGTCTCCCCTCCTCCTTTTTTCGACCTTAGACTCATAGTTTCGTCTTTCGTGCCGTCTTCCTTAGTGGTGCTCCCTATGCATTCATTTTGCATCAGATCAAACTAAACTCCTCTGCAAGCTTGCAACGAAATGAGTCAGTTACTTGGCCAATGTTAAAAGACTGGAAAAAAGATTTGGCAAAGCTCGTTGTGCTCAGGTCACCTGTAGGAAGCCTGGAATAGGAACCTGAAAAAGGACAAAGTGAACAGAATGTGGAATCAAATCCTTCATCCAGCTTCAAAACAAGTCACCATTAAAGTAACCCATGTTGCTCAGAGTAATAGGGTAGCTAACTTGATTTGAGCTGCTTCTCTTCATTCCCTCTCTGCCTCAGCTCTTCAGGGACACTATTGCTCTATCCTTTCCTTCTGTGGAGTTTTCTAATGAGCTTTCTTCATCTGCCTTCTGTCAGATGAGAGTCCTCACAGATTTTATTAGGCCAGCATGTCCCCATCACACTTCTGGTTCACTGCAGACCACAAAGAATGAAACTTCTTCCTTGAAAATCATTGCAAAGCAATTTCTCTGGCTTCTGACTGTAGTTTCAGTGATAGTGAATGATTGAAGGCTTGCCATTTGGAAAAACTGTGTTCTGCAATCCTTTTGGTTTCCTTTTGTGTTGGGGATGAAATAAATTTAGCCACTTAAAAAAGCTGACAAAGCAAAAGGTGTTTCCTAACCTCAGTGGGGATCTTTTTGTACAGCCACATCCACATCCTGCAATTGCAAGATCTTATCCAATTTAGATCTTTCCTTCAGCTTGATCAGACACACTCATCTTCTGTTGTATATACTCTGCCACAACCATGCTCTGCCTTGCTTGCCCAATTTTTATGAATGCTGTTGGTGGTAGCATCCAGTTGTGATTTGGAAAAGTTGCTCATTTTAATAGACTTACAGCATCTTAGTTAAGTCTTCCTTCTAATTGTAAAGCTATTGGAAGAGATCTGTCTTTGCACACACAGTACAAAGGGAATTCTTCACTCTCCTCATGATCACAGAGGGATCTTTTCCTCATGAAATCATTAATGCAGATTCCCAAGTGATTTAGTACCATAAGAAGCTGCTATAGATAATATTCTTGCTTGACTGGTTATGGTGTGGCTGATGGTTTTGTGTTTGTTTGGGGTTTTTTGTTTGTTTAGTTTTGGTTTATTTTTTGTTGTTTTGCTTTTTTAAACTTTTGATAAAGAAATTATCTGCTATGCTATGGACTTCAGGCCTCTCATTTCTCTTGAATGTACCCTGCTTGGTGATAAGACCTAATCTCTACCTGTTGCTCAAAAGGGGAAGCTGTATCGTTCAGCCACCTCTGAACTGGATCTCTGGATTACAATCCCAAATTTTCAACAGGTCTAAATTGATTTTTCACCTATCATAGTTTCTTAGTACTGGTATGGATTGGCAAGTACATATAAGTAGTGCTTAATATTTTGCTTTGTTTTATACCATGAAGAACAAAAATGATATAATTTATTCTAGCAAGCAGAGAGATACAGTATTTCTTGTACTAACAAGTACCTACCTACAGGTTATTACTATCCCAGTAAGATAATGAGTATGTGGGTCCTTAATTTCAGGAGTAGGAAAAACACCCAAACGAACAAAGATCTCTGTGTTTGAATTATACACTGGTATTCTTTCTTGCCTGCTTCTGTAAGTTTCCTTCATCCAAGAGCTCTCCAGCTCACTGTAAGAAGCAGACTCTTTGTCAGCTATACATGCTGGTTGCCTCTGGCCATTTAATCAACCACACCTCATTTTGTAGCATATTTGTGGTGTAAGATCTTCTTTGATGGTAAACTCAGCCTTGAGAAGTGTAAATCATTCTTACCTGATGGAGCCAAGGAGGATACATTCCCCAAGTGGTAGTTTCTTACACTGTTTCCTAAGGTATCTTATTTTGCTGCTGTTTTGTTTCTTGTGGGTTTGCCCCTTTGCATGCTGCTTTTAACTCCTGACATTCAAGATTGATTCCCAATAACCTGAGAGGTCTTGTAATAATGATGAAAAACCGAGAAAACAACCTAAAGGCAGCTTTCTTATTCCATGTGTTGCAACAAGCAGCTTTCTTTCAGGAAGCATGGGTTGGGGTATACCATTCATGATGGGGTTTCACAGTGGGGCACTAGTTTGGTACTGCTGCACTCAAGACTTTTTCTCCCAGTCGCCTCCTGATGAACAATATTTAGAGGTGTTATCATTTCCTAGGACTAATATTTCTGAAGGGAGAGAGGTGTAAGCCCTGGGAACAAAAGACAGCATGCCAAGGAAGACTATTCAAGAACAAGGTGCCCCTTGGGTCACTCAAAACACAAATATAGGTCAGTTCAGTTGGAATGTGGATTTAGTGTGGAGTGGGTAAGGCAGGCACACAGTCTCTTTGCGTGATGTTCTGGAGGACCAGACTATTAATTTCTGTGTTTTGGTTTTTTTTATGAGCAGGTGCAACTCTTTGGCCCATATCTAGACTGAAACTTGACAATTTAAGAACATGGTACTTAAAAATGTAATGAATGGAACTTGTCTTTAGAAGTCAGTGCAACAGGAGAAAGTTGTTTAGCTATTTTGAAAAGACTTCATGTCTAAGGACATTTCAAACTGCAAGTAAACCTATTAATAGAAGTTGGAAGGACTGTAGCTTAAGCAGAAGTTTCAGAGTCAGTCAGATAATTGTATTGAGAGCAAATCTTGAATCACTGTGGAAATGTGTAGACACACTGGCAATGAATCTCAGGACAGGAGCACAAGATGTTTCATGTCCAATTGGTCTGATAAGATTAATCTTGTGTGAGTACCTATTTCACCCCAACACTTTCTGCCAGAAGTACAAATATGGACTGAGAAAGCTGTTACACCGATCCCAACAGCGTAGGAGTGGCTGTGGATGTTGTTGCTTGGAAGCAAGGAGTTTCATTTCTCTGACTACTTGGCCTTTTTTCAAAGCCTAGTTTTTCACTGTGAGTCCTGAGATGCAAACTTGACTTTGCCTAAGAGCAAGGTATCTTAATTGGACATCGTATTAAAGGTGTGTTATTTAAACTTGGGCTTTAATTTTCTATTTTCCTCCACCCCCCTCCCCCCGAACTGTACCTTGTATTGACACTGTGTCATACAGCTGCAGATAGATTTCCATTGTGGCCACGAAAGCACAACTTCTTTATAAAAGAACTGTTTCCTCAGTGTACAAATCCTTCTCCCCTCTGTATTAATTAGCTACCTGGATACATTTGTAAACTAGATGGTTTTATACTCATCCTGCTCCCTAAAATGTATTTCTCTCACTACTGTGTCAGTTTCTGTCTTTATTCAACAAGAAGCGAGTGCTTTTGCTCCACCATACACCTGATCATTATCTGTGAACAGGAAGCATCTAGCTGTTTCTCAGAATTCGCTGCTGAAAGCTGAGAATGTCCCATGAAAATCTGAATCCGGTTCTTCAAATGTGGCTTAGCTGAGAAACAATTACACTTCTGCGGCCACTTCCTTCTAGCTCAGCCTGGTGCTCAGATACAAGCGTTGCCTCTTAGGTCTTATTCTGTAAATATTTTTCTTGTGCAACTTTTGCTTTGCTGTGTGCTTCCTCCACTTCGTTTTTGTGTTTTAAGAAGAGGGAGAACCAAAGACTGTACGCAGGAAGTCTTTCATGATGCGTATCTGTTTGTATAGAGCTTTCTCAGTGTTGAACTAACTCTGAGCAACGTGAGAGGGAAGGGGAAATCAACGGTAATGCTTGGAGTTTGAGTAGGAAATTTTAACCGGCTGCCATGTGGCAAGGGGTGAAGAGTGAGATGCCAAACAACATCATCCCCAGCAGTTCATCAAATGCTTTGTCAGCATTTGATGAAGTGTCACCTTTGTTGTAGCTGATTAGTTTGTTTTACAGATGTTAAGTTTTTGTGTATTGTGGTGGGGAAGGTATTTTTGGATTGCTTAAATTCTATGTATTACCACATGAGTCGTGCAGTGGTGTTTGAGGTTATTGTGCCCGCCAGAAGTACAAAAAGTTGCAACCTGTGCTTGTTTGATTAGCACAGGGGTGTTAGGTTTTTTTCAGCAGCAGAAAAGAGAATTTGGATTGAAGTTATTCAGGAGAGCTGAATACTCAACTTTTTGGTGTTGTGAATCCTGAAAACTGCTTAGCTGTGGTACAAGTGAAAACACTAGATGTTGAAAATCTTCCCTTTTACATCTAATCTCGAGGAGCTGGCTTGTATTAGAGCAATAAGAAATGTTTTTACTCAGGAACCCACTGCTTCTTCAGGAGGTGCATTCCTTGCTGAGAGCAGTGCAAGTTTAACTTCTGCCCATGAAGGTATACAATCTTCATTGGCCAACCAAGCTGATGGCTTTAGGTCTGCCTTGCTCGGTCTGCTGACTGACATTGTAGCTGGGAAAGCTGAGTGGCAAAATAAGCATCTGCAGTGACAACTGAATGATCTTTTTCCTGCTATTGAGAGCTCTGAGCGCTAAAGAATCAGCTCTCCTTCAGAGTGTTTATCTGCCTCAACTTTTGAGCAGTGGTTGGCTGCCCTGGTCATCCAAGAATAATCCCTAGTGAATCAAGAATATTCCTCTTGTGGCAGCCAGAATACTGAAAGACAGCTGGATTGTCGAAGAAGCTGCTTGCTCTCCTAGTGCTTAGGATGGACAGGAAAAGACAGCTTTTGCTTGCAGCCAATACCAGTTTGCAAAGCCAGCTACTGAGCTGCATGAGAGAAACACATCCTGCATAATGGTTCTCTTTCCATTCCAGTGTCTACTTCTCCAAGGATATTAACCCCATGTAAGAAGGCTGTCCATCAGATAATGACTAATAATGTTAATCTTTCTCCTTTCTCCAGTGGCTGTGTTACAACATTAAGTTAAATAAGATGTCGGAGAATAGGAGGAGTGGTAGAAAATATGAGTCCAGAGAGAATGGTATTTTGGGGAAAATTAGTGTGAAGAGGAGGAAAGGGTAGTAGGAAATAGCTGGAAAGAAACGGAGAGCGGAAAAAAAACAGATGCAGCAGAAGCCAGAAAGATTTAGTAAACCAAGTCAGTGACATCTAATAAGAATGTGTTAATCACATACACACCAAATAGTAAAATTCGTGTAGAACGTGCAGATTCTCCTTGACTACTTGTGATATCAGTAAAAATGCAGAATAAATTCTGCAATATGGGTGAATTTATGCTATACTCGTGTACATGTTGGCTATTACTCTAGAGCTCTACATACTCCATTTAAAAACAAGCAAAGACTGCCTTTAGTACTTTACTGAGACAGTTTTTAGTAATCAGCTTCAAAAATTAATGAATATGTAACAGATAGATGGTAATATGTACCATCTAATGAAGCTTCATCAATATTTGTTAACCTCTTATGGCTTTTGTTTTACCAGTTTTAGTTCTGATAAGATACTGTTCAAACGGTGTTTCAGTTAAGTTTCAGTTGTGTTCCGGAAAGGGTGGACTCTCGTGGTGGTGCCCTTCACTGTTAAGCTAGTTATGGTGGCAGCTTCCACAGACATTTAATGTTTTAAACTTTAATAAAAATACATGTATTTTGAAAAATGTTTGTACTTGATTAGGTCAGAGATGTTTCTAACTTGGTCTTCTGTTTCCAATGAATGCCTAGAGAGTAATAAAATACTCCAGCTATAAAGTGATATCTCCCCAAATACTGTCAGGATCTCCATGATTTGTGAATTGGTATTTCTTGAGCCTAGGGCTATATCTGTGTTTTAAAAGGAAAAACATAAAGCAGGAGCACAGATTTTAATGACTTATTCCCTAAGGTATGTATTGCATGTGCTTTTGCAGTCCTCAGTTTAAAGACAATTTAATCACAGACGTTGCCTATAATCCTAACCATGGCTGGGTTAGTGGCTTCTGTAATTGTTAGACATATTTTCAAAAGTTCTAGAAAAAGTCTTTAATTGGTAAAGTATGTGCAAATTTGCCAGGATGATTGCATTTTCATTCAGTACTACCTATTTTGCTATAAATGCAGGAGTGGATTAGAATTTATTTTCCACTGAAGGTAAAAGCAGAATTTCTGGAGGAAAAAATACTGACAACCAGAATTTAAAAGAGTAGTAGTAGTAACAAGGGATAGAGGAGGGGAGTAAGAAATACTTGAGCAGGCTCAGGAGGGGAATACTCTACTCTTTTGCCAGATTTCGTCTTTGACACCATTCTTTGGCTAGTGAGTACTTGTTCAAGTAGCTGGGAAGGCGGAGGAGTGTTTACCTCCTATTTGGTGCAAGGCAGATGGATGTGGGGGTGTCGTGTTTGTGTATGTACCCACATGTGGGCGAAATGGAAAAATGCTTATTTCCTCTTCTCACTTCCATTTAGGTAGTACACTGATATAAATGTTTTAATCGTAACATTGATGAAATTTTGAACTGTTTCACTGGTTTTTCTTTTGGTTTTTGTTTGCTTGGTTTGTTTTTTTAAGAGAAAAAGAAAGAAATAATGTATATCTGCTGAATCACTCTGCTGCAGGAAAAGATGAAAACAGAAAAACTGTTTAGACTGCAGTGGTTCTGTGCAAAATGATTTACGGATTTTTCTGTAACAGATAGGTTTAAAAGTCATTGTTAAATGGCCCTTAAACTGACTTCCGTCTGATATAAGCCGGTGTTGATACAGGACAGTGCTGTGTGAAATAAATACAGAACAAATTCTGACCAGATCCAGGTCTAACAGGATTATTCACTCCTCTTTCTTTCTCTGGGGCTGATGATCTGAGTCACCAAAAGATAGCAGACCCAAATCTATGAAGGATTTGGTTTTGCTGTTGTTGCTCTACATATGTAATTAATTCTGAGCTTAATTACATGGATTTGGAGACTGCTAACATGTAGTGCCAAGTTATATGTGGACATTTATAGCAGTTGGGTGTTTTGTAGTCATTCCTTCAGTATTGATGCACGAGAGCCTGGCAGGATTAATAAGGTTAACACAAGAAGTAGGGAATGCTGACTCCTCATTATTCCAGAGGAAGAGGAGCATTAAAACCTGTTAACAAAATCTCTTCTGCAGGAGTGGCAGAACTCCACTGTGTTTCTGAGGCCCAGTCCATGCCAGCCGTCATTGGCGTTCATACCAACTCCCTCTGGCATGACTAGGCACAGCCCAGCGTGTGCCTGGTGGCTCATCCCAGTTGGAAAGCCTGGGGTGAAGCCAGGGAGGACAACAAGCTGTTTGCCAGGACTTGTGCAGTAGGGCCAGTATTGGCAAGAGGGAGAGTACAGGAATACTGGAGGGAAAATAAGAGTGTCAGACACTTGCGCCAGGGCTGGTGGGAGATACAAATGTTTAAGTTGGCATCGTGCCCTAACGTTAGCCAAAGGTGCAGAACATTGTTAAATTGCTCAGTGGGAGTTCAGACCTGAGTGCTGTGCAATCTGGGGAGCGCAGGATAAACCAGACATGTACAACGGAGAATGACGGGAAAACAGTTCACAAGAATGCTTCATTTTATGAACTGTATTTTTATCAGGCAGCTTTTTAATTTCTGTTATCCGAGCTTGACTAAATGCTTCCCTCTTGAGAGTGCTGAGGGAGCAAAGCTGAGGTTTAATACACTGGAGGTATCTTAGGGCCATTTTGTTTTAGGTACCAGTTGCTGATCTGATAAAGGGACTCCATGGAAAAAAACTACTTTTATTAAGTATGCTTTGTGTACATGATACATGCTTGCATTATTAATGGTGCTGCTTCCTGCAACCTAACTGTGGGAAGAAAGCAGATCTGCCCATAGGACTTTTGGCAAAGTTCTTGTGCAAAGAGGCGGTCTAGGAGGGTAGTGTCTGAGAGCCTTGGGCAAAGATTAATATCTCTGTAGAAGGATAATGCTATCTGGAGAGTATGTGCCTCCTGGTGTCAGAGATTAGAATATCATTTTATTAAAAAAAAAAACAACAAACAAAACAACCAAAACCAACAACAAAAAACCCCACAACCAACAACCACCAAAAACCAACCTTAAGATAGTATTTATCCCAAGCACCCTCTTCTGGGCAAGCTGACACATAAGAGTTCTGAAAATCTTTTGTACTGTTTTAAATTGCTTTGTCTCTGAAGTGTCTCTAATGTTCTCAGAAGCTTACAGCTTCCAATAGAACAACAGAAGCAGTTTTTTAATACAATGCCTATCAATAAAGTTACCACATGTAAAATATATTTTAAAATTTTTTGTCATTGTGGTGGATATATATTGTTCATTATTTTGTTTTGAATATTCTTCTTTATAACAGTTCATTTCCTGTTAGGTATTTTTCAGACCTCAGAAAGGTGACATTATATGGTGTTTTTAGCATAACCAATGAATATAGCAGAGACTGAAATAAGCACTGTTTTAGAAACCCAAGCGCCTGCAGGACAGCTTGCTGTCATTTAATGGAATCAATGTAGACCTAATTTCCTTTCATTTTTTTGCTGCCATGATAGCTTTTTAGTTGTCTGTAGTTTTCTGTGTTTGGAAAGCCAGTGGTGAGTATTGGAGGCACTGGAGAGAACAGCAAAGAGTGCCGGTTTCTCACTCATACCTGGAAACTCTCCATAAACAGTCACTTTAGGTGCTTTTGGTAAAGAAGGGGAAGCTTTTCCCATGAAACCGTGGAAACTTGAGCACGTGGGCTTTACTTTGCCAAGTGTGCACCTTTCTGCTCGTGCCAGAGACTGCACTGCCAGCCTGGTTGCTATGTGGTCCCGTGTTGGGCTTGCTCCGTGGGCTGTGTGAGGTTGTGTGTAACTGGGACTTTTAATCTGCTTCTGGCAAACAGGGCCTTATGTGATCTCCTGCTTTGTGTCATACTAAGACTGAATTCTGCATCCCACATTCTGGCTTAGAGAAGTGTCCAAGAGAGAAGGTTTTTATTAAAAATAATATGTTTTCCCAGAAACTTCTTTTTGAAAGCCAACTCTTTTGCATTCCTAGTAGCTTACTTTTTTCCTCTTTTGTTATGGAACTTGGTAATGCTGCAAAGAATTCAGTGTCTCCAGGAGTTTAGGGTCATTGGAGCCATACAGCACTGATCTTTCCCTGATGGAAATTTCCCATTCTTAAGCTAACAGTTGGATACTTTACATTGAGAAAAAAGGTGGATGGGATGTAGAACTTGCTAGCATGGTGAGAAGAGGTTGAAGGTGTGAAATATGAATAAGGCTGGTAAAAGAAAGCCAGATGGGTAGGAGAGAAAAACAAACAAACAAATGATAGGCCAAGTATTTAGAAGTTAGGAAGATTTTTTTATCTAGTTACTTACCTACAGTGCCTTGTCCAGAGAAATGTTACCTTCAGGCTTGAACTTAGCCTCCGTGTTGAAAACTGAGCATAAGGAAGAAAGTACAGCTAAGAAAAACCCACTTAGCATGAATCCTCAGAGCAGTCCTGGAGGCATTACATACCATCTGTATCAAGAACCCACCTTCTCCAATGTTTAGATCTTGGGGTTGGCAAACACAGTGTTTGTCTATTGTGGCTGTTTGGTTCAGAGCCTGTGTGATGGTTTATGGATCTGCTGGGACAGTATAAACTGCAAAGGAATACTGACTGTTGGTTATGGGTACCCTTTTTCTCCATATGGGTGTCTTCCTACAGGACTTCATTTTGAGTTATGGCAGTATTGCTCAGGCAAGAAACGGAATCATAGCCGTATTTTAATTTGAGCTGCTAAGAAGTCTCTCATCATGAATCTTCAGTCAGCTGGTGTGTCACTTAACCTTACCTTAACAGGGCTTTCTTCAGGGCAAGAAATACCTTCTTCTGTAGCCATCCTTGATGTTCTGAATAAGCAGCGTTTTGCTTGTAGTGGTTTACTTTTTAACCATTTCACTTTGTGCTCTTTCATCAGAGGATGTGCTGAGTAAAGATGCTGGGGAGTGTGCAATATGCCTGGAAGAGCTGCAGCAAGGAGATACTATAGCACGGCTGCCTTGCCTCTGCATATATCATAAAGGGCAAGTATTCCTTGGGAGGGGTGTAAAATATGAGAAGGTTGCATTCACTGGGTAACTCCTTAAGGGGTGCTTAAAGGAGCTTTAAAACTTAGTTGCTTTTTACATTTAAAAACAAACAGCAGAGAAATGACAGCAACAACCCTAAAGATGTTTAAGTGACATTTCTCTGCATCTTCACCATGTATTTGAAGTTATTTTTTCCTGCTATAATATTCTCATTCTTGCAAAATCACCTGTACGGGGAAGGAGTGCACATAATGGCTGAGGAGCTTTAGTGTGCTTATGTTTTGTCAAATGCTAATAGATGTGGGTGGGGAGGAGGGGGAATGCTTTTTAAACCTGTTTCATATTTTGTTTTCACAAGTGTCTGTAACTACAGGAAGTAAAATGTCAATGAATGATATAAGCAAAATGATAAAGTTGGTAGAGAAGTAACCTGTGTATAAAAGCTGGATAGCAACTCATAAAATGCTTCCTGAGAAAATTTTAATTTTTTCAACAGTGTTTAATATCTAAATATTATTGTGGTTTTGGGTTATTAATTTTTCCAATGATGTGTGTATATGATATACTTTGTATAATATAAAATCCTACTAGTCATTGAAATTATGAGAAACCGATTTATATTCATATCTTACTGCTAAATGTTTCTGATATTCATGTCAATTGTTTTCATTTTTGTTTTGTATCCAACAGCTGCATAGACGAATGGTTTGAAGTAAATCGATCTTGCCCTGAGCATCCATCAGATTAAGACAAGATTCATGTTTTTAGGTAAAGTTTATTTTTAGACATGTACATTTCAACAATAAATATCTTGATTATCTGAAGTAACTCTTTATGCTATTTGTTTTTCATTTGTGAATTTGCTACTACATGTCAGAACTACAATATTAATCAGTAAAGCATTGACATATATTGCAATATAGGTGAAAGGTTTCTGCATCCTTACAAAGCATGATCTGAAATATTGTGTTCCAGTTTCAATACTGGAAAGAGGCAAGTAATGGCAATTTAGAGGTGTAACATTAACTTCTAAAGAGTATTTTTCCATAGAAATGAAACAATATAACTGTGTGATTTTGAATTGTTTCATGAGTACTGGCATTTATTTCTGACGGAAAGCTTTTGGGATCACATGAAAAAGTTGAAACTAGGTATTTTCAAAAATGCTTTCATGTTAATGCATTCCAGAATGTTTAAAATATATAAACAAATAAAAAATGTTGACATGTTTCTGTCCATCCCATCTCACAGAGCTTCATATATTTCCAACTCACGTTTTGTGTTAATGATTGCAGATCTGTAATCAGTGTCAAAACTTTAAAAATAGGTTTATTCTTTTAGTTGACTAGCTCAAAAACTTTATCTTACATTAAGCCTCTAAGCATTGCAACACACACTAACAATCATCATAATTCTTAGAGACATAGAGATATCTGAAATTCTAGCTGGTGTCTGAAGGTTTGGTTTCATTGTTCTGAGGGAAACTGAAGTCTTCGTCACTAGCATTTATTTGTGCATTTATTTCATGTTGCTTCATGAGTCTGTGTTGCAGGGGTAGAAGAGAAAACCTGAAGGATGGTATCCTGCTACAGGGATAATTGTTTTAATCTCAGGCCAGTGTTAGACAAAATTAATAAACAAACACATTTCCTGTATTGCCCCCAACTACTGACTGTGGCAGAAGTCCGCATGCTGTTCATGAACACCTTTGCACATGTTCATGGGTGTCTAACCTCATATTAAATTCTATTTGCTTTGTTCACAGCAGATATGGTGATATCTGGGGTCTTAGCAAAAAGAGGAAGGAAAACACAGTGGTTGTGCTCCTGCTGTTTGAGTGTGTTCTGTACAGAAACAGCTGAAATGGTACTTTGTCTTCTGCTTTTCCAACAGCTGCTTCCACTGATCAGAAAACATAGGAGATGTGAGGTTCCCTTGCTGAACACAGCGTGCCTGGCTTGAGACTTAACAGTTCTTTGTGGCTGAAAAAGGCAAAGATGGACAGTGACATGGAAAAAGCATTGCAGACACCGGTTACTTGCCAGTAGTGCTCAGTATACCAAACACTCATGCAAAGGACACACAGGGATTTTGAAAATGCTGCACATCCTGTAACAATCGACTCCCCACAGACATTACTGACACTATTTTGTATCGAAGGCCAAAGTTCCTAATTTCAGCCTAACTTCTGGTTCTGTGAAGAAGCAAGTTATTGGACGTTTCCCACTGCCTCCCTCGAGTGGAAGCGGAGATGTTCGATACGTGCTGTCTGAGACCCTTGCAGGAGGACGGCCCCGGATTTGAGTGGGAACGTTTTCACCTTCTCATTGGCTGAAGAATAGTAAATGGCAAACTAAATAAATTCTAATAGTGTGACCTTAATTTACTGAATTCACACCCGGTTTTATGTTCTTCACTTTTTTCAAGAACAGAAAACATAAACTGCTCTGCGTAGGAATATTTCAAAATTTTGTAACTAAACCTTTGTCACAATGCAGTCCAAAGAGTAAAAACCAAGACAGGTAACTAATTTATACTGATCAAGCTATAGAGATTGTTGAGATCTGCACACTGTATTGCTATTTAAGTAACTAAAACGTCTCTTTTACTGCTTGTGAGTAAAAACTACAAAAAAAAAAAAAAAGCAGCAAAGCAAAATCTTACAGCTATGCAACTTTTTTTAAAATAGGAAAAAGAAAAGAATTACCAATTTTAAGTGCTGCCAGTTAAGGTAATTTGTTTAACGGGTATTTTTTTAAAGATGTTTCAGGTAATTATTTTATTGTACTACTCTCATCTCCAGGCTGCCTCTTGAGGTGTAAATGAATAACTGCAAATGTGGGCACAGCGAGAGGTTTTTATAGACACGGGCGAGATAACATCGAGGTGGGATTTGTGTTTAATTTTTAAAACATGCGCAAGTTCATGTTTCCTTGTTTGAATGTTTTTTTGGTGGCAGGATCTGTAGTACTTTGCATCTAAACCCTTGGTCTCTTCATGTGGAGACCAGCATTTGACAGTGTGGTTTGTTTTGGTTACTGTTTTTTGGGGTTTTTTTTGTGGGTTTTTTTTTTTTTAATGCATCTGCATTTGTTTAATTTATTATTATTTTACTGTATTATATTGTTATAACAAAGGCTCCAGGAAACACAGGATGTCTCTGGGTGGGTACACCAAGTAAAACTGTGTATAAATATTAGTTCCCATAAAGTATAACAGTTAAAATAAAAAAAGACAGGGAAAAAAAAAAGACAATAAACTGGAACAGGTATCAGGGCTTAGAAGCATACTTTTTATATTGAGAATTAATTGTAGTAGTTTCTGAATTTCACAGCACAGAGTGAAAGAGTGGAAGAGTTTATGAATATTTATTAGCAACAGAATTCTTAGTGAGTTTCAATAGTTAAAATAAGTTGCACAACACTTCAAACATTTTTCTTGTACATAAATAATTCTGGTTTTCTTTTTTTTTTTTTTGTTTAAGTACACATTTCTCTCTGTTGCTACTGTGATTCATATCAAAAAGGGCAAAGAACAGGAGCAACTGCTGCTATCTGGAGAACAAGTGCAGTGCATGTTCTTAAACTCTCCCATCTTGCTTGAAGAGCAGTTCTTCCCTGGATAACATTTTCTCCTGAATGTTGCTCTGTAAAATGCCTTTGTTACGCTGCAAATCTAAAGGAGTCCAAACTAGATAATTGTCGTAGTTGCCAGTGCAGTTTCTACATTTTTGGGCTTGCATCACTGGTTTCAGCGGAACCTGTAACTATGGGGTCCTGTTGTATTCTCTTTTTCAGTGGGAGCAGAACCATTTTGTCACACGATCAATTCTGTAGTCACATCAAATGTACAGTCGTTCCCTGTAAAGAGCCCTTTCTCGATAAGAATATTTGTGTTGCCTTGTATTATCTTGGGGAAGGGAGGGAGGGAGGGGATGAGGAATTACAGCACCTGTTATACTCAAATAGTGGTGTTGCCTGCAGGCCCACTTTTTCAATGTTTTAAATTCCTGATATCTTCTGAAAGTAAAGCTTCTGCATTTTGCATTGATTTAATGTTTGCTGTTGGCTTCGTGCCTACAGAAACTCACCTGTAGTAATGTAAAGGGGGGTAGGTAAGTGTTTTGGTGTCCTGTGCTCTGAGGTCATAGATAGCCTTTGGCTTGGGGATTAAGTAGGTAAATATTATAAACATAAATCTGTTTACAACTTGAGCTTTTGGTAGTTCATGGTAGTAGCTGATTTAAAGACCCAGCCGTTATCACTGTTGTCCCATGTTTAGGAACAGTGTTAGAAAGGCATGCCACAAGCCAATGCACTGTGCATGGTTTTGCAGGCAAGAGTCCATCGCTGCTTCCATCAGCACAGTAGAGCAGCAATACCTTGGATTATTTGAGGAACTGACATGAGGTCAGCCTTAGTTTGATGTTCTTGGTATCCATGAATCTCTTCTGAAAGACTATGGGGGGTTTTCTTGTATCAAAAACCTGTAAAATAGACCAAGCCTGGAATGACCTTGGAAGCATGGAGGTGATGGTTGGGTTTGAAAACACCTGTGGAAACTCACCTAGGTAAGCTTTTCTGTCACCATCAGTTGCTGATGACCATGCTGTAGGCATAGCTCTAGTCATGGGCAACACCTTCATTTTGAAAACATCCTCACAGGGGTGCTGAGTCATTGTGCTTCAGAAGGGGAAAATAAAACACCAAACAAGTCCTGTGTCTTGATCAAGGAATACCACACTTGTCCACAAGAAGCAATAACTTATATGACGGTGCGATATGCTTCTTTGCCTGTAAATATCTTGATTGCCAATTCTGTGCTGTTTCAGAGTATTTTTCTGTCATCTGGCCTATATCTTCCCTAAGTATGTAAAGGTGTGAAATAATTCCCATACTCAGGTCTGCCATAAACATGCTGCTTGCCAGCAGGGGAAGAGTAGACTCGACACTGTCTTGAAATGTGAGATTTTTCTGAACTTGTAACATACCCATGTCTCTTCAGTAGCAACTTGTGTTTTGAAGTTCATAGTGGAGGTGGCTGTGAGTTGGACTGTATATAACCATATCCCTACAATACCAAGAGAGTCACACTACTGTGGGCACAGGGCACCCTTTCTCCTGTCTCTTACGAGTCAGTATATCTATAATAACATTTCCCTTTTAAAGGAGGTAGCTAATTTTCTTTCACCGTCTGCATTCAACCGTGAGTTCAGTGGGATGCAAAAGCAAAAATACAAAGCACACCACAAATTTTTGGTATTTTATTTTGGGGAGGAATAAGGCCAAAACCAGATGGTCTTATTTGTAGTCAAGGTAGCTGTCATATTCAAGGTTAAGTGTACTGAGGTATTTTGAAATGGAAAACATATAGGTGATGTACAAAAACTTGGGTATGTACTTGTGACCTTGTTTTTTTTTATCTTGTTCCCCCTCTTTATGATGTAAAGGGGGGTTATGACTGAATCTCAAGATTCAGACATTTGTCCTACTTCTTAATGTTAGGAGCATTGGCTTTTTAAGTCTTTCCTGAAAGGCTGGAGAGCTGGTAAAATGGACTCCCAGAAGACTAAAATCTCAACAAATAGGAGAGAGATATTTTTTATTCTGAAATGTGGATATTTGGTGTTTCTGGATCTATAATGTCTAATACATAAGATGTGCTCATGGATGCTTTTGGTATGCTGCCTTTTCCATGTGTGGGTTTCAGAAACTTGCTCCGTTTCTTCCGTGTTCCACCAAAAGCAAGGAACTTGGCAGTTGAATATTGCTATTCTCTCTACTTAAACAGCAGCAAAACATATATTGGTTTTGATACAAGCCGTGAACTCTCTGAGTTTCTGTGGATTTTAGCTGCTTTCACACACTGAAAAAGAACATTCATGTGCAAATTTGGTATTGCTTTGTATCTTCTAATTTTGCTGGGCAAATGGGAGTTTCCTGCTGAGAGACCAGCATATACCTGGGAGTGCAGAAGTGCTACTTTGGGATCTGCCAGCTCACCTTTGCCAGTGGAGGATTATCTCATTTTTTGATGAGTGCTATATTTTATGATTTACTTTCCACCCTTCCAATCTCAAAAGTCATTTTAGTATCAGTTTCTTCTCTTCTTAGCTGAAGAAAAACATGATATATTTCAGGCCATATTCCCTCAGTCTTTGGACAGGCTTTCCACTGGCATCAGCAAAAGTAATATAAGAGGTTGTAACTGGAAGGGGAAGCTTGTTTCCTACAATCCAGCCAAATACGATTTTTTTCATGCAGCTCGTACTGCCTAACTTTTTGTCATTCAAAACATTCTGTGTGAGCAGGTCACGACAGAACTATCTCCAGGACTTGTTTCCTGAATGTAAAACTCATAGTGTTTCTGGTTCTCCATATAAATTAACCTGCTTCTAAAATCAGGTTGAAGATGTTGTAGCCTGTTGGGGGTTAAAAAAATCCAACCCAGTCCTTACTCTCAGATTGCATTTGGTTATCTTACTACACAGTTGTAGGCTGGCTTCCCAAGCTGCTGCATTGTGTTCTGTAAAGTCATGTCTCAATTACTACATCAGAGCTGATGATGGGATAAGCTGTAAAATGACCTCACTGTGGGGCATTATTAGTTGCTGAAGACTTGCTCAGGTAAACTATCGTAGGAATATCCTGCGCCTGAAAAAGGTTGGACTTTGTTCTGGTTTTGATCTAATAAGTTGCCAGTGAAGTAGAAGGCAGCCAGCCCACTAGCTGATCTTTCTGGCAGCTTTTAATCTATGTGTGTTTGTTTGAGGGACTTTTGCCCTTGGGTGTGCTTTGGCAAAGATTTTGCAACAATAAATAGGATTTGCTCGATTCTGGCAGAATTTCAAGTGTAAGTAACCCGACATTGCAGGAACATAATCTGTTGCTGAATCCTGTTCCTCTTGTTTTCCCTGAAATCTGTCCCTTTTATTGCTAATTTGTTCTATTTCATAGTAAACACTTCTCAACATGACCGGTCACAAGCTCTCAAGGTGTGAAATGCTAAGAGGAAGAGACATCAAAGCTTGATTCTGTGCTCTTCTTGTATATATTAAGATGAAGCCTGGAGTATTCGTTACCACACAGTCAAGAATTCTCCCCTACCTGATATTGCCAAAACACTGTACCTTTCCAGGAAGAACGGAGGGTGGCTTAGCTGTAGAGGGGGTGCTTTAATGAACTGCTTAAAAACTACTTGTAACAAATTTTAAGAGCTGTAATGTCACACTGACACAGTGGTGATCCAGCGTTAACCTTATCACTTGATTGTGAATCTCATTCTGGCTCTTCCTAGCCTTTGGCAGGTGCCTGCTGGTAGGGAGCCGAGTGTGCATTCCCTCTTTTTTGTATGCCTCTTCCTACAGAGCTAACCCTGCCCACAGCAAGTTAGAGGGAACTCTGTGCTAGCTTCTGAAATGCCACCCGTGTGTGCAGTGGTAATGGACAAGATATCTTCCTTCATTACCCAGAGCAGAAATTGGAATGTAATTTGCAATGTCTAATGTAAAACACGTTTGTTTGTTTTGTTGTTGTTTTTTTTTTCTAATTGAGCAGTACGATTGCAAGTTGACTTAAGTTGTTCTAAGGTACTCTTTTCAGTGGTTTGCCAGTACATAATCATGAATGAAAATATTTTTTTATTGATTTTTAGGTTGTATGTTTAACATTCCATTCATGTAAAATATGTACAAATATATGTAATAAATCTTTTGAAGCACAGTTTTCCTCACACTTTCAGGTGGTGGTTTTTGTTTGTTTGGGTTTTTTTGGTATTAGTGAAAGAGGCACTGCTGTGTGACAGAGCTTCTGTATGTCTGTGCTGGAGACTGAGCTGAAGCAGAGGAAGGAAAAGCAGTGTATGTTGTAGAGTAACAACTAGGAAAGCAGCTTGGTATCTCACCCATCTGCAGTCCTGCAGGTAGGAGTGCAGCCCCTCTGGGCCAGCCTCTGGCACCTCCAAGTCCCTCTCACTCTTCAGGTATCCTGCAAGCAGTGACGTGACAGGCGTGTATCCATCTGGCCAAGGACGGTCTCAACAGGACAGAGCTGATGGAGCTGCTGTTTTCCTGGGGTGGCTGGAGGCAAGATGTCTCTGCTTGGCTTGTCCTCTGTTGATCTTCAGCAGATGTGATGGCCTTCAAGGTTAGCCTACATTAGAGCTGCCAGGTCTGAAGGTGGAGAAACTCATGGGTGGTTTCAAAAGAGAGAAAAAAACCACAGAGGGGGGTGGGAGAAAGGGCTGTTTGCTACCCTTTCGTATCACTTGGGGTCTGGGAAGCTGCATCAAAACATCAAGGTAGCTTAATACACTGCTCTTTCCTTCATTTTCCTCTACCCAAATACGACTCTCACTTCCTCCCAAAACACTTCATAGTTTCCTCTCTAAAACTGACTCCCTGCCAGCGTACCCATGGCTGGGCAGCGCACGGATTTCTTTGTCCCCGAGGGTCACCCAGACGCTCCTGTCTGTCCCTGAACAGCTGGGAGGAGGCTACTACAACAGGCTCCCGCAGAGACACGGTGCCGGAGGAGGGAATTGCTGCCCAGAGCCACCGAGCACGTTAAATCGTTCTCTCTGGCAAGGGCGGAGCACTGCTGTGGAGACTGCCTGGAAACTTTCTCCCGGGGCAGTGGTGCAGCTACCCAACAAGTCGGGTGTCCTCCAGCGCTGCCTGCAGCGGGGAGCTGTGGGTGTGAAAGACCTGGCTGGCTGCGTTATCACTCCGAATCTTCCTGCCTACCCTGGCAGCAGCTGAGGAACTGCAGCCCTTGTGCTAAAAGTACATGAGATGAGGACCAGAGTACAGATGAGCCATGTGGTTTTGGATAGTATACAGAGTAAGTCTCATGCGGGGAGAGTGAGATTTTAACACCTCTCCACCTACAGGAGTTGTGAATGGATCTGCGGGTGCTTTTGACAAAACGAAAGCACATTTCACCAAGGTTACGTGGAGGACGTAGGAGAAAATGAAAGGAGTTCACTCTCCAGGAGGGAAATGCCCCTTATGTTGGTGTGTTGCATCCCAACCCAACGGGGGGCTGGTCACAGCCAGGGGGACTGTCAGCGATGCATGGATTTATGGCTCAGGTTTCTCCAAGGCTGGGTGTCCATCCCTGCTTGCTCCACTTCTGAGATAAGCCTTTCGGTGTGGCTGGGAGTAGCTGAACCCATTGCTAAAGCACAATGACAATTGGACCATCACAATTCTCCCTGTGGGAGATGATAGTTTTAATGCATGAATTATTCAAATCTGCACCGAGAGACAGTTGGATGTAATTATTGAGGGAACATGTTTGTATCTCTTGTTAGCGTAACTTTTTTCCCACCAGCCCTACCCCCCCCCCCACTCTGATTGCCTTCTGGAAAGCCTGAATCCCTTCACTGTCAGTAATTTCTGTGTTTTTCTCCTCAGTCTTGAGCTGCATTATGGAAGAAATTGATAACCAGTTAGAGTCGAGTTTGGCTTTGCATCAGGAAAATCTGCTGGAAATCATTCTAGTTCAGTAGGTACAGGATTTCGTGCGTGAAATTTAAATTAGTGGCATCTGTTGGTATCATATCCTACCTTCCTGCCTATGGTTGGGACATGGGACATGCCACCTCTGTCCCACGATGCTTGTCCTGCAGGGTGAACTGGGATGCTGTGCTGGCCCCAGCCAGTTCCTGGGAACTGTCAGCAATAGATGGTGATGTTGCATGTGTGTGTGTGTGTCTGGCCCTGCTACCACACGCTGTTGTTTGGTACAGGCAGTGGTCCATGTCCACTTCTGGATGCTGCACTGCTTTCAGCAGGAAGGGAAACACAACACACAGCCTGCAGCAAAGAGAGCAGGGAGCGGGCGAGAGTCCCCTGCAGCAGCTAGAGCTGAACGGGGAAGTTTTCTCCCCTTGGCTTTTGAGTGCACTGTGCTGGAAGGTCTTGCTCTCCCTCTGAGGCTATGACATCTGAGCACTGTCTGTGCCTGGGGAGGTGCAGGCTGGAGCCTGCTGGTCTCTGCAAACATCCCCTCTGTGTGTTTATTGAGTAGAGGAGGTTCCCAGCTCCTTCCCCTCTGCAGGAAGAGGGACGTCTGTGTCCAAAAAGCCAAACAAGGCCATGAGTACACTGCTCGTGAGGTGCTGTGCAGCTCGTGCCTGCTGCCTCCTTGCCAGCCAGCCACTGGACAACAAGGAGCCTCAGCAAAAGCCAAGTGAGACGGAGTTTTCCAGTCCTCATTTAATAAAGCGTCTGTTTTCTGAGGGGGATGAGATCAGGGATGGATGGGGGCAGGGAGGAGGGTTTGACATAAATAAATAATTGCATAAAGCCCATCCTCGGTTGACGCAAGATGACTCATTCGCAAAGGCAGGAGCGTAGAGGAGGCAGATCGCAAGCACAGGGACATGTCCTCAGCTGAGCTTGGTGGAAACTGCAGGTGCTTGGTGCCTCTGCATTTGGCCCGTTATCTTTTGAGTCATGTTTTGTGCGGAGCTTCTGCCCTACTTTCGTTTTCACCCTGTTTACAGATTTCTTTGTTTGAACATGTGTTTAAATTTTAACAAACCTCCTCCCCCCGCCCTTCCCGTCCTAGTTGCTTCTGTAAGCCAGCTTCAAACAGCAGGAAAGGCAAACAAACCACCAAGCCTCTGCCCGAGCCCCATCAGGGGCTGAGAGAGAACAACTGAGGAGAACAACCACCGTGGGGCTGTTTCCCCACCTGGTGGTGGGGTTCCCTCACCTGCTTCCTGCCTCAGCAGACCCGGCTGTCTTCTAAAGGGAGCAATTTTCCTCTTCACAAGAGACCCTGGGCCAGGACTGACATCTGCTAAACTCAGGATTAAAGAATCTGGCAGGTAATGGGCCCATGAAAGCTTGACAGCTTCATTTGCTCCAGTTCATGAGGTCCAAGTGTCCCAACTTCTGAGGTTTTAGCAGCTAATTAAGTTGCTGCCTTCAGAGTATACCCAGATGCAAGAGGTTGGGCATAATTTAGCTGTTTGCAAAGGGTTTGCTGGAGCTGGAGCTCTGGCTCTCTGCCATGGGAGCAGAGGGGAGGCTTCCGCACCAGGGCTGGTTTGTTCTTGGGCTCAGCCACTTGCTCCAGTGGTGGAAGTGGCCCATCAGCTGTGCCACCAGCAGCCACCTCATGAGCCAGCCTACCTGTGCTGGGGGCTGGGATAGGGAAGCATGGCACCTGTCTCAAGGTGCTCAAATCCAGGCTCACCTGCACTGCACCGAGTGCAGCCTCCTGGGACTGTTGGGAGCCCCCCTGTCAGCAGCCCTGGTGCCAGCAGTGGCTGCAGGCCCTGTGCGTGGCAACAATTTATGTATTGCCACCATCATGGGTTGCTTGACCCCTCCAGACACTGACCTTAGGTGGGAGAGGTGGCATCAGCCCTGCCCGAAATATGCTGCTTGCCAGTGCGGTCACCCCAGGGACTCCCAGTTTGCACAGGAGTACAAGGGCACAGGACATCTCCTGCTTTCCCAGTATAAAGCAATGGCTGCATTTTTTTGCCCCTGGCTGAATGAGACCAGTTTTAATTTCTCAACCTGCCTGCAGTGATCTCTCATGCCTTGATGCTCCTGAAAATGCTGTTCTCTCTGAAACATCGTCCCTGCTTTCATGTTCCCCTGCGTACCCAAGGGCAGTTATTTCAAACCTTTTGCAGTTCATGCCCTCAGCTCTTATTTACCTCTGGGAGTGGAGAATGAACACTGGCTAAGCTGGCACTGCCAAGCTTCGCAGGGGATTCAAACAGCAATTTCCCAGGGTGAAAGGGCAGACTTCCCCATACCTGTGGCGGTCTCTGCATCCTCTCAGTTTGTCCCCACTCGGAGAAATGAGGAAGGACTTGCCACTATTTTGTGTTTTTGAGGGCCACTCTGTTATTGTGGCACCAGTAAGCACAGACAGCTTGGACCAGCCCCATACAAGTGGTAACACCTCAAGCCAGCAAGTCTTTGCCCCCAGCAGCGAGTGGACACGCAAAGAGCTCCTGCAGTCAGTGTGGCCAGAGGACTATGGAAGCAGGGCATGGCAGCAGCACGTCCCTGAGCCACCATCATGATTTCCTTCAGTGCTCCTAAGTGGATTGGCACTGGCTGCTGGAAGGGTCCCTTAGGGGCAGCGGCAGCTGTGAGTGGCCTTCTCTAGCTGCATCAGCTCCTCTTGCTCGTCTGCAGCTAGAATTGGTTAGGGTGTCACTGTCCTGTCTTGATCTAGCCAAGTGTCTACTTGACAGGGCTTAGCAAAGCTAAAGCACTTGCAGGCAGCTTTTTCTTTAAAAAGTTGTTTATTATCACAGTGGACGAGTGGAAAAACACGACACAGTGTACAGAGGCGGCTTCAGCAAATTACAAACAAGTCTTAAAAAAGTTACAGTTGTCTTTGAATTTGAGTGAAGGAGGCTCTCACTGCAAGCTGCAAATGCATTGCTCCAATGAGCTCTACAAACAGGCCAGTAAGGCTACGAAGCGCTTCAGCCAAAAATGCTGATAACAAGGAGTGTCTGGTTGCTTCCAGAGCAGCAACCAGTTTCCCCAGCATGACTCCCAAAGTTGTGATGCGCTCTGTGAAGCTCCAGGTGAGCTGGGTGCTAGGAAACCCCTTGGTTTTGCTCAGACCTTCAGCCCAGTCCAAACGAGCACTTGAAGCTGCCCAAAAATCCCCTCTGAAATGACTGGCTATGACTGGCACCGTAATCAGTGCCAAACTCTGTCCTTCGTGGAGCTGGGCTTGATCCTGCCACCGCTTACTCTGAGGCTGCACTTAGCTGCTGCAGCACTGTAAATGCTGCTGTCCCTGAAAACACCACTCTGGATGCCTGGCTTGTAACAAGCAGGTATAGAACGGGATTTGTAACAGAGCTGAGAATGTTGTGCAACAAACTGTGCCAAAGGCTGCTCCAAACCAAAAAAGAGGCAGATGCGTCTGCACTGGAAAGCTTGGGGAAGTTGTTTTAGTCAACCAGTGACATAAGGACAGGAGCTGGAGTTTTAAACTATATTTCCTACCTGGTAATGGAGCAAAAAAATGATTAGATCAAACTGGGAGCACACTTCCCTCCAACACAGGCAAGTGACACCTCTTGTGAAGGCCCTTCCTTACACAGTGTCTTCTCTTTTCCATCAGAGCAGGCTGGCAAAACACAACATTTTGACAAGGTGCATGACTGTCTGATTTGTTAAGTCACTGAGAAGTCTTTAAAGGCTTTGCTTTGGCAGATGTTTTGGCAATTGAAATCCAGCTCATCTGTAACTGTGTGCCCTTTTGCTTCAGTAAACAAATGGCTCAGGTGCAGAAATCATTCAAGTTAGCTGACTTTCCTCTGGCATGGTTGAAAAACTTCATCTGTCTCCCTGTGAAAAATCAGAGTTGATACCACAGGCACAGAAGAAAAGCCACTGAAAAATAATAAACACTAAGTTGGTTTTCTTCTTCTTCTTCTTCTTTTTTTTTTTACTGCAGGTTTTGTGAAAAGATTTATGAGTATTTTAAAATGTGTTAGGGAGCTGAAGGGAGTAGACAGAATGGGGGGGGCTAGGAAAAAGGTCTGATACCATGTAGGAAATGGAGAACCTCTGACCTATACAGTGAGCTTTTTCTCATCCTTTGTTTCATGAAGCAGATTTGGGAGATGGGAAGGTGAGGGTTCATTGGTTTGGCATTTTAACTGGAGATTCTTCTTCCAGCCTACCAAGATTTTGTGGGTTAGTCACCTACTGGAGAATTGTTTCTCAAAGATTTGAGGGGGTTGCTAACACAGGGGAATAAAGGAAAATGGCTCATGCTTTTCCATTTTAGGGTCCTACACTATGGGGTAGAGTTTGAATTTACAAAGCAGGCCCAATTCCCTCCCCGCCCCCCCCGAAAAAATCCAATACCCCACCCCTTTGCAAACTGATTTCTTTTAAGAATAATGTTTTCTTGCTGTTCCTTATTATTACTACCAGCCTTTTGCCTTGCTCTTTCCACTAATTCAAGCTTAGACTAAAAGCTTTCCAAGCAAATCTGAATCCTTCTGTGTGCTTACACGTTGCTGGGAGAAGGGATTTCTATTTGGCGCTACTGATTTTCAATTGTCCTTCCTCTCCACTGAAGCTGGGCAACGTGATATTGGTGTATTGCCACCAGCACAGTGTCCAGGCCAAGAGCCAAGGCAATGAACAGCCTGCTAATTAATTTTTCACATTTATCTCCAGACCCCCTCCCCAGAACAAACACTGTGAAAACAGGAGGTAGCAGTTTCCGTGCAGCCCTCTGGAAATTTTAAGCAAAAGTGGTTTACTGACAGTTTTATGGTTTTACAGTGAAGGCAGTAAGGACTTCTGGTTGTATAAAAGAAAATGGATTGCCTTCAATATGGAAAAAAAGATTACTTACTGCAAGTAATCTGAGCCTGATGTATCCACTTCTACCCCCCCAAAAAAACCCCAACCAAAAAAAAAGCAGAGTCTACAATGCTGCCTGTAGTCAGTGGAGAAATAGGGGCCTAATTTCTAGGCAGGAGGACGGTATTCATGTTGAAAATATTCATACCAAGCAACTACTATAGATTCCTGTTTCTAGTAAAGCTACATATATTCATTTTCAGTTCTGAGGCAGGTAATACTGTGAGCTGGTGGAATTTGTGCATCTTGCACCCTTTCTTGCATATATATATATATGTGTGTGTGTATATATTTAAGGATATAAATAAGTTAGAGATTATTTACATCACTGTACCGAGTAAACCTAAACTCAGTTATCAAAATGCATACACCTGCCAGTGGATTTACTCTGTTAACACTTGGCATTTCATCTTCAAAGCACTGCACCAACATTAATTATTTACCCAGGCAACTTCCCACTCCCCAAAAGGATTAGGAATAACAAGCAGGGTAAGGGATGGAGCTGAGGGAGCGCAGCATGTTCGTAAAAAGGCAGCTAATCATGTATGTCTCTCCTGCCATGAGCCCTGTAGGTTTCTGCCTTTATGAACTCCGTGGTCCAAGCGTAGGAGTAACCTTTGTTAAATGAACTTGGCAGAATGTCCTCATTCAAAAGCAAATGATCCGTTCTTCATTTTCAAAAGCTTTGGACTCTTCTTGGGTTATCAGGTTCCCGTTCAAACTGGAGGGGAAAAATAAAAGGGATGTGAAACTAAGGTAGCGACTGTTGACCATCTTGTATTTTTCCAAGGTTTTGGAGCAGAGATCACAGGTTTGCAATGCTGTGTGAGCTGCACACTTCTCAAAGGCGTGCAACTGGGACGTGGCATCAGACAGGCTGGCTACAGCACTGCTGTTCCCACTGCACATACAGGGACCAAGGCTTCTCCTTCAGAAATAAAATCCGAACACACACCTAAACTCCAGTAGCTAAACTGGGTGTTGGAAACCCATCTGTTTGCATTGCAGCAAGCAGCATATAGCTGGTAAAGGTTCTTACCATGCAGTGGGCTAGTTTAGAGAACTTCAAATAGTCCTCAAAGCATTCTGTGTCTTCCCTGACAACAGGGGAAGAAAACCCTGTGAAGTACTCAGGCATTATTAAGGTGAAATGACCGACAGAAAAATCTTCAATTCTGGCTATGTAAAGTGGATCTCCATTGGTATTTACACCCCTGAAAATGAGCAGCCTGGTTAAGTGCTGCTTACAGAAATGTTGAAATCTATTAAACCACTTAGACTTCTGAAATTATTTGGGTTAATGAATGCCTCTGAACAGTCAGGCCAGAATCAAGAGACAGATTTTAGTTTGAAGATTCAGAATTATCTGAGTGGGAGTTGATGCCTCTTCCACAGACAAATAGTGACAGCGGCTTTTGAAAAAAAGCACCTCTTCCACATCTCCAGGGAACACACTAGCCAGACAGTGAGTCATTGTCTTTCTAAGCAAGAATTCAGTGTCCTTTCAGTAAAACAAATACATATATTTAGAAATAAATTTCAGGTTCAATAATAAAGTAGCAGTGCTAAAACCAGCTCAGTTCTATTGACTTTGGAGCTCCCTGAGGTGAAGCAAGGAATGTGGTATTTGGCTTTCTGCCTTAAAGGCACACGTGTGACTATGTGATGCCCACCTAATCTAAAACAAACAAATCCTACAAAAAGTTAATCTTCTTGTAGCTTAGCACCTTTCAGTGTGTTTGGAGCACCGCCCAAAGAAAATCCAAGCACAAATTCTGCAAACCAAATTAGTAATGCTGATTAAATATAACCATCTCCTGCTTGTTGGGATTTAGGTCCTGAAAAGCACGAGCACGTTCAGAAGTTTAGAAGTGAAGAAACAGGACAAACAAAGCTTGGTTTATAAATTTAGGCCCTGGTTTTGCAAACCCATATGTTCTGCAAATCAGTGGTACGGAAAGATGTGAACTTAGAAAACTGCTTGATATTCATAACAAAAAAAGGAAATGTTTAAATGGCAGCAGCTTTTTACCTATTTGAAATACACAGCTGGAACTGCAACCTCTGCCTCACATAAGCTTGCTCTGAATTTTTTAGGCTGGAAAGTAGTAAGGCCAGTAGTGTTTTGAAGGGAGAGAAAGTTTACAAGTGAGCCTTTGAGGAAGGGATCTTTACCAGATTTCTTTAATGGTCGTGTTCTCCTTGAGAGCTTCGCTGAGGCACTTCACCCCTTTGGCTGTAATTTGATTCTGTATAAGCCTAAAAAGAAAGCATTTCATGTCAAACTAACACGCAAACTAATTTGCAGCGCGTGCACAACCTACGCTCAGCCTGACACCAAGGAGCAAAGCTGTCTGCCACAAGAAGATGGTTATGATTTTATCTATGAGAATGGTACACAGTATTGGTCAAATGCCCCACATCTGAGTATTAGTTTTTTTCCTTTTAATCTTGCATGTGGTTGCATTCTGGAGATACTGAGCTTAATTACACAGCTGACAAATTTTTGCTAAGAACTGTTCACTAGTGGTACGAGATTGTGGTATTTGGCCTCTCTGAGACAGATAAACCTCTTAGCTCTGTTTTCGTACTGAGAACACTGTGAGACATTTTTAAGTGACGTACAGAAAATTCTGACTACAGACCCTGTGGAGGCCTAGTGCTTTAGCAGTTATGGTCCAGAGGCTGCCAAATCCTCCTGTCTTGTTTATCAGACCAACAAGATCTTTGAAAAATAAAGCACTGATTTTGACTCCAGGATGAGCAGGTGCCAGTCCCAGTGAAGTCAACTTAGCAGGTATAAATTATGTCCATCTGAGTTTAGGGAAAAACAAAAGATACCTAAAATCCTCAGGTAACCCAAGTGACGAAGCAGTAGGTAGCACTTATTAACCACTGTAGATCATCTCTGAGCTAAAAAATGAGGAAAGGCCCGACATCTGCATGAGTATAAAAAGTCTCATCAGCCTACCCTAATTCAATGCTTACCTTTCAGTCTACCATGGTGAGCCCCATAGCTGTACCATTCCATGTGACTGGTTGCATGAATCCCTCAGGATTCAGGATGGGGCTGAAAATTGGGGTGTATTGAACAATCTTTTAGGGAGGGAGGGAGACAGATAGGTTTTCCCACTAAAGGACTTTCTGCACTTGGTGAATTAATCAAAATGCAAAGGGTTCCAGTAGATTCTTTCAGCTACTGAAGGAAAAAATATTTTATTCTGCCTCAAATTCAACCATATTTAGGTCACTACTTTTTGGAGGTATCCACTGGTGTAACCAACAAAGTAGGATATAAATTTGTCTACTCGCAGAAACCCTTGGCCAATACTGAGTCATGGTAAAGACATGCATTTAGATTACTATGCCTGCTTTGGCTGGGGAAAATTTCATTATGAATTCAAACCAAACTACTCAGTGAATTATATCTGCAGCTGTGCACAAAGAAATCAAGCACTTCCCCCCCACCCCCTTTTTTATTTTCAGGGTGATGGGCACCACAGCTTCTGTTGCTTTCAAAAGAGGCTGCAAGCACTTGGCACCCATGACAACCAGCGTGCTTCCTAAGGGGTGGAAACTAGGATTAATACAGGGAGTGTGCTAGAGTGTGGTTAGCAAAGCCTTCATAAAGCTTGTAAAGGGACTCCATATTTCTTATGTTCTCTTGATCGCTGGAAATGAGTGGATGGCTATTAGTTTGAGAGCCCACATCTGCCCAACCCCATTCATCGACAAATTCTTTGTGAACCTCTGGATTAGAAAAGCTAACACTGTGTTTTCTTAGAAGTGTAACAAGTCTCATTGTGATTGCTAGAAATAATCCCTGGTTTCCTGGGGATTTGTGCCTTAGAGATGAGTGTCTTGCCATGACAGCCCTAGAAGAAAGCATCAGACAAATGCAACATGTATTTAACTGTCTGTCATGTAGGTTCTTGGTTGAAGAGTAAGAGCTGAGCTAGCTACTTTCATAATGTGATGAGAAATAGAAAGAATCATAATAACCTTATTCTATTCTAGCTGTTTGGTTATGTCTCTTTTTTTTTTTTTTTTAAACCTTTGAGTCTGAGGCCAGTACTGTTCCCTTAATGAGAGGTGAAATCAGTCAGTAGTTTGAAAGTTACCAGGACACACAAACAGCTTCAATTTTACCCTGTATGAAAGCAGGTTGAAAATGCTAGACAGCAGCTTTACTAACTTCCCATTAGAACTGTCTACAACCAGTCAGCTGCATCCAGACCATGCACAGAAAGCTTACTGTGACCTACATAGACTTGGAAGGTGAAGCTTTAATGTAGTGACTGCCAAAGAGCCTGTGCCTCTGTGGAATGCAACTCACCATAAATGCACCAGTTTCTTGTTGACCTTCAGCATCTCTGCAAAGCTCATTGCTGCCTCATCATCCAGCTCGTTTTTAGTCAACCTAAGTGGGAGAAAAATATGTTCACTTAGGATGTAATTACTTTTCAGCCCCCTGTTTTTCCAGCTTAACTGTGACTTAGCTTCAGACAGCCAAAGGGCTGTTCCTGCCCTGAGCAATTTGTAAAGGCTGGACACAAAGAGATACTGAAGAGAAGCCCTGGAGGTAAAAAAGACAAGTATCAGATCTTAGTTTCTCTTAGCAATGTTCCAATGAAACTTTCTCACAATGCTTTAGTGTCTAAAAGGTGGAGGAGGTGTAGTGGGAAAAGGTAGAGAGGTGGAGACAACACTGAAGAGCTGCAAAAACTGGGGACAAAGAACTTGACTTCAGATGATGGAAATGAGAGAAGATGGGGAAAGCAAGACGCAGGGAGCAGAGTGAGGCATAACATTGGGTCATTAGAGTATGTGCCAAAAGACAGGTGCTGCTGATGCCTTACTCGTGTCCACATTCTTCCAAAGGGATAACTACTTGCTGGTAGTGAAAGCACAGGGGATGAGGTCAGGGAGAGAAGGAGAATAGCACGGGCGATGGGACTGGAGAAAATAAAATTAGGCTGCAGTTTTCTCTGGAGAAAGAAGAAGAGGAGAAGTAGACCACACTGTCAATTACCAGAATATTCTCACGGAGTTGTTGTGTTGCATAGCTTCAGCAATACTTTTGCCTCCCTCTGTTGTGATGCCATTGAACGCGAGACTGTGAAGTAAAGATGCAAATGTGTAAGAAACAGCATGACTTGGCTCTTCCACTGCCAAATACTTGTGAATATCCTGGACGATCTGCTTCCCAGTTGTACAGTTCAGCATTTCCGTGTTTCAAAGGCTCATATATTTTGCAAACCAGTAAGTCCTTATGACTTACAAGTGAGAACAGCTCATGGGCTGCAGCCTGAGCACAGACCTATCATAGAGGCCATCGGGTTTGCAGTCAGCAAGTAGTGCTCTTGAGGCTGACAGCAGAGCTGCACCCAGGGATTTTGAGACTCAAGGCTCAAAAAGTTACACTTAGCAGTACATAGGTTTTTACATGAGTTTTTCATCCCAAGTCACTGTACGAACTGGGCACTTTGTCCTTTCAGTCCTTCCGATGCCCCAATACCTCATTCATCTTCCAAGTACAACACCTTCTGCTGTGTATGGAGACATGAGCTTGTAAATGCTTTCCATTATAAACCACAAACATTTCTTGGTCTGACCTTCATTCTTTGAATAGACATTGGCAAAATCATCTAGTTGAAGTTATGTTCCAGGCTTTCAAAATTTGAAAAGCATCTCCCCCCTCAAAATAATTCAAAGTCTCCTAAAAGGTAGAAAATGGAATCAAGTAGCCAGTCCCTCCCTGGATATCCTCAGTCCATAATGAGTAGGCCTAAAAATGGCAAATAAAGTAAACTGATGCAGGAGGGATTATCTTCCCTTAATCTTCACATAAAGCTACCACTGGTGCTAACTATGGATTCAAATCATGGAGCACGATTAATCAGTGGAAGATAAGAAATAAGCCCAAATGCAAGTACAGTGCAGAGCAGAGGACTCACACTGCACAAGTGCCCGCAAAACCAAGCTGGAGACAGCACACTTACTCCTCGTTATTTTTGCAAACACATTCATCAGCATATTTGCTCTCTGAGAATCCCTGAGCTCTGATTCAAGTTCAGAATGTTTTCTTTTAAGTCTGATGTGTCTGGATGGATCGTGCAATTATGGGAAGATGACTATTTCAGATGGCTTTTAAGTTCAAATATATTTAGGTCACTGCACCTGTTCAGCTTTTAATTTTTAAACTCAGCTACCCGCTTGCAGAAAGGAGGACAAGACACCAGCTCTGAAAACCCTGGATCTGAAGTGGCAGCAATAAACTCTCCAGAGATCCCCAAACTCCCAGAGTATTTGTAAAGAAACTAGTGCCATGTGCCACCTTGTGGGGAAACTAAGGAGCCTTGTTTGCTCCCTCACCGTGAAGGCCAGTGGACCTGGGAGACAAATGGAAAGGGTCACCCTGAACACAGTGCTCCAGTTGTGTGGAGGGATTCCAAACAAGCAGCAGCTGCCACAATATGCATCTTTAAATCCCCAGCCAGCATTTGGGAGTCGGGAAGAGGATGGGCTGTTTAACAGTGCTGACTTCTCCCTGTGCTGTACTTCCACGTTAGGGCTTCCAGATTCCATAGTTTGAGATGCTTCACTGTGCTCCAGTGAGAACTAGCAGTGGCACTGAATGTGTGGTGGTGTAGCTCCACTGGAGTACAGGATGAGCCCAAATGTAAAAATGTCCCAGTCCCTACCAAGTTTATCCCGCTAAAAATTAATTTGTTAAAAGCTGCTGCACCTTTGCAATAGAAACTGTTAACACTGAGCTCACGGGGAGCCCGATTCTGTGACATCCTTCTGCTAGTGCTCCCAGATCAAAATGGCACCCACTGACCATGTGCTTTCACAAATGCCAAGAACTCTGTGTAGCATGAGGGGAAGACGTGCAGATAGAGGAAAGGATGCCAGTCCTGCGGTATTTTTAACTTGCTTAACGGCTGCACAGGGCTTTTTGACTCAATCTGGACTCCTGCTTGCACCAGAAGCCTCTTGGTTCAGCAAGGGCTGCAATACCAGATGGCATTTCAAGCTAACACTTGGTGGGGAGAGTCATTGCTTGATGGATGCATGGTGGAAAAGCCACCACTACAACGAGCTGCCTGGTTTCGACAGTGTTTTACCTCACGTTTGTTAACCTGGGGTGGTTCCTCAGGGCCTCTGCAAATGCCTTTGCTCCTTCGTCTCCAACTTGATTACCCCACATCCTAGTGAAGAGAGGAAACCAGGAGATATCAGTTGTGCTGCCCTACTGACTGTTTGCGTTGCGTTCTCCCTTTTTCTCTCCTCTGCCCTCCTCCCTGATTACTTCACAGTCTTTCAGGATTGTGAGACACCTGGCAGGTACCCTCCCTGCTGAGCCAGGTATGTTCCACTGCCTGCACATCACACCACCAGGCTCTGCTGACTCACCAGTACCCTAAGGCCACAGCACAGAAGCAGCTCTAGGAGACAGTCTGCTGCAGCAGGAGTGCTTTTGGGATCACCTCGCTGCACTGGGAAAACCCTCTGCAGCCCTCTACACTTACATGGTAAAGGTGTCTTGAGGTCTCGTACAGTGAGCTGATGTGAGAACCTCACCAAGTCCTAAATCCTACAATTTTCTGCTCAGTGTTTCCTCCCCGTATCCTGGCTGTGATTTTCCTGTTACATTTGTGAAATAGTATTTCAAATGGCAAAACAAAACAAGGGGTTTAAGAGAAGGTAACATGGTACACGCTGGGGAGATCTGATCAATAGTTACTAGGAGTATCTGATTAAATCCTTTCTATGCAGACTAACTACCTTGAAAATTCACCCTCTATTATGAGGTTTGAAAGCACCTCTGCTGAGGTCTAAGTTGTTGGATTTTTTACAGAGATCACAGCTTGATGACTCAGAGCCACAGTCAGATTGATGGGTAATTAGTTGGCAGCTCTTTTAAAATCAGTTGAGCTTTGTGGCATCTAAACACATGGATTTCCAGTAAGTTCCCCAGGATTTCCTTGTCCTTCAGACCCAGTGCAGTTTGCTCTGTAAACGTTGAATATATCTGTTTAAGCATTTCTGTCCAAGCTATCCTAAATCCATTTGGAGTGATCATTTCCTCCACAGGAGGAAATAGGAGTCCTTCAATGAAATTACAGCAAGTACAGCACAGCAGACTCAGCTGCATGGAAGTGTGCAGACTGTTCACTGTACTTTTGAAATGTTGTAGAACAGAATTAAAGGCCAAAAATCTGATTGTTCAGATCTGATTTTCACATTTCAGGGTTACTATGGGTTTCACAATGGCCAAACAGAGGTTTTAATGATATGTATTTAAGTATGAAATTTTAAGAAATATGTTCTCATGTGGAGTGAAAAAAAGAAACTGAGATTTGCCAGAAGGGGGGAAAAATTAAAATAAAATAGATCAAACCTTTCCTGAGAAAGAGGGCAGGAACTAAAGGTTTAAAGTACATTCAGACCTCTCTACAATAATAGCAGAGCCTCCAGTTAGGGACATACTAGAGGTGGATGATGTGAATTCCTTTTTAGTCTCTCAGCTCACAACTTTATCAGGACGTGATGCAGAAGGTTTGACAATGTAACAATGACACTCAATAACTAGGTACAGTGCCAATAGTCATAAAACCACACAGACTTAAAAATAGCCAGGTATCTCCAGAGAACCTGTGTTGCCATAAAGAAAGTGGCTATCTGTACACACTGTCCTCTTATTTGTTTGTCTCTCCTTTAAGGCTATGACAGAACAGTAAAAAAAACCAACTCAGAAACCAAAACCCAAACCAAACATTGTGTGAACTGAAGAACAACAAAGCAGCTCTCCTTTTCCATGGAAAATGCAGCTGTGCTTCTACACTTGTTGGTTCTAATGCTGTTGTTGAGGGTGGAAGGAATAGCAGGAGAAGAGAAAGTAAGAATGAAAAAAGGAATCCTAATGGATTTACAGATGCCTTGCCAAGATCAAGCCCAAGGTCTGCTCCTTAGCACCAAACTTACCCAATTTCAAACATTGTCTTGCTCTTCTGGATGGCCCGGGCAAGGCACTTCCCTCCTTCACTAGTTATTTTGTTTGCTCCTATTCTGCACAAAATACATGAATTGATGAGGTACATCACTTACAACTGTACAGCTATTAGAACATCAGCTCAGAAAGCCATACAACTAATTAAGGCTAATTAACCCTGGAGGCTAGCTACAGTTATCAAATATTAACCTAGAGCAAAAAAAACACAGACACTTGGCCTTTGACTAAAAGACGTAATTTTATATTGTCTTTCGCTTATTTTGCATGTCTGTGCTCCAAATCAAAAATATTACAGTAGAGTCTTGGGTTTGGTGCTCAGTTTTTTAGAAATGAGCTGTAGGAACTGATCCTCAAGGCGAGGATCCCCAGCCCAGTTTTCAGTACAGCTCACAGGATCAGCAGTTGCTACAGAGCACATGAATTACATGCAGCACCTTTCATGGTACCACAGGGAACAGAATATTTCTCGATTGTGTGGTTTCGGGGGGGGCTGCGGCTGACAAGCACAGGCTGTGATAATTTCGAGTCTTTCTGTTCTAAGCATGGGCTGTAGGCAGTGGCACAGGTCGGTGCAGCACTGAGTGTCTCCGGCTGGCATTCTACAGAAGGCCTTTTCTATTTTTAGCCTACGTGGATATCAAATGGCTGGAGTTCAAGGAAGGGGTAACTGCATATAGATGGATGTAAAGAACAGATCAAACCCCCTCAAGTCACTACACTGACGTAAAATTGGCCTGTTTGCCTGACTTCAGGCACATGAACATGCACTCTGTCTCAAAATAATTGCTAGGATTACTATGAGGGTTGAAAGTAACCATCTGTCAACGGGCTTTTTTTTTTGTGAAAGTGAGATTAAATAAGCAAAGCACTGTGTCAAAGCAGCAAAAGAACTAAAGTGCTCTTGGGTTTCAAAACTGCAAATATTTCAAATGTGAAGGATGTGGCTGTAGAGGGTTTCAGATCAAGTTAGTGGTAGAACAAGGACTAGAATTCAAGAGTCCCTGGCTGCCAGTTGCTACACTCATACCAAAAGCTGACATTGCTGCAGTTACCTCTGTTTTCTGCTATGCTCACAATTAAACCATTGGTTAATGATCTACCTTTATGTCAAACCAGTATTGTGCATGGCCAGACACTCTTATATGGGGAAGTTCCAGGAATTAAAGGGAACAACTCACCATGTGAATTTGGGGAATTCGAGAGCTGAGATATGACACCAGCACAGCCTGACTCCAGTGGCCCAGGAAAGAGCAGATACTAAGAAGCTTGGTATTAAATCCAAGGGAATTGGATTAGGGACAGACAGGTGGATGATGTGAATCCCGCCTACTGGAAGTGGCAGCAAGGTTCATGCACAACTTCCGCCTTGCTCAGGTGCTCAGACACCTGAGAACAGGTAAAGAACAGATCTCATGCACTCCTTTAACTTACTGATATATTCCAGAAAAGACTACGGATTCAAGTGTTTCCCCTGCTGCCATCCACTGCTAGACTACTGCAAAAGAACACACAACTGCAGCCTAAATTATATTTTATTTCAAATGCAATTTTTATCTTTTTTTTCTACTCTCCCTCGCCTTTCAAGTTGCTTTACCTGCAGAAAGGAAAAAAAGATCCAACATACTTAACATATTCCAGGCTTGAACATTCTTCAATTAGTTTTGCAACGTATTTGGCTCCGACATCAGTGATTTGATTGCTGTATAAGCTTAAAGAAAAATCACATTAGTAAAAATAGGTTATTCCTGCTGTTAAATATTTACAACCTGAATATTTTATGATGCACACATAGCATCTATCTTTTTTGTATGGCTTTGTACATATTCACAGTTGCTTGTATTTCTATTTTGATATATAATTTATATTGTGAAGGGCTAGATAAAAAATACAAGGAGACCAGACTGCAAATCATGAGAAAATATTTATATAAATTTTTTAATAATAAATCTCCCCAAGCAAACGAAGCTTCCTTTTATTCCTGTGTTGGTACAGAAATAATATTGCCAAAAGATAAGTCAAAAAAGGAAACACCATAAGGTACTTTTGTTCTTTTAAAAGTCATAAAATCCCCTTGTAAATATTACTGCAGATCAGATACCTGAGCAGTTGTACTTACATTAGGGCACTTGAGGAAGAAAGCTATTCTTGGTATTCATGTTCACCTTTCAAAAAGTCATTTTTATGTAGCTACTTAACCAAGAGCAGGCAGTCAGAGCTAATGTGCCTTCCAGCTTTAACTTGATTAAGAACTAATTAAGGTCTTGAAAGAAATTGGTACCATGAGCAAGACACACGAAAACTTATGTTCCTATATTCCTCTCTACCAAGCTGTATCTGCTTTGCATAGTTGAAATAAATCAGTAAAGAAGACAACAGGCTCTAGCTACAGAGCACATGCTCTCTTGCTTGTACCCTCTTTCCCCTCCACATCAGAAGGCTTTAGGTGTAAAACTATGATGCCCACACAGTTCACTAACCTGACAGTGGCCTGCACTGTGTCACAGAAGGGTCTGATGGAGGCCACCCAGTGAGGCAGTGTGATGGGAGAGGCAGCTGTGGACCACAGTGGACTTCTACAGGGTGGCAGCTGAATAATTTCTGACACAAAATGCTGCTTTGCTTCTGGCCAGTAAATGAGAAGGTAACTGTAGTTTCCACCCCACCTCTGCTGCATCAGTACTGTCAGCACTGGAGTTTTACTTTCTAGTATCAATATCTAGCGTTCCGGTCCCAAATGGTACATACCCCAGGAAAGACACAATTCGGTACTTGGAGAGTTCTTCATACAAGATCCTTACGCCGTGATCTGTGACCTGATTTACACTGAGCCTGGAATGAAAAGAAACTTCAAATCAATACAGATTACAAGTGTTCATCACCCATGAGTTAACAAACAACTGGAGGTCTATGCATTTTCTTCTGATAATTTAAGAGGTCCGTGTTAAAAGCCGCTAAGGGAAACGTGAGCTCAGTTGCATATGGCTTACTTCAAAACCAGTAAAAACCAGAAAGCCTTAAATCTCCAAGGTAATGCTCTGGAACCTTTCCATAGAACTGAAAACAATAACATGTAGGAAGTCAGGCACCAGATAAACATCTCACCTCCTCCAGCGCTTATTGTGATTTCAGGAAGAAAGTCTGCCTAACACCCTAGCAGGATCAAGCTGTGCAGACTGCTACTCCTTCAACCTTCTCTGTGAGTACCTAGTGAAAGCCAGGCATCTTGAAACTCTCAACACATTCTGGCTTCACGGAATAAAGATTGTGAAAAGGCCTGGCCAGAAAACAGAACTGCAGTCCCATCGGTGTGCTAGATGTTTCTAATTTTGTTGTCCCAGCTACACATGAAACAAATCAAACAAATCAGTCATTTACAGAATAAAAATACTTCCTTTCAAAGCTGGGGGGTTTTTTTTGGTTTTTTTTTTTGTTGCTTTTTTTTTGTAACTTCTCAAGCTTTTTCACCTTGACCAAATGGACAGGTTCAAGTGAAGTACTCCAATTCTGATGAATCACATTTTCTGCGTAAAGCTGTCCCTGGGAAAACACTTTGATCAGCTTTAGTTTCTACACAACTCAGTAGCTAAACGTTCACTGCTGAGAGTCCCTTATCATCAACAGCCTCCCTGGCCTTTGCTAGTTAGTAACTGGGTCCCTTCGGAATGCACAAGCACGTCGGAGAAATCAGCCAATTTCTGCAGATCAGAACAGGCTCCATCTTTGAAAGGGATGGTTAAGCTGCTGAAAACATCATTTCCTGGCCTGCAGAAACTGGTGATTAGAAATGAAAGTCCTAACATCTGAAGATCGATAAAGACAAAAAGGCAACCTAACAGAGGGGTTTGGTGCTAGGTATGGTGCTAAGGTCATACTGGGTGTGGCATAATCACATGACAGGGACAAAGAATGAAAGGCTCGCCTTTTCTTCTTTTTTTTTTTATTTTTGTTTTACATGCTTATGCATTTTCCCCAGAAGTTTCCTTATTGCTTTCTCTTGGGAGGCCAGTCAATTTGCAACTAACTGGAAAAAACAAGAGTCACTTGTTTTGATTTAGTCTTAGAGGAAAACAAGGCAGAGCACAGCCAAACAGGAGGAGTAAATCCAGTTGTTAAAAAAATAAATTCTCATGGGCTGAAGGAGCTTTAAAAAAGATACATATGGAGTTCCTGATTTTCTGCACCTAAATGTTTGGACAAATAAGATAGTTACATAGCACAACCTCAAAAGGCTGGGGGTGAAACAATATGGTCTGTGATATTAGAGGTGGAGTTAGTTCTCCCTGATCACACCAAGCCATGTCCCACCTCCACATCACCTCAGGGAAGCACCACATCTAAAGACTTCAGCTACATCTTTTCGCGGAGTACTACTTGATAGCTCTTTGTTCTGTGAAAGCCAGACATTTTGGCAGGATGGAAAGGCAAGACATTCAGAGCTTTTGATCATAGGCTACTGTGAATAATAGATCCTTTCTTGATCCCATCAACCAAAGGGCAGAAATAGGCTCATGCAATCTTCAGATAATGGGGGACGTACTTCTGTTTCCTTTCCTCTCCCTTAAGCACTTTCTTTCATAAAAATCCTCTTTTGAGATAAAAGAATTTGAGGTGAAGCTAACTAAACCTACAGGTTTAAACAGTCCTGGCTTCTAAAGACTTCTTATCACCCTCTACATTTCGGTTTCCAAATTCACAGCTTATCCCTGCTCCTATGACTGGATGAACAAAGATTTCAGGAGATCTGCAACTTTAACTTCCAGCAGCAGTAATCCCCATCTTTCTCCACTTCCGAGATCAATTCCTTCAGCTCACCAGTTTGTGAAATTAACCAAGGATAAGCAAGGACCTGCTTACAAAGACTCCTACCTGATCACTGCAAGCTTGCTGAAAGAAGGTAGCAGCTGTTTTATTCCGTAGTCATTGATGTTGTTGTTGTCCAAATCCAGGGCCAGGCGCTTCCGAAAGTGGTGCAGCACGAAGGAGATGGCACTGCAGTCGGCAGAGTAGGCATTGCAGTACGTCAGCTTGATGTAATTGGCGTGCAGGCGTTTGGCAGCCATCTTCCCCACCTTCTCACTCTGAGTCTCGTAAAGGCACCTCAGCATCCAAACAAAGTTGGGCTGGACCTGGATCTGATTGTAGCTTTTAAGCCTGGACCGAGTGTAGCCTTTCAGGTTGGATTTCATGCTCTCCCCAAGGTACTTGATGAGTGTTTTTCTCTTCTTCTTAAGGACTGCAGGTGAAACTAAATGCCTGAAGAGCTTCTGCTTGGATCCCGAGAGAAGGCCGCAAAGAAACATGTTGGTAAAATTAAAGTGTTCTTTATTTCGGAAAGGATTCTCCCCTGGTAGTTGTTTCTTCAGCCAAGGGAAGCGAAGGCAAGTAGGCTGGGCAGTCTCAGTGAAAGAGCATTCATTGAAAAACTCAAGTAACTCCTTGGCGCCCACTTTCTCCTCAATCACCAAAAACAAAGCTGTGAAAAAAGACTGAAGGGTTAAGTGCAAGAACTCGTAAGTGGCCTGACTGCCGCAGCCACTGTAACCTTTAACTGTCCTGAGAAAGCCCAGCTGCAAATCTTCTTCAGAGATGTTCGCTGAGGAGACCTCTTCCTGCTCAAAGATAAAGAAAGAGTTCCCCATCCCTTTGTATGCCATTTTACCCAAAGCTAGAAGAGTTTCCTTTCTTGATTTGAACATCTCTGCTTGGCTCCTGATGTTGTTCTTCAGCAAATTTGTTTTCAGAGATCGGTTCAGATGAACTTCAATCATGAGCAAAAACACATCTGTCAGTGTAACAGAACTGTCTGGAAGCTCATGGCTGTCAAACATAGAATAGAAGTGTTCATAGCATTTAAAGATAATCCAACAAAATAAAGGCACTGAACACAAACTGCAGAGATTGGGGTTAGCTTCCAGCTGGTTCAGTACCAGTGTTCGTTGGTGCTCATCTCTGAAAAACATAGCAGTGTATTCCTTCAGGTTGTTGCTGGAGAAACCACGGAGCAACACTTTCTTTTTAATGATGTTTCTTTGGATCTCAGTTCCTGTCCTCGCTGTAAGAATTTTCTTGGATCCCTTAAGAAGCTTTCCTCTGAGAAGGCTTACCAGCAGTGCGAAGGGGTGCATGGGTTCATGGGGTGAGCATATCTCAGGTACGCTACTGAGATCAAAGTTGGAATAGATCTCATCAAAGCCATCAAATGTGAAAAGAACTGTATGAGGGAATTGCAAGATGTGATGGAAGACTTCTGTGGGGTCCTGGTCTGGGTAGCAATTATATTTGAAGAGCAGGTCTTTCAAACATATGGCTTCATCTTCCTTAAAGCAACTAAACATCCTACATGGAAAACGGAAGAAAAATTTGGCCCCTATGTCCAACTCCTTTCTGGCCCAAAGGCTTTGTATCTTCTGCAGCAAGATGGATTTTCCAATTCCTGCGTCACCATAGACATAAACAGTCTCTCCATCTTCATTAATTAGTCCAACTGTATCATCAAAAAGGGCTTCTAATTGACCCACATGGCCAAGACTCTCGTTGGTAAAGCTGAGCAGCTCCATAATGCTGTTAGAGTAGATTTCTTCAAGTAGCATCTCCTCCCTCTGAGCGTACGACGTAACAAACTTGGAGTCCCGTCCCAGTTCATATCTCAGTTTCTGGCAATACCTGCTAACTAAAAAGACAGTGAACTACTATTAAAAAGCCTATGTAGACAATGACCCACCTCTTTGGGAACTCAGAGCGGGTAATAAGCAAAAGTAATTCTCATGTAAAAATGGTTCTATGGCAGATTAGCTCTATTTGGGCTGCCATCATCACTCACTGGGGAAATTTTGGGTGCTAATGAAAGGTCACTTGAGTCACCACTTCCTGAAAGCCAGTACTGATGCTGCATTGGCTTAAGGGGCTGCTATCTTTCATCTGAGACTCAAAGCCAAGACCCTGACCCTTTGTTAAAGGCTGCTTTACTTGCTGCAAAGGCTTGTTCAACTTGTCAGTCACTGATTAGCCTTTACACTTCATTTATATTCTACCTGCAATTCTATCAAGTGGGTGGTTATTCTTTCCTGATCTGTTTGGTCACTTATGTTATTGCAAATAGAAGGCATGCATTTTAGAAACCAAGTCTCAGGCACCTCAAAAGGTTTTTTTAAGATGGCAAAAAAAATGAGAGTCTCAGTTATTGTGCAATGTTGGCTTGTGTTTTTATTGCACCAGAAAATTCACTTCAGATGGGGACAAAGTAAATCTTGTATTTATGTAGTATGGAAAAACCTCTCAGGAGGAAATAATTTATTTTTGCGATACTTAAACTCTGACTTTCGGTACAGCTCATCATTTAGGATCACAGAATAATTCAGGTTGGAAGAGACTTCAGAATATCTAGTCCTACTTCCTGCTGAGAACAGGATCATTTTTGACATCAGATGAAGTTACTCTTCTGTCACCAGACTGGAGCTTCCTACATAGCAGGGTAGTTCTACGGGAAGGGATAGAGATGTATGACCTTACCTGGATCTGTATTTACCACAGGTTTTCTACAAATATTCTCTGAAGGCTCATAACCTATTTCATCCAGCCAAGGCTGAAGTTCATAGTAAGCATCAGTGACTTTCTGCAGGACGTAGATGAAATATTCTGAAACTTCTTCTCCCTTGCTTTGAACCAAGTCTAGGATTTTGCGAACCTGAAGAAACACCACATGAAAGATCATTGATAAACAGCATTTGATGACAGTAACTCTTGTGACTGATTTATGATCCTTTCTGGACTGGAGTAGGAGATAAAAACCAAAACTGGTATCTTCAAAAACATGAATGCAAAATCTAGGTTTGAATTTGAACCACCATAAAACTCAACTGCTGCTTGTATTTGGATGTTGCAAAAGAGTTGGCTCTGAATGTCTGAACTTGTAGCTAAATCATATGCTAACCAGAAACAACATGGATAAATACCACTCCTCAAGAGGCAACCCAAAGGATTTCCTGAGCTTGGCTAGATGGTATATTTTAAATCCTTTGCTGGTTAAAATAAATTTAAAAAAGAAGTGGTTTCTCACTGCCTTAAATTCACCCTCTGTTTCATAAATACTCCAGTCACATTTGGGTTTACCTCAGGATCCATCTAAATCCAGAACATGGTAGGCAGAATCCCCTTCTGGATCTTCATGCTGATCCAAAACTCTACAACTCTTCCATTTAACATAGTAACTCAATTCTTCGGGTCCTCTCTGTGCAATGGCCTTGTGGCCTGCAGCTGTCACCAAAACTAAGGGCTACCAGGCAGTGGCTGGAGCAGTTCAAGACTAAGTGTTACCTCTACAGGCAACAGTGCACCAAAACAGGGCAATCCTAGTGCAAGACCCTCCCTCCACAAGACAGAGCAATCATCTGGGGGCACATTTGGAATGTCTGGGTCCTCTTGCTAGAAATGAATGAAGAATTCAGTCCTAAACCAGACAGAGACTGTGGTCTCTTGTGAGCTTAAAGCAGGGTGAGGTACATGCAGCACAGCAAACACATGGAGCTTTTTTTGACAATTTCTATGCTCTAAAAAGCAATTTTATGCCTTCCAGAGAAGTTCCCACAGAGTCCACTTCACTTACGCTACTGTGGCCTGCTCTATGTCTCTGCTTAGACTCCTGATGCATGGCCTCCCCCTCAGCTTTGTTACAACAATCATGCATATTATGCTGAACAACAAGAAATTGAGATAATCATACAGTGTGCATTTATTCAGCTTTGACCCTACACACAGAGTGAGCACTGTGTTACCATTTCAATGTGCCAGCAAGAATGATTATTTTATGAAAATCTGCACTGTTAGTGAAGTCCAAGGTCTCTGAATTTTTTATGTTCTGCCTGCCCCTAACTGTGACAGCATTCTGAAGCTGCATGATTGTTTGGTCTGGGAAACAATCTCCTCATCTGTTTCAAGTTATGATGCAAAGAGCAATTCTGTACATGGTAATTTTCTCCTTATGAAAGACCGGGAAATAATTTTTGCTACTGATGTCCAAAGATGAATTAAAACCCCAAACGTGCCAGGATACATCAATTTCCCATAACATTTACAACGTACATAGGTCTTTAAAGAGAAAAGAAGGTGTGCATACGGACAACACACACTCATTGACTTCTAAAACAATGTTTAATTTCTGTCTCTCCAAAAGCAGGATGATCTGTCCCACAGCATCCTAAAGCAGATTCTCCTTGCAATACTCCAATAACCATTGTGGACACCTCCTTATCAGAGTACAAAGCTGCAGCTGGGAGGGACAGAACAGCAATTATCACCTTACTCATTCTTACAGCTGCCAACAGGCATTACAAGCAGTGCCAGGGGCACTACAGGCAGTGCCAGCCATGCTGGAAAGAGATGTGCTGGAGACACTCATCCAGGACTGGAATGGGGCAACTCCAAAATAACAAAGACTACACAATACACTAGATGCAAAATTGCCAGATAAACCCATAAAAGCTGGTGGTAAACTGAAAGTAACCAAAAGCTTCAGTGGCTGGTGAAATAAAAATCATACCTTATCAGCTTGAGTAGGAAACTGGACAACAATCTCTGCATCTTCAGTGGAGAAGTAGTCGTTCTTAATCAAGTTATCAATCAAACACTGGATGTTTCGGATTCTACTGACCAGGAGCTCTCGGTGTACCTTCAGCAAAGCAACGAAGGACGGAGGGCTTGCTCCTGAAGGTTTTTTCACAGAAATGTCCATGTTAGCACAAAGTTGGCCTTCCATAGTTGAGGTAGCGAGAAGCTGCTCCACCAAGCCTCATCTTTGAGAAACTGCCCCCTTGCAGTGAGAGGTCAGCTTGGAGTTAACTTCAGGAGAACAGGAAAGCTGTCTCTCACATTGCCGAGCCTGTAAAACGTAATTGCACAGAACCTCAGTTTAAACCTTACCCTATGCACATATACCCTTCGCCTAGACGTCAAAGAGTGCTTCCAACCTTTGAGTAGTATCATGACCAACTGTTTAATAAAGTTTCTTCCTTAAGGTAATTCCATTTATTGGCCAGGTTTCGGAAAATAAAATGTCTACAATAGGCAGTCTCCCTTCTGTACCAGTACTTTACTGTAGTTTTGCCTCAAACAACACCACTGGCATCTGCTTTATTAACTGCCTGTTCTTAGTGCATAATTTAATATTTTTTATTAGCTTTTCATGTTTCAATAGACAAAGGAGGGCATCTGTCCAGACATAATCTGGACAAGGAAATAAACGGAATAAAATTATACTTCATAGGAATTAATTTGGTAGGAGGAATTAATTTATAGTAGCCATTCACTTTGGTTTTTTCTTTATTACAACAACAGACCCTGTATGCATTGCTGACAATATGATACCTGTCCCTGAAAGCAAGGCCTTGTGAACTCTGAGACAGTTTTAGCTAAACAAAGGAAAATAATTTACCTTCAGGGCATCCCATTTGAGAGGCAGTAGTGAGACTGTGGAAAAACCATCGATCAGCTGTTCCTGTTAAGAAAGCACAGAGTAAAATGCTGTTAAGTGAAAAGGCTGGTGTAGATTTCAGAGCCAATACACCTCTTAGGGGTACAGGGCACTTCCTGACTCCTAAAGCTATTGGTTCTGACGTGTAAAACAGGGAACTTATCCTTGCATTGGTTTACCTTATCAAGTTCAGGTGAGCAACTATAATAGTTAAAAATAATTTTTCAGAATCTGGAAAAGAACAGTGTTACAGAAAGGACTAAAATAAGTGATTGTCCATATACAAGATCCCATCTCTTATGACACACAAAAATTCTGGACCTCTCCCTGAGCAGGAATTGCACAGAATAACTGAATTCAGAGACCCTTTCCTCATATGATGAACTAGGCCCAGAAGATGGTATCACAGCTCACGTTCTTTGGGCATCCAACTCACCCCCATCTTCATAAAGGGAAGAGATTGCATGCAATACAGCTTGTAATGAAGACACCAATTTAAACCCTGTGGAAACACTTAGATTTGAATGCCTGGCCTCAGACCCTGTATGTACACCTAGAGATTTAACTCAGATAGCTACAGGCTCAGGAAACCCTCTCATTGCTGGAGAGATGTTGTTTTGAAAACCATACTCTTTACCTGAATGCTCTCTCCTTGTGTACAAATATATATGTGGTGTATGTCCTTATTCTCTACACCATCTCTTGGGAGCTCTTTTTAGATGGCCATTTATTCACATTTTTCTTTACAAGGCAATAAATCAAGAGGAATCAGGATCGGACTGCTCTCTACTGTATTGTTAAAGCAGGGGGTTTTTTTAACTGCAGCTAATATACCATATAGCAGGAATGAAGTTGTATTATCATTACAATTCAACAATAAATTCATTTAGGCACTATTTAGGTACAAACTTGCACATACAACTTCCTATGCAAAAATCAAATTACTTGCAAGACCATAACTGAATCACCTCCACACAGACAATGAAAATTTGCATGATCAACACAAATTACTGTCATCCTCCAGTAACACTTAAAACATACTGTGGATTCAAGGGATATTTGGAAGAATGTGTTTTGATTCTGATTACAGTCAGAACAATGAAAATAAAAGATGAAAGTCTTCTTCTACAATTCTGTAAAGGTGCTAACTCTGATGCAATAAAATTCCCACAAGACGTTTACAGCGATGGCAAACTTTCCAGACTCTCCCCAGATAAGCTATAACTGATCCCTGCCAGCTCACAGGTTCTTCTAGGTGACCTGTTACTGGAACAAAATCATTTCTGTGGGTTTTCCATATCTGCAGTCTGCATCAGCAAAGCCTCTCCCGCTTGATGCTGCAGAAAGACACAGTCTATGCATATTTAGACCGCATTTTAGTGATACTACCTATCTACACCCACAACTGCAGGGCAAATCAGCTTAGCCTCTCTGAAGTCCCAAGAGGTCCTAAGTTACGGCTGCTGACCTGCACGGCTGCAGATAACTGCATTAAGAGTTGGGGTCTCCAAGGGCTGCCAGACCAGGCAAATCTCCAGCACAACTGCTTTGGATCCCACCCAACTCCAAAACCGGCAAAACTCTTTCAAACAAATGGAATGTAGCCGAGTGATCTGACTTTCTTACCACATCAGTAACTGACTGCATCTGCTCAGACCTATCAACCTTTCATTACGCCATTCTTATGACCCACAGGATGAAGTGGCCAATTTGTGAGTCACTCAGCTTCCTAGAAGCCACACTGGCACACCTCTTTGTTCAGGAAAGCTCATTCTATAAACGAACTCTACCATGAAGGTCAAACAATGTTGAAAACATCATTTACCCTAAAGATTTTGTAGGCTTTTAGTTAAAGAGACAGAGTCACCTTAAAACATGCAATAGAAATATTGACCCTTCTCTTTCAAGATACTGCATCTGCCCAACATTCCCTGATTACTTTGACTGATCCAGGACCACATTATTCTAATGCACTTTCTTTCTTCCTACTTTGTGAGAAGAACTAAGACAAACATTCAGAAAACCGTAAGAATGAACCAAAGTTCTGTCACGTGTACAAAACAAATAGAAGTATTTTTTTCACTCTTTCACCTCCATCTACAAAGAGAGTAAGAAAAGGAAGAAGAAATACAGCAGCTGGACAGAACACGGAAAATATGGAATGATCAGGTGGTCTCAAAGATGTCTTCCCTGCAGCTAAGTCCAAGTCAGTACAAAACCTGGTTGCTGCTGGAAGGGGTGTGCACACATATGCTGCAGGACAGGGCATGTTCCCTTTCACACAGGGTGATCTGCAAGAGAATGAAGAAACAAGAAATATATATATGTATGTATGTATGTATGTATGTATAGAAAGTAAGGCTAAACATTGAGGAGAAAAAGAGAAAGAGAAAAAAAGGCCGAGCAGTGAAGTCAGAACTGGCAATATGAATTCTGTGTACAATGACCTACTCAGTGATATTTTCAGTGACAATATTGATTTTAAGGCAAAAATACACACCACCCAGTACTGGAGTACACAGTACTTTTCATCAGTCCCTTTTAATAAGAAAAAAATGGAAATTTCCATCAGCCACAGACTAAGAAAACACCACATCAGATGAACAGCTGAACACCTGAAACAGTGCTGGAACAGAAAGACTTCCTGCCACATGCAGTTAAGAGCAAGGCAGGTATGTGCACGTTTGTAGCAAAGTGTATCAGCTCTATGGAGAAACTTCAGACTACTCAGCCTAAAGAAAACACAAAAATTTTCTACAATAGCAGTTCCAGGAGCAACAGCATCTAAAAGTCCTTCCTGATCAGCATAAGAAATATGCTTATTCTTTTAGAGAAGCACACTGCCTGTAAGATTCTGACATATATGATTCTGTTTTGCTTGGGCGTGGGGTTTTTTTGGTCATTGTTAGTTTTGTTTTTATTGTTTGGTTGGGGTGTTTCTTTTTGTGTGTGTGTGTTTTGGGGGGGTGTCTGTTTTCTTTTTTTGGGGGGGAGGGTGTTTGTTTTGTTTGTTTGTTGTTTGTTTTGTTTTTTAAACATGAGGCCAATGTGTGACACCATGAGGTCTCCAGCTTATCTGCAAGCCCTTTACCTCTCTTTCTGCAGAGTCCCGGCTTCCCTAGTGCTTTAACATGAGTTTTTTCAGTGAGGGATCACAAGGTTACAAAGTACTAAGTCTCTTGTTAAAGGATCTGTTAGTGTTACAATGCTAGGTTATACATCTGGTATATTTAAAAGGTAAATGCTAATGCAGCTTATAAATAGGCATTGAAAACATTTCCTTGCTAGAGTCCATACGGTATTCTTTGCCTTATCTCGGGCACTCCAGATGCTGGATTCAATTCCAGTGCAATTCTTGTGACTGATATTGCATGAGTCAGGGGGATGCTTTTCAAAAAGACTGGGATACACAGTAATGTGAGACACATCAGTGCACTGATCAAGGTCTAAGAACATCCACTACTGAGAATTACTGCCTGATTTCTGGAACTGTTACATTTCTAAAATGGCTAAAATGAATAAAATAATTTTTCTGGAAGCCACCTTAAGGCTCTTACAAGTTATGGTAAGGACAGATCACCTATTCTGACAGCAACAGCTTGTGAACACATCTATTTAGAGAAATGAGCGAGGGAAAGATTTGCAAGACTGATAGAGTAGCTGAAACAGCAAAACACCTGAAGGAGAATAAAGACAGACAAGAGAGATGATACCTGAGTGAGGAGGGCGATTAATACAAGGAGACAACATGAGAAACACTTATGGGGGAAAGCCTCCAATCTGGGAACAGAATAGACTTCTTGTTTCTGAGAGGAAAAATAAAAACCAATTACTTACTCAAGAGGATGCCAGTGATGTTGGAGAGGAAATTCAGTTAGCCCTTTTAAGGACAGCAATGTCGGTCAGGTGAAGAAGACAGGAAACAGAGTAGAGGAAATTAAAAAGAACCAGAGAGCAGAGTGCTTGCCGCCAGTTGTAAAGATAAAGAAGGGCTTTGAGCAAATGAAGTGTTGATGAGGTTTGAAGTGATGTGAGAAGCCACATCAAGTGTGGCAAGAGATGCATATCATAAACCTGCTTAACTGAGAATGACAAAGAGGAAGCAAGATGGGAGGCAGGGGTAAGGAGGGAAATGAAAAGGGGAAATGAAATTTGTCACAGTAAGAGGTACGGTAAAAGCACCAGTGCTTACAAGCAAGGTTTTGTATAACCCACGTGAATAAGCTGCAGAAGTGCTGACAGCCTCTGCATGAAGGCACTGGCACTTTTATCTAGTGTTTCTTCTGAGTTCCCTCTATTCTCAGCATTGTGCAAGCATATATACATTTCTATCTTTCCTGGCCCTGCCCTCCTCACATCATCTTTTCACAAAGCTCTCTTGCTCCTCTTCTAAGAAAACTGCTCTGCTTGTTCGACTTCCAATGCTGCAAATGGCCCCATGGCAGCAAAGAATATACTGGTTCATCACAACAAGGTCTTATCAAATGTAAGTGCTGTAGATAAAGGGACTGAAGGATCTTGTAGAATAGCTAAAAAATATTTCCATTTCTGGGTCAACTGGGGAATTGACTCCTTATTGTGCTGGCTGCTCCCAAGGAGACTGTGTAGGATGAAGCAGTAAAGGCAATACAAGGAGCAAATTAGTAAATAACTGTCCCTTAAAGCAGTCGATTCAAGACCAAACTAGAATATGTCTGAAGAGCTGAAAACTCAGTTAATAATACTTCTTCTGTAGTCTTGCTATTCTGGTGAAAACTGTTCCTCTAAATGGTATATGAAATAAAGTCCTATGCTACTTACCTAGGTGTCTGCAGCCAGTAGCTGGAGTATCTTCAGGATTTTCACAGCACCTAGTAGCCAGCTCTGGCAGGACAACAGTGAAGCACACACAGAAACCTCAGTGCCAGTCCAGGGCTAGTGGAGTCCCTGTTGGCATAGCCTTCTGGCTGCAGTATTCAAAAAGCAATTATTCTTCGGGAGGTAGCTGTATGAAAACAGTGCTCCATTTCATATGAAAGTCTGTGCCCTTTGTGTCTCCAAGTCAGATGTGTTTCCCGAGAAAAGCTATTTTACAGTGACAGCTACCTCAGTGCAGAGTCATTATAGCAAGAGGAGAAATGAAGACTTTTCCATGCTGGGTAATCTGGACTCTGTCAGGACAGTCTAAACTCAACTTTTTGCTATCACTGGGAGAGATAGAAGAGAGACTGATTTTCCACATCTTATTTCATGTGTGCCACAGCAGTCAGTCTTTGACTATAACAACTGAATTTCACACAGCCTATTTCCACACAGCAGCTCTCACTTTTAAAGGAACTTCAGCAATTTTACTATTTTACTATTTTACTTTTACCAGTACAAAACATGCAGAGATTAGAGGCAAATGGGCACATAAAAAGTCTGCATGCTTTGATGAGAAGCAATGCAATGCATTTCCCAGAGGTACTGAAAAATCAGTCTTTTATAGTCAAAATGGTGCATTGGTAGAGCTTGTACAGAGTCCCTGTACTGATTGTAAATTATTCTGTTTCTGTGAGTTAAAGCTCACTCATCATACCCCAGTTCACAATCTCTGTGTAACTACCATCAGTGATGCTGCATGTCAATAAATGGCCCTGGGAGCCATACGTTAACATCATGTTTCTGTAAATCCATTACAACTCGTGTGATCTTGCATTGCTCTGGGTGAGCATCAGCATCTTTCAGTGGTTTTTTCCTCCCTCCCCCTCTTTCCTCTGACTGTAGCATAAGCTTTAGTAGCCATCCCTAGGTATTTGAAGAGCAAGATATAAAAGAAGAAATTATTTCTGCCTCCACCTGGTAAAATGACAAGCTCTTCTTTAAAAGGCACAGGCTTTGACAGAAATATTCATATCCCTCACAGATTTTTTTTACTACATATTGTAACAGATTATTTTGTATAGAAACAGAACTTTATATACAGTGTTTGGATGCATCAACAAGCCCCTGCCAAAAAGATTTTATATGGTTTTCTGATAACTCCTTTCTGGTGGGGAAACTTCAATAAATAATGAGAAGCCTCTACTAAAAAGGAAAGAAATTTTCTTCAGCCAGAGAACCCTTGGGTTTTTTTTTAAGAGATAGCGGAGGAGGGGGCAACTTACTGCTGTCTATAAAAGTGGAACTGCTTTTCTCCTGTTACTTACTATTTTTACATTCAACCAGCAGTGAACTCTACCATGACAATTGCAATTGATGAAATCACAGAATTGATGGCCATGCCATGGCCTCCCCAAAGCCATGGAGCATTTCCCTGCCCAGGTGAATCACTCCCTCCTCCCTCAAAGTACTGGGGCTTAAACGAACAATCTCAAAACCTCCAATCTTAATTGGACATGGGCAGCAACATAGTTATCAAAGAAAAAGCTGAGGTATTTAACACCTTCTTTACCTCAGTCTTCAACAGCAAAACAGGTTGTTCTGAGGACAGCTGCCTTCTGAAGCTTGTAGACAATAAGGGATAAGAAGCTGAATAGCCATCCTGTAGTCAAGGAGGAAACAGTTTGCGACCTGCTGAGCCACTTGGATCCTCACAAGTCCATGGGACCCGAAGGGATCCACCCAAGGGTGATGAGGGAGCTGGCAAAAGAGCTTGCCAAGCCACTCTCCGTCATTTACCAACAGTCCTGGCTCTCTGGGGAGGTCCCAGACTGGAAGTTGGTGAATGTCACACAGATCTATAAAAAGGGTCAGAAGGAGGACCTGGGAAACTACAGGCCCATCAGCCTGACCTCAGTGCCTGGCAAGGTTATGGAGCAGATCATCCTGAGTGGAATCACACAGCACCCACAGGATGGACAGGGGATCAGAGCCAGCCAGCACGGGTTTAGGAGGGGTAGGTCCTGTCTGACCAACCTGATCTCCTTTTATGATCAGGTAACCCACCTGGTGGATGAGGGAAAGGCTGTGGATGTGTCTATCTGGACTTCAGCAAAGCCTTTGACACTGTCTCCCACAGCATACTCCTGGAAAAGCTGCAGCCCATGGCTTGGACAGGGTCACTCTCTGCTGGGTTAAGAGCTGGCTGGAGGGCCGGGCCCAGAGAGTGCTGGTGAACGGGGCTGCATCCAGCTGGG
>JAWWES010000081.1:41937746-41972311 GCA_035583135.1 Lophotriccus pileatus | reverse complement strand
GGAGAGGCTGAGGGAGCTGGGATTGTTTAGCCTGGAGAAGAGAAGGCTCAGGGGTGACCTCATCACTCTCTACAACTCCCTGAGAGAAGGTTGTAGCCGGGTGGGGGTCAGTCTCTTCTCCCAGGCAACCAGCAGTAACACAAGAGCGCATGGTCTTAAGCTGTGCCGGGAGAGGTTTAGGTTAGATGTTAGGAAGAAATTCTTTACAGAGAGGGTAATCAGCCCTTGGAATGGGCTGCCCAGGAAGTGGTGGATTCTCCGTCCCTGGAAGTTTTTAAGATGAGAATGGATGTGGCGCTTAGTGCCATGGTCTATTAACCACAGCAGTAGTGGATCAAGGGTTGGACTCGATGATCTCAAAGGCCCTTTCCAACCCAGCTGATTCTATTAATCTATGACTCCGGCGTGAGTCAGCGCACGGATTCGAGGAAGTAAAGGGCTTACTTCACCCAGTTATCGTCACTCACGGGGCAAGCAAGGCGGCGCAAGGGCAGGAGGATCCCACCTCCTCCGCCCGCGAGATTTCCCCACCCTTCCCCAACAGCCCTCAGGAACACCACATCCCCGCCAGCCTCTGGAACACCATTTATCCCTGTTAGCGCTGCTGTCTTTAACACGAAGGCGTTGTCCCCCTGGCCGAGCCGCTGCGGGCGCTGCTCCCCGTCCCCCCCTCCCCGCTCCCTGTCAAACACCGCCTGCCGCCTCCTCCCCGCGGCGGGAGGGACCCTCCGGGGGAAACGGGAAGGCTTCCTGAAGTTTCCAGGAAGTTTCAGGAGCGGGAGCCGTCGGGGCGCAGCCCTTCCCCTCCCACCTCGCGGTAACACAAGCTTTGGTTTGCAGGAAGCAGGAACTCGGGCTCGTACCCTCCATCCCCGCCCCGTCCCGGCGCGGCCGCTGACCCGCAGCCCGACGACCCTCCTGCGCCCCCGGCCCTTTCCCCGGCACTCACCGCGGCGGCGAAGGCACGGCGGCCGGCCCAAGGCTGCTTCCCGGCTTCCCTCCGCTCCCGCCCCACACACAGTCTCTCCGCCCCGGCGGGAAGCGGCTCCTCCTCGCGCAGGCAGGGCCCGGAGGCTTCCCCTTCGCCAACACCTCCCTTCCCCCTCCGTTCCCCCAGAGAAGTGCCGGGGGCCCTTCTGCAGCTCCCACCCTTTTACTCAACAGGAGGCGTCGAGTACCTTCTGTCAATCCCCACTCCCCGCAAAGAAAACAGAAATAACATCCTGGCAGCCTCTTCTTGCAAGAGTGAAGCACACATTTAAAAGTCCAAAAGCCCAAAGGAGCGCGGTAACGGTAAAGCGAAAGAAGTGGTGCTGATGCAGAGGGGTGTGTTCACACAGTTTTGTCCTCCCTACTGACATTAAAAAGACATAGACAATGGAGGTTTCAATGGCATCTCCACATCAGCTTTCACTTACATATGCAACACAGGCTGCCCAGGGAGCTCATGGGGTCTCCCCCTCTGAAGACATTCAAAACCCACCTGGTTGCGTTTCTGTGTCACCTGCTCAGGTGACCCTGCCTTGGCAGGGGAGTTGGACTAGATGACCTCCAGAGGTTCCTTCCAACCCTAACAACTCTGTGATATTCTCAAAGCACGCACTGAATAGGCAGGGGACGGGTTTGGTAAGTGCAGTTTTATTTACTCAGTTTCAGACTAGACAGTGCTTATACAGAAAGTACCGTGTTTTACAGCAGTCACCACGCCCGATCCTGGAAACAGGCATATGACATCAGGACAGCACCTACACAAACCTGGCAGAAGTGTATTTTATACAGAGAAGACACAGTCAGTCTGTTGCTTTATCATTTGTTTATCTAAGCAGTCACACAGTGACAATGACTATATCTTACACCTCTCTGTACATCAATAGAAAAAAAATACACCTTAGAGAAGATAACCCAAAGTTCAGTGATTTGACATCTTACAGATTGTCAATTTCTCCTAGTGACTAACCACAGGGGTTGCCAAGTACCACAAAGATACGTACTCTGTATCTTACAAAACCTTTCAGTTTTGCACAGGATTGCCAAAGGAAAAAAAAAAAAGCCAAATTCTGTTCATTTGGGGTTTAACAGACAAACGAAACCACAAAACAAATGTGCTAGGACTCACAGAAGACTTTCTGATTTCACCGGACATGAGACCAAGGCCTAGAGGTAATTTAGGAAAACTTGGAAATATCTAACTAAAAAAAATGAATTCTTTATAAATCAGTTACAGCTAACCAGTTCACCTGTGATGACTAGTAAACACAGAAAGGAGGAGGCCATGGTGCTTTGACCCAGATCCTTTGCTGAATGTTGTCTTCATGCCTGAGTTGCCTTTTGGACTAACACTTAAAAATATGGAGGGAGTTAAAAAAAAATATTTCTTTTCTTTGTTAGCTATATAAACAGGAACTCCATAGCGTCAGATAGGCTGGGCTTTAAACCATTAAGAGAAGTAGCAGAGAAAAAGGTCTAGTCTTAGAGTTTTGAGTTTACTTTACACCTAATTAATCTTTGGAATTCTTGATATTGGTATATACAACATTTAAAAACAAAGGGCCTGATCCTGCAGCCCTTATTCCTCAGAAAGTAACAGGTGCCAAAACTCATCAAGATGCTCTTTTTCTTTTAAAAAGATCAGTAAACAGGACATGAAGCACAAACTTGTGTGCAGCACTGCATGACAATTACAGTAAGATAATTTCTAAATCTGCAAAAACTTCAGCATGTACTCAAGATATACATACAAAAAGAAGTTACCAATATCAGCATGTCTTCAGACTGCAAGTCATGTCTAATGATTTACTGTAGATGCACAGCAAACTCATCTTTTCTTGATAAATTAAGCAACTGCTGATCAGCACAGTGAGGAGAGGTATCTAAATCAAGGTGAATGGCCAAGCAAATGCAGACGTATTCTATGCAGAATTTATTTTCTCTGCTTTAATAGCAGCTTCAATCTCTTCCATTATTGGCACTGGTCCTGCATAGTTATTAGTTTCAATAGCTTCTAATTTCTCCAGGTAATTAGCTGGCAAGCCATTCTGTTTTGCACCCATGCAGATAACCTATAATCAAAAGGGAAAAAAAAAAAAAAAAGACTTCAGGAACACTGTTAGAAAGACTCCTCCAAACATTTACTCATATGGAAAGAACGTAGCAAGAGAATTCCCCGCAGTAACGCTATTTGTACCCGAGGATAGCCAAAGGCTTCTGGGAAACCACTGAACATCTGAACAGTGTGAATAAAATTACTCTGAAAAGGCTTGTACTACCACTAAGAATCTGAAGTGTTACTAATGTGCACAATACAATTAAGCTGTTAGTCTGTTATTTCATTCTTTCTTCCAGTGAGGATGAGAACTTCCTTTTAAGCCTTTAGCCAGCCTTACTATCACACCTGAGCGAGAAGGAACACATATTACTGAAGCTATTTTTAAAACTAAGCTGTTCAAATCCTAAGCACAACAGTGAGTACCAAGACAGGTATAGGAATAACAGAAACAGATACTTAACTTAGTGAAAAAGCACAGATTCCTTAGTTTGTTACTGCAGCTTTCCTTCCACACACAAAATAAACTTCGGTATTAAGAAGTGCAGAAGAAAAGATGTGACAGTGAGAGGAAAAGAGGAAGTTGTAGGAACCATGGCTTGAAGGAGACAACAGCAAGCTTACATATAGAAATGAATATTCTAAATACTTTTTCCTGCATTTAACAGCATGAATTTAAAGGATGAGGTGTCTAGAAAGAACGAATTTTACCACAAAAAGCACACAACAGTAGATGGATGTAGTTCAATCACTGTGTGTCGATGCAGTCACCTGGATTAATTTTTAGCTCTCCTGCCTGGTTAACTTAAACAAATAAAAGCTGGGGACAGTGGGGTAAGAACAGAACCAACAACTGATCCTGACAACAGCAAGAGTGAATGTTTAGCTAGATAAAGTTGCCAATAGTGGAGGTCTGCTCTTACAGAGCACCAGTGAGAGCTGCCACACAGCAGCAGACTATGTATTAACCTCCTGAAAATCCCTCAAGATCTGTCTTGCCAAGAGGTGGGTTGGCAGGGAAAAGGTCTGTGGAATAGCAGAGCCTGCTTTCTAGGCAAGTTTCTCTTCAGCAGTCCCACAGCAGCTGGCATGCTCCTGGAAGCTTGATGCACAGCAGCAAGTCCCTCAGTTCAGAGAGGGCGGCACACTTGGGATTTAACAGGCTCAAGCCTGATTTCTTTGCTTTATGTAGAAAAAGCCAACATGCCACAGTCACACGTATCTACAGTTGCCAGCAGCTGCACCATTCAGACATGCAGTCGTGCCACCCGAGCAGGGCCCACATCAGATCTCACGAGCTAAGCAGGTCAGGCCTGCTGCGTGACTGGATCATGTGTCTCTACAGAGTCAGTCTGTTGCAGAACAGTGCTGAAACACTTCTGCCTCACCAGCCATCAAGTGGGAACCCTGCAGTGCTCTGCAAGGCTGCTGGAGTCCTGCAATATACTGATGATGCATCTGCTAAAAGGCAGCAGGTGGACTCCTGTATTAAATGGTAGCAACTGCTTCACAAGACAGTAAGGATAATCCATGTCCTTGAAACTACAAGCCAGGTGCTGTGTTTTCCTCACAGAAGCTTCCCTCTGTCCTTTCAGTGGAGTACATTAATTTTTCAAATACAGAGAATTGCTGCATATATGTAAACACCACCCTTCAGAAATCCTTGTGTCAGTCATAACTAATTCACGAGGTAAATAGAGGCTTCATGTAAGGCACAGCTAAGCCAAAAAGCCAAACTGATTTAGTAGGTTTTTAAGAGCTGGCAATCTTCTGAGAGCATGACTGCAGTAGTACATTGCATACAAATTGTTATACCTTTACAGTAGAGTAGTCATACCTTCCATCCACTGTAAGTAAAGCACTTCTTAAATAGGACAGAAGTGCTGCATTATAAATTTCTGTTCATTCTTCCAATATTACAGTGATGCAACACCCACCTTTTTATACTGCGGGGAAGGGGGACCACAGACATAGTCCTTCATCTGGTAGCTTCGACAGGTCAGCACCTTTCCCGCTTCAGTGTGGACATCAACTTCTATTGGAACATAAAAGCCATCTTCAACTCCCTCTTGCCTGTAAATGACATATATTCCTTTCATGCCAAGTGACTGATGCATCTTTCAAGCAAAGTGTGCAATTAAACACATGGATCTATTCTAATAGAATTTAAGGCAGGACATTGGTCTGTACTGTTAAGAGACAAAGGAAAGCAAATAAAGCAAAACATATTTCAGTACTTTTTGTGCAAACTTGTTTCATATCCGAAAACAAGTTTATAAAGAAGCAGCAGCATTCAATTTTATCATTTCAACTCTGTAAGAAAGATGACCAGTGCGTCACTTGCAAACTTAGAGAAAGAATAATTTTAAATTAATTACTGTAGACTGGTAGTCTGAAAAAGAAACACAAACAAAATTAATGAGCCAGGCACACATCATTCATTACCTGCCACTCAGACAAAGAAACAAGTGCAAGCTTATCTGGCCCATTGTCTTACATTTTATTTAAGGGAAAATTGGACAACTCTTGCAAATGCACTTTCCAATGAATAATACACTCTTTAATTTGCACAAGACGTGAACAGCAAAATTGAGATAAGTCAGGGCAAAAAACATTGTTATTTTTTGTTAGCAAAATCATGCTGTCTTAGAAAAACAAAAGCAAACTTAAAACCAAGGCTATTTATTGTCCTTAACCATTGGCATTCAGCCACCATTAAAAACCCGAGGAAATAGTAAGAAGTAAACAAGAAGCTTAAGCAAGACAGACTTTATAGCACAATTAACTTTAGATATGAGTCAGAACATGGTTTCTAACCCCGCTCATCAAATATAATTTTGACAATTAATATTTTTTTCAAAGACTACCATTTCAAGTTATTTAACGTACATAACCATGGGCCACGTTAGGTTAAGTGCAAGTAGAGACTGGAAGGTAACTGCAGATTCAAGGCCAACAGACTACAAAATAAGTGACATGGTTGTGTGAGAGCAATAAAACTGTTACTTAACATCCATTTCTAGGACCTATGAGGAAAAAAGGTCATGATTTAGTCTGTAATTTATAGATTTGTAAAGTACAGAGGACAAAACAAAAAAAAAAGGAACACTGACTGTGGGACAGCACCTGAAATGTATTTGAAGCCAAAGAATTCAGCCATCTAAGCAAAAGATTCCTCTCCCATATTTGTTTTCTATATATTACATTGTTTTACTAGTATTTCAATTAGTTACATGTACCATTAGTTATACATTTCCTCCTCTGCTTCTGGATAACAAAGCACAGATTTCTTAACAGATATTGGGGGATAAAAAACAAGTGGGGAGCGGGCAATAGTGATTTTTTTTTTCTTTGACACATGGAAATTCCAGGAAATTACTTGGTTGAGGACTTACAAATGTATCTGTTTGCATGCAGCCAGAGAATCTGAAGACCTTCAGCAGGAAGACATGCAAGCTCATGTGAGTTGGGTTGGGAGCAAGACTTAGAAGAACACTTTGGAGTATCATTGTTAAAGCCAAGAACACATCCCACTTCCTTCCATTTCTAGATCAATTCCATGGCATCAATGAGACAGCTGGGAAAAAGTAATCTTTAGTGCTAGTGTCCATCCTGCAGGTTTTGGTGATGCTACAGCACTCAACTCTTTAGCATCTTAGCAAGCATTAGAGTTTATCCACTGTCAAACAAATGCCAGGGATTTGCAATTCTACAGTATGTCAACTGTAAACAGGATGTAAACACTTCTGGAAATCATAGTACTGCCCCCATCGACAGAAAACAGGCTACTACTATCAAAAGCAGATGCTGTTGGACAGGATCATCATACTTGTGACATTTATGCTTTAGGAAAGCATGGTAAATCAGGAGATTTCAGTAAGGGCCAGCAGAGAAGGGGTCAGGATGTTAAGTGCTAGTGCAAGCAACAGCAGGGGAACTCAGGAGATCATAAAGCATGGACATATGAAGTGCTGCCCAACCACAAGCACACCAACTAGATGCCCACCTGCTCTGCTTGGGATTAACACTCCCAGCCAGAACAAGAGTGCTGAGACTGCCCATTCCCATAATGTGCTAACAGACCTTGGGCAGCAGTTTCTGTATTTCAGAAGGTTCACTGTAGGCAATGAAAAGCACATTGGAACCAAGTTTCATGGCCAGGGTTATCAGTGTGTGTCTATACAGCACAGTACAGCCATAACCAAAACTGCAACAGTACCAGGGGCAGGAGAACACACTAATACTGTAATGGTTTCAACTGAGTTTACTATGCCCTGCTTCCTTGTCCTCACTAGCCCAGACTTCTACTAGAATTGACAGTGATGAACTGCTCTGAACAAACAATCCTTGTGTACCAGAAGCATCATACTGTGCAGGCACTTCCCAAAAGCTGCAACAAGCACATGGTGCCAGACAAAGCCTGAGACCCTGAAAGAAGTCTTGTTTTGTTTACCCAGGTGGTCCTCCAGACTTCAGCTTGGGAACAACCTGCTCAGTTGTTGGGAGCCTTAAACTTCTCTTAATTACCAGGCACAGGCAGAACATTTTCCACCATGCATTGTAAAGGTGCAGGTAGGCTCTCCCACATTCAAAGGGGGAAACAATTACAGCCCAGCTCCCTGCTTGGATCTTCCTCAAGCTCACAGAAGTTTGATTCCTTAGAAGACATGACATGTTAAATAACCTCCTCAAAAGGTCCCTTTGCCTGTATTAAAGATCTTTGTCTCTCCTGAAAAGTCTTGTTGTCATCCCTCCCTTTTCTGCTACAACTGAAGTCTACAGATGTACAGAGAGAGAAATTGATGTCAAAGAAAAAAATTCTCCCTAAAGCAATGGGAAAAATGACACAGGACAAATACAGTTTACAGTAATTTAAGGGGCATGAAATCGTGACGACAGGGTTTGTTGTTAGGGTTTTTTTTGTTTGGTTGGTTGGGTTTTTTGTTTGTTTGTTTGTTTGGTGGGTTTTTTTATTTAAAAAAAAGGGGCCTGACCAACATATCAGCTTCAAATCAAGGTCCACAGCTGCTCATTGAAACACTGCTAAGTAGCTTTGGCTTGAAAATAAAGCCATGTTAATCACAGAAGTGTTAGAAGTCAGTACATATCAAGTGAAATTCACAGATTAAAATCAAAAGCATCATCTTGATTCCAACACCAAGGCTCTTTATCAAAAATTACCTATGACTTTTCAATCACTATTCAAAGTAGTATAAGACAGCAAAAGTTAAGTCACCTACTTATCCAGTGAACTTAAATTGCAAGTGTTCATTTTCCACACTATTCCCCATACTTCGTCTCCAGGGCTCTGAACAATGGTAGCTGTACCTCCATGCCAGACACAACTTGTCCTGCCTTGATGATGGCCAAACTCGAGCCTGAAATCCTGCAGATGAAACCAATGCAGAGAATCAATTTCCACTTAAGGTGAGGGCTGTTGGCTATTCTTGACACGAAAAGGGCAGCTAAAGGACACTCTACAAGCAGTCAGTTGGGGACACAGAAAGAAGAATGGGCAGGTGGGACATGATCCAGGTCTCACATCATGAGGGCCTGAAGTCAACTTTTTCCATCTCCCCATGAGAAATGGCAGCCTTGGGACAACGGGAGGAGAGGTTGGGCAGAGAGCACCACTGATAAAAGCCTTGGTCTGCAGACATCTGGATTTACATCCAAACCTCTTAGCTGTCTGGTCTAAATAACAAACCACTTCTAGCAGTGAAGAAAAATGGAAGCAACCCTTTCTCAAGAGTAGCACACATACCTAACTTTGCAGTAAACACAGTAGTGCTGAAGAAATGTCAGCTTTTGTTCAAGTTGGCAGTGACAGGACTGTGCTTACCAGAAGGAGGGAACTGTCTACTGCCTTCTTGTTCACATCAAAAGAGGTGCTTACCTGGTGTCCATTCTTTTGCAGCTTTTGGTGCTCTTATGAGACAAATGCTATTAGGCAAGATCCAGAAAAACAGAAAAGAAGTCTAAAAGATGGTGAGCTTCAGGACTTGTCCTCACGCACTAATAAAACTATCCAATTATAAAACGCATCCCTCATCACCCAACTGGAACATTTTTGGGTATTTTTAAGCCAAGGCAAATGCCTCCTTCAGTGAGCTCATTCAGGTTTTTGCAAGTAGAAAACACTCTTTTAGAAATCAAGTATCACTTTTTCTTACAAGTATTCTCAAATATTACTGTACATGCAAAAGAGAATAATGGATTCTTGCATTTTACGAGTGTGATTTCCCATCTGACTCCATACACTCAGTTTCCTACTTATTAGTCAATTTGTGGATCCTCCCCTAGCAGTAGAGAAGGGAAAAAAAAAAGCAAACAACCCAAACCAAAACCAAACAAGCTTTAAGGAACACTACCTACTTAACCGCAACAACAAAATCTGGAAAAGGCAAAAAGGACTAAAAACAACAACAAAAATAAACCCCAAACCTACACAGCCCCACAGCTTTGCTTATTTCTCTTGATCACCACCCTTAAAGCTAGGAGATAGCTTTGATTTGAAATATACACACATTTATAAATCAATATTCCCTTTGAGACATATCAATTTCATGTTATATATCCTAATAGACATATGATAAAGGTTGCAAAAAATTGAGCAGTTGGAGGCTTATAAAAAGAACAGCACTGATCAGGACACAATCAATTTTTGTGTGTGTGGCAGCCTGGCAAAGCCACACTGTTTGCTCCATTAATAGAGTCATCTTCCTTCCCCATAAAATGTCCCCTATTAAACTAATTTCACTAGGAAAAAGTTTACTTAGATGCACTAAGTTATTGGCACAAAAGTAAATAGTCCAGTCACATCACAGACTGAAGCTATAGATGTGGACAAGTGTATGCAGGGCAGCACCAAGGAAATACCTGGATAGAATCAAATACTCTCACAGCAATCTAGGTTGGTGGTGGGGGTTTTTTTGTTTGTTTTTTCCCACCACGTGGGCAACAGCAGCAGACACTGCTGGGAAGAGGGAAAAAGTGACACTAGGTACTTTCTTGGGTCAAGAGACTGGTCTTTGGTCCTTCTTCTAAGTACCAGTGTAATACCCTTTCTGTGCTTGTTATGCATCCCATTTCTTAGCAGCTTTTGGGTGAAGATTAACAAAACTGTAAAAAGTAAAACCAGAAGGAAATTAATTTAATACTTTAGTTTAGCATCCAAAGTGCTCTGGTTACAGGCTGATTTTCCTTTTTTTTTTTAAGCCCACGTGGCACTACCATAGAGCAATTAACAGGAATCAGCTCCAACCTTTGTTCACTTCCTCACTCCCAAGCATCAGTGATTTTCCAGCTGGAAGCAAGGAAGTCACCCGGTGTTGGCAGGGAACATAGCAATTGGTCAAGTCTGGCTAGAGAAACCAGGGCCTTAACTGTCTGCTCTGGAACAGCCAACCTGCAGCATGACAAGAGGTGCTAACTGCATAACCTGGAAATCGACCTGAAAGCCAGGAGGAGCGCTGAAGCTTTCCATTATTCAAAGATAAATGTGAAATACTCCTGCATTCCTTGTCCTTCTCACTTCCAAGGTCTGATCCTGCAAGGTGATGAGCTCCTGGCACGTTCAGCTCAATGGTATCTCTACTGGCTCACCTGCCAGGCTGACAGGCCCAAGAGATACCAACTATCTGACTATAGGGAGTTTATTAATGACAAGTTTTTGGAACTGCTTCATACATTCCAACATAGACTATTTCCTGCCAGTTACCCCAAGAGAACCTTCAAGTCATCCTTAAGTGGTATCAATTGATGCTCTGCTCCTCCAAGGACACTTCCAGTTGTACAGGTCTGTGTATCAACAGTTTAATGACCACAACCTCATGTTTCCATGCCTACAGTAAAGCCAAGCTGATACACCAGCATTTAATAACTCAGACTGGGGAAAACTGCCCCATAGTGCAGATGTGCAGTGCTGGGCGAAATCATGAAATCTCACATTTGCCCGATACGTCTCACAGGGAGGGTTTGATTTTGATTTTTTTTTTAACAAAACATCACCCTTTTAAAACTGGTAGATGAGCACCCAGCATCACAGAATACTTTGGGTTGGAAGGGACCTTAAAGACCACCCTGCCATGGCGGGGGGCACTTCCCACTAGACCAGGTTTCTCAGATCCCCATCCAATCTGAACACTGCCAGCAATAGGGCATCAACTGCCCACCTATCTGGGCAACCTGCACCAGTGCCTCACCACCCTCACAGCAAAGAATTTCTTCCTGCTACTTAATGTTTCGAGGTCCATAGTGCTTTACACGCAGGGCCATGGCTGGCAGCCTGGAAGGTTAATCCCGGTCAGATAACCCCGCAGCAGTGGGACTAGCCCAAACGCTCCTTCGTCCGCAGCCCTGGCAGCGGGCCCCGGGTGTGTCACGAGCGATGGGACAGAACCGTTAGGGATGGAAGGGATCTCTGGAGATCATCCAGTCCAACCCCGCTGCCAAGGCAGGGTCACCTCGGGCAGGTGACATACGAACGTGTCCAGGTGGGTTTGGAATGTCTCCAGAGAGGGAAGATTCCACGACCTCCCTGGGCAGCCTGTTCCGGTGCTCTGCCACCCTCAACGCAAAGTTCTTCCTCATGCTGAGGTGGAACTTCTCGTGTTTTAGCTTATGTCCATTACTCCCCGTCCTGTCGCTGGGCACCACCGAAAAGAGCCCGGCATCACCCTCTCGACCCGCCGCCTGAGCCGTGCTGGGGCCTCATCGGGAACCCGCAGGAGGGACCGGCCGGCTGCAGCACCGCACCCCACGCAGCCGCGGGGGACCCGCCGCTCCCGGGGGACACGCGGGGGTACCCTCGGGGAGTGCGGGCTCCCTCAGCCCCCGCTCCCCGCTCCCCCCGCCGGCCCCCGCACGCACCTGCAGGCGCGCCAGGGCGCAGAGCGCGGCCGAGGGGTTGCGCAGCAGCAGCCGCTGCCGCAGCAGGTTGCTGCCGTACGCGTAGTACAGGAAACAGCCGCCCTCGCCCCCCGGCTCCTCCGCGCCGCCGCCCGGCTCCATCGGCCCGGCCCAGCCCGGCCCCGCCGCCGCTTTAACACCGCCCTCCCGCCCCGCCTTCCCCGCCGCTTCCGCCGCCGAGCGGGGCCGTGACGCAGGAGCGGCCGGGAACGCCTCTGGAGCGCGTCACGCGGGCTGCTGGCGGGGCAGGGAGGCGAGCAGGGAGCGGGTCCATCCTCCATCCAGCCGGGAGCAGGGAAGAGCGGTGCCCCCGCGGCCTCGGCACCGCGGGATGCGCGGCGGGTGCTGTGGAGGCTGTGCGGGGGCGAGGCGCGCAAACCCCGCCGTGAGCTCAGGGACTCGGTGTCCTCGTTTGTCGGTCACCTGACTGAGCTCGTAACATTGAGGTCTCGGTTTGAATAGCATGCAAAAGAACACAGGCTTGAGGAGAAAACGTTCGCCTTGTTCAAAATCGACGTGCTTTTTGAATGAAAAGTCATCACAACTGCTGTTGAAACTCTTGAGTGTTGAGAAAAAAAATGGCACTTTTTTTTTTTGGTGAAGAATGTCAAAAGTTTCAATAGTTTTAAAAGTATTATGAATGAAAAATAATCACAACTGCTGTTGAAACTCTTAAGTGTTGAGAAAAAAAATGGCACTTTTTTTTTTTTTTGGTGCAGAATGTCAAAAGTTTCAATAATTTTAAAAGTATTATGAAAAGCTGGTCTGGGTTTTCATTTGGGTTTTTTTGGTGGTTTTGTTTGGTTTTTTGTTTTTTTTAAGAAGGCCATTTTGAGATTAAGGAGTAACAATCGTTACATGCCTCATATACAATTCCTATGTAAGATTTTTCTGTTTAGAAAGAACTGTCCACCTCAGCTCACAAGGGACAGCTTGTAGCAAGCCCAAACAGGTAGCTGGAAAACCTGCCCGTTCAAACCTCTCAAGGGGCATCCTCTGGGGAGAGGAACCTGCCATCAGCGAGCAGGGCCTGCAAACCCTGGTGCTGAAATGGGCATCCTGGCTGCTTCTGAAATAAACAGTGATGATTTGTAAATGCATTCAGTGAGAAGCAAAACAGTGCAGCTTTTCCCAGCTGGGAGTGCTCAGAGCAGAGTAAGCTGGGAATATGCAAGAGCAAAAGGCAAGAAGATGGGGGGTGTGTGCAGGTAGAACTGCAGACCTATGCACAGAGGCACTTCCTCTCCTTCCCTGACATAAGCAGTGCTCGACTGGGACAGGAGCAGCCCTGATTGCTGGCTACCCCTAAGCATGAGCTGCTGAAGCAATACATACATATGTATAACACAGCCATGAAAGGCTTTAATGAACAACAGCATAACAATTAATGGTGAAACACCCTCATTAATGCTGTTAAAGTAGCCCTCAGCCTGAGCTGGCTTCCTGAGCAGAGGCAGCTGGTGCGGGATTTGGCACAGGATCCCTGGCAGCACAGTGCTCGGCCTCTCTGGGCACATCCTCACCCATGCAATATGGAAGGGAAAGCAGCTAATTCCTTTAATGATGTGTGCAGCACTTAATTTGAGTCCCTGCTTTAGCTTTCCCAACAGAGGCATTGGGCTAGGCAGATTCATAATAAAGCACATAAAGTGATAAATGTAATTCTGATCCTTCTTGACTAGCAGCTTTCCACTTTTAGGGATTATTTTTCTTATGTAGAAACAAGTGTTGTAAAGTGAGAGGGGTTACACAGGTCATAGGATTGTGTAGCAAGACTTCTTCACTCTCAGTCCTTACAGCAAAGGGTAGTTGATCCTATTTTTGAAAATCTGCTTCTGGTATATGCTTTTAGCTCCTTTTCCCGAAGGAAATGTAAAGTCCATGAGAAGTGTCTCTCTCTCATCTTCCATCAGCTTCTGGACTGTTGGCTAATTTCAATCAGAAAGGAAGAGTTTTCAAAGATAACTAAGTTTCTGCAGTTCTCAAGAAAAGAGAGAGAGGTGACAGCTGTGAGACAGCAGGAATCCCATGGGAAAGACTTCCAGAGGGGCCCCTAAAACCCCAGGGACCAAGCCTGCTGGTGGGCACGTTTTCCAGGCCTTGGCGTGTACTGCTACATATCTGGTCTTGCTATGAGCTGTCCCTTGTGAGCTGAGGTAGACATTTCTTTCTAAACAGAAAAATCTTTCATAAGAATTATAGTGAAGCATGTAACAATTGTTCCTCTTTAATCTCAAAATGACCTTTTTCTAAAAAAAAACAAACCAACCAGCCTTTCATATACTTTTTAAATTATTGAAACTCTTGACATTCTGCACCAAAAAAAAAAAAAGTGCCATTTTTTCTCAACACTCAAGAGTTTTAACAGCAACTCTGATGTTTTCATTCCAAAAGCACGTAGATTTTGAACAAGGTGAAAGTTTTCTCCTCAAGCTTGTGTTCTTTTGCATGCTATTCAAACCAAGAGTTAAATGCTACGAGCTCAGTCAGACTGACTGACAAACGAAAAGACTGAGTCCCTGATCCCATGGCTGGGTTTGCGCATGTGAAAAACCTTCATTAGGAAAGGCAGTTAGCAAAATTACAGTCACATATATGGAGGGAGAATCAGTTTAAAGCACTGCCACTTACAATGCTAAGTATTTAATCCCTCAAGAAGACCTTTTCAAATTAAAATCTGTTGAGGTTTTCCATTTTCTGTTGTCGATACTGAATACCATACCTACTAAGGAGCAGCAGCCCGTATTTCCAGGGGCATGGTTTTGGTATGCATGGTGTCTAAATGTAGATTCAAATGCTATTTGAGTTATCTAGGTAAACCCTAGATTTATGGTGATTATTTTTAATCAAACTGAGTCAATCAATTTGCACTTCTAAAGTCCCTTTCTTCCCCAGCATGGCCCACGGAAATTTGGAAACAGCACATTTTGCCTCTCAACTATTCATGAGGGTGGTAGACATGAGACTTGAATTGGAAGGGCTGACACTGCCCATGTGGGTCAGTCTTGCAATAAGCTTTGGGTTTAAACTATCTGGAAAATATAAACCTCTATTCCCAACACATTTCATTTAGCCTTTTGTTTTATTAAAGCCTTTATTAAAACTGTAATAGATAGACCATGCAAATGTGCACTGCATGCCCTGACACAGTGGGCAGTCAGATGGCCAATATCTACCACAGAGCACCAGACAACTCATATAGATGAGGGTTCCTGAGTCTACAGACCATACAAAGCATACTTTAAAGGGGAAATGTTAACTCTGAAACCTGCTGTCAGAAAAGATTAAATAGGTTTTTGGTGCTAAAAAGATGCAAAGGCATCTTCACGAATGCTCATTACGAATCAGACTATCTGTAGCTTCTAACCATAGCAGTGTGAGGTGGCACAACTTAGATTCCTCTTTGTTTTAATATTCACAGACCTAGATGGAAAAAAAAAGAATTTTCCATGAGCCAGAAAAGGGACAAAATGCCCGAGGCAGGGCTGCTGAGGCATGTGGCATGTATGACCCTGGGAGGGGCTCCAGCCTGGGTCTCCCTGGTATCATCAACGCAGCGTGGCCAGTCTGATGGCAAGGCAGCACAGGAGGGAAGTGAGTTTGGGAGGGAAAGCTTCACAAGTCTTTCTGCTGATGTATGTCCAAATCATGGCCACATGGTTGTACGTGTGTAGGAAAATAGTTGGGCACTATGGGCAGACCTTGCTCTGAAAACAAGTTTCCAGTTGAAAAAGCAGGGCGAAGGACCTTTCCTGTAGCAATTTGAGTAGAAACCTGCTGGGCTTTGGTCCTGCTGCTAGATTTCACACTTCCGGTTCGTGACCTTTTCGGGTGAAAATTAACTCCAGGAGAGGACGGTGTTAAATGAAACCCTGGGTTTTGTTGTTTGGTTGGGTTTTTTTGTTTGTTTGTTTTGTTTTTTTATTTTTGAGTTAAATCAGTTCTAGTGTCAAAAGCGATCTCCAGAGTAGCTGACATGAGATCTGTGTTAACCTGTTTGAAGCCCCAAACAATTTGGAAGCATTGTTTCCCCTTGCATGTAACTACAAAACCTGCGCAGAGTAAGCAGTCAGGACTACGCCTCCTGTCTACGCCTCGGGACCTTCCCAAACATGGGCGAAAGCTCTGGATATCCACAGCTATTTTTGTATTGTCCATGGAGAAGATCAACAGGATTATTGATGCACAGAAAGCAGGAATTTGTTTCCATCACATTTTTATCCCTAGATGCAATATGTTCCTGAGCGTATCCTACTTAGATTTTTAGGGAAAGAAAAGGGAAATTAGTAAGAAATAAGAAATTAGAAAAAAATGAGATGCAGTAGGGTAACTTAAACCTGCTGAAATGTCTGCCAGTCACTCAATGTGACTCCCCATCACTCCCTCTACACACCATGGTTGTCACAGCATGAGCCATAATTGATGTTGAAGAAGAAAAAGTGAACCTGGAGGAATAATAAGGGCAACTGATGCAAATGAATTGCGTGTGCAGTCCTCCCCACAGCTTTTCTCTCCTCCCTGAGGAGTCCTAGGAGGATGTGCTCTGCAATTAGTATTTCATCAAAATTATACCTTTTTTCTGCAAGATGGTTACAGCTGGTGGTAGCTTCTTAATACAGTGTGCAAGGTCTGGGGGTCTACAGAGATTTCATGTTCATGCAAATGAATGCAAATGATTTTACAAGGTGTCATGATGTTGCTGTGCTTGTTCCTTCCCTACAATACAGGGACCATGCTGTCCTGCAGAAACCCAGCCTCCTTCCCCACTCTGCCTGACAGAATAGCCACTGACCCACGGAGCTTGTGGCTCAGCCCCACTGACAACCAGGAGGGATATCCCTCATTCATTTAGCAATCCTGGTTTTACATGTTTCCACAAATAGTGCAGTCATTGAGAAGAGATGAACTAATAAAGTGGCTGGGTCTGTGCATGTATCCACCTGCATTTTTTTTTTTTTTTGGCTCTGCCTGATGCCAGAGTGAGTTTTGGGTTCAATTTGAAGCAAACCTAAGCTCTCCCTGGCTGCTGCACACTTGGCGTGGTCCTGAGATGTCACTGTGTGATCAGTGCCATCCGAGGTGGAGGAAGAGTCACAGGGAAAGGACAGTCATGTGAATCCCCCCTCCAGATCAGATGTTGGAAGGAGGAGGGCGTGTATCTGTGTTCTGCTTTTGCTTGTATCTCCTCAGGTCTGTACAGACAGACTGTGACGAGCTTCTTGCTGCTTGAGCTCCTTCTAACTCTCGGAAGGACAAAATGTATAGGATCTACTGAAAAAAAAAAAGACTCTAAAAGTTTAATGTGTATGAAATCTGGATACATGAAAAGTGGGAAAGAGCTTTTGCAAACAGATTCCAGTGCAAGCAGTGATGGTGTGCAGTTGGCTTTAGTCACTTTGGCTTGTGAGATCAACTACTCTGCTTACAGGCCTACAAGTACTTGCAGGTGTGACTTCAACAACTGGTTAATAAATCCTGCCAAATCCCTCTTTTTTCAAAGGAATAATGCTGGGTTGTACTGCACAGACTGTACCTGGTGCCCAATGTTTTTATCTTGTATATGAATGTACAATGGGAACAATTAAATGTTGAATTTCTGCCCAACTTTGTACAAGCACATTCCAAGTCTGTCGTCTTTACTATGACTTAGTGTTTTACTTCTCTCATTGTAAAACAGCTCTCCACTGATACAACACAAATGGTTACAGGACATTTTTACCAAAATAGTTTCCCCCGATACTGAAGTCTTTTAGTTTGCTGTGTCAAGAGGATTTGTCAGTGTGACGTTTCTGTGTCTTGATGTCTCAGGGTGCATTAGCATCTCCCACCACAGAAGTGATGGTTCCTTCCAGAAGACCAGTTTGCATTGCCATCTGCCTCTGGCAAGAACTTGTGTCTCACCAAACAGATTGTCTCTCAAGTCTGTCAAGAACTTAATTTTTTTTTTCCCATGAAAGTTATGACCATCAAATGTAGACTGTCAGATAAAAGGGCTGTATCCTGCTGTCTTTAGGCAGCTCTGCTATTCAGTGTCCTTTTTACAATGCATTTCTGGTTTCTTTTATTATCTTTAATATTTAGTATTATTTACAGTTTAATGTTCATTTGCTTTCTTCCCATCCCTTTATCTTCTGTAGGCTGAGAGTGCTCCTGTTTATTTCTGCTTTTATTCTCTTTCAGCGCAGGAAAAGTATTCAATACAGTCCGTTCCGGATGGTATTCCGGATGGTATTTTCCAATCCTGTATTAACCCTATGGCTTTACATTTGAATGCCATGTACTTCACATGAACCAAGATACTTCTCCTTTTGCACTGCTGTAACCATTTCTGTGCTGCTAACCTTCAGCCCGCAGAAGACATCACGTGGCACCATCCACAATGCAGGAATATGTCTCATAGCCATGTCCTTTCCCAGAAGCAACACTGCTGCCCTTCTGGAGTTCTGAGGGCAGCTATGGCCTGGGAGGTGTTGGGATGGAGAAAGGCAGTGGTGTTTCCCTGTTTGTGAGAGCAGAGCTAGAACTGTTGCAGAAGCACGTGACATGACTGTCAAAACAGGCCCTGGTTGTACTATTCCTTCTAGCTCTGCACAGATCTTGCAAAACACGGTACAGATTCCCCACCGAGTGATTCTGAGCAGAAATGTAACAATTTACAAATTGTACATCTAATTCAGTCCTTCCACTAGGCTGGTGGCCTGTGTGGGTGCTTTTGTTGGGGAATAAAAGCAGCACCATTTTTTTCACTTGTTTTAAACTCGTTTTAGCATGACATAAGCTAAACCAGAAAAATCCCTGTGTGTCAGAAAAACAGGTTGACCCTGAGCATTGCACTGGTGTGACAGCAGCAGTTTGAGCTCACGCTGTGGCTTACCATTGCTTTACTCTTCTGTGTAAGCAGATCTTTGACCAGTGACAAGATCTGGTCCAGCTCAGCTGCACAGAACTTGACCGTGGTTAAGGGTTTGGCAGTGTTTTCCTCACTTTCTCACCTGTTGGAGTGAGTCCAGAGGAGAGTCACTAAGATGATTAGAGGGATGGAGCACCTCTCCTCCGAGGGAAGGCTGAGAGAATTGGGATTTTTCAGCCTGGAGAGGAGAAGGCTTTGGGGTGACCTAATTGTGGCATGCCAGTACCTGAAGGGAGCCTCCAAGAGAAACGGAAAGAAACTTTTTACAAGCGCATGAAGTGACAGGACAAGAGTAGCTTCAAACTGAAAGAGAGTAGGTTTAGATGAGAAATGATGAAGAAATTCTTTACCATGAGGGTGATGAGGAACTTGAACAGGTTACCCAGAGAAGCTGTGAGTGTCCCATCCCTGGTATTGTTCTGTTACCTTCAGGGTGTCTCGGGTTAAAAAGGCTAGAGAAGCCATCCTCAGGCTGTACTTGCAGATCCCAGTCTTCATTAAAACTGACAGCTGTGTTCACATAAAGTCACCTTTTCTTCAGTTGCTGCCTGTGCTGGAGCAATGCCAAACAGGTGGACATCCCTCTCTGAGTGCCATAATGGTGCCTGGCCCATAGAAAAGCCAGCCCTGGTGGCTTCTGCACTGTGGCAGTTGCTGTATAATTGCCTCATCTTTGCCATTATAATTTCTTTGCAGAACAACAGCTACGGAGAGATGGATTTTGTTTCATGCAGCCCCAGAGTTTGTAGTCAGTTTTCTTAAGAAAGCCCAGATTGTGCTATCCCACCATGTGTCTACACCGGAGTGTGTATCATCCTTCACTGCCCATCCTAGGGGCTGCTGGACACATTGGGAAACTCCTACCAAGCCTGCAGAGAGGTATACTTCTTTGAGACAGTACGTTCCTGTGAGTTTTAGGAAAGGGCACAGCTGGGCAAAAAATAAGTCTCAACTGGGGAAAGACAGCAGTTTTTAGACAGTAAGGAGAGACAGGGGTCCAGGTACAAAAAAACTTCCAGTATGTTTATCAGAAGTAAAGAGACAGACAATCCCTCACTCTCTGATCTCTAATGAAGCGCTCACCCTTCAGTCATACAAAAATCACTCAGCTCCAAGATCTTAATTCAATGGCAACAGGCTGTCCCAGGTTCAGTGCTTTGTGTGAGCTTCTTTGTCTGTTCATCTCTCAGAAAAAGCCCTTCTGCACCAAAAATTCAGGTTGCCAGACAAGTCAATGATGTCAGGAGCAACCTTGGCAGAAGTTCTGCCTCAGAGCACATCTATTATTCACAGGGTTTGCAGAGTGCAGGGAGTTACAGAAGTCATGTCCTGCCAAGGGACAGAATATCTCAATGACAGACAGAAGGAGAATAACAATATTTTCTTCCAAGGCACATGTGGCCCTAAGCATCTCCAGGGATGTGCATTTGGTAGCTGATTGGAAACAGATTTAGTTTATCTCTGCCTGCATAGAAAGCCCTGAATATTAATTTTTTTAAAGCAGTCAGAAAAAAAATAATAAATATTTTCAGCAAGCTAGGACAGGTCCTCATTCCTTCCTTTCCACTTGCAGGAGCATAATGAGTGGGCAGTGAGGCTTATGCAGTGGGTGTGCTGCAACAAGAGTGTAATTACACTACTTGCATGACAAGGGGTATTGGGAAATAGTGAGTTACAAGACTAATTGCAGCCAGCAGTTGTCACTGATCTAGTTAATCAGGACTGCATTATACCAAATGCTCCTCCCTCATTTCCACTGCACCAAGCAGTGGAAAAAATACTAAAAATCAGTTTGGCTAGTGCGAGGGGGATCTGACCACCAGGTGCCACTGTCGCTCCACGGGGAATGCTGGGAGGCTATAAGGAAAAGCCAAATCAGGCAGCCATCCCTCATTTCGTCCATCTCCGGATTTTCCTACAGGCTGTATTTAGCTGGGACAGCAGCTTCTCCCCATCCTCCAGTAAGGGGGACGCTGGGAAACCATGAGTACCACTTACCCCGGTCTAAGTTTGTTTGCCAGCAGTGTTTTTGCTGGAGCATTTTGAGGGAGGGATGTAGATAGAAAGCTGCTGCTTGAGAATGCTGTGGCCTCTTTCACCATCTCCTCATTCTGCTATACACGGGAAAAGTTGGTGCTTCTTCCAGCCCGCATCCAGATGAACACTGTGTGCTGTTATTTAGCATGGAACAGAGATTTTGTAGTTGCTTTTAGCACAATAGTTACCCAGTCAGTTTTGGCAGTGGAATTCAAGCCTAAGGATTCTGAAGTGTAGCTTTCCTGATTTTGCTCATCTTACGAGCACAGAGTCCTGGCATTTCCCAGTCCTCATGTTCACTTGTGAATGAAATCAATCCCTTCTGGAGCCACAGCCACTGCCAGTCTCTGGGGCCCCAAGTACACTGGTTTTCATGGAGAGAAGCAGACTTTCCTACCTGCTTGTCACCATGAGAGTAGTCCTGAAGGACAGCTGGTGTTACCCAGTGAACAGCTTGTGAGGGGGTCCTGTAAGCATTAATATTTTGTAAGATGAAGGGGGTGGGAAAGCACAGTTTGTGCTTCCACTTTTGGTTTTTTGGTTTTGGTGCTCTGGGCTGATGTTTGAGTGCATCAGTGTTTGAGAAGCAAAGGGCTTTTAGAGCTCTTAGGGTCAGGTGGGCACCAAGTGTACTTCTGATGTGACCCTAAATCACATCAATAAGTTCAGTTTTACCTCTGCTTCTGCTTGCCTTGCTCTCCCTTTCTGCAGATCTCCATTCTGTCCTGCCCTTAAATGACTCATCAGACTTGGGTTTTGATGTAGCCTGTAACATCTCACTTCAGTTCTCTAATCAGATCTCTTTCTGCTTGAGTTCCCCATGGACTAAACCAGCCTGACATTGCCCTTCTCATCTACTGGTTTATCCTTGATGCTGTTTACCTTTTCTTGTCCTAGATCATGAATAAAGATGTTAAATACAAGGTCACTGGGGGCTGCTGATTTCCAAACCCTGGAGCTAGTGGTATTTCAAGATCAATTCCATTATGTGATTATGTTCCACTTACTGAGTTTTCTCGGGGAAATCATTTGTCACAGAACAGTAGGCTCCAGTTTCCTGTAACCCTCTTAAATCAATTATATCATATTGCAGAAGCCTTCTTTTAATCTTTCATTGTAATTATTTAATTGTTTACTTGAAGAGGCCTTCCTGGTGTATTTAGCAGCAAACAGGTTTTTCAATAGATTACTAAAAACCACCCCACATGAGCAAAGAAACACCCAAACAAATCCAGATTTTCTGGACAAATGATGAACTGAAAAATCTTTTGAAAACTGTCAGCCTCACATTGATGCCATCCAGCTCTTTGGGGTTCTTCAGTGATAAGTGAGGTACCTCATATAGGGCTAATAGGGATTTACAGTGTTTGACAGGGTGAAGAGTGGGGAATGCAACACCCATATTTGAATGTACAGTGGTTATTCCCACGGGGATTTTTGCAAGTGTATTTTCTTGTTCTTGTTCTGATGTGCTCCCTGGAGAAAACTGGATCAGCTGATCTGCAAAAACCTTAAAAAGTATTTCCTGGGAGGAAAAAAAAAAGAAACAAAGTCTCAGGAAATTCAAGTCACTGGCTTGGGATCCTGCTTCATATCTGATGTGAAGGATTCACGTCAGTGTGGGGGAAAGGAAAGTGTGTTGTGGCATGCTCAACAATGTCCGAATGCAGCTGCTTGTACAAGGAGAAGTTGCTGCTATTTCTAAAATATCTGTATTTTGTTGGGCTTGGAGGCAGCTGCTATCTGCACACCTGTGCCAGTGATAAGGACTCTATCCTGGCTTTGGCAGTTTTTTTTTATTATCTAGAACATTTCACTCTTCAGTGAACACTTTCTTTTCAGTATCTAGCATGAAAATCCTTCTACATGCCAAGCCTACTGCATGTTTCAATACAGAGAACAGTAATCCATAGATTTGTCTGCATCTGCAGACAGCCCTACCTGTTCCGCAGAACAAGTTCTTCCTGCAGCAATCGACACATCAGGGAGTTTCAAATGCAAAGCTATTGCTAGAATAATCACAATGGCTGATCAAAATTTACACCTTGGTTTCCCCTCTTGCCTCCTTTGTTGATAAACGTGTGCTTGTGCAAGCAATAAAGAAAACAAATCTGACTGTTTTCCTCACCCTTAGTGCAGCTTGCCTCCTCGGAAAGGCTCTTACCCCATTTCTGAATCAGGAACCGGGTGATCTCCTGCTCCTTTATAAGCTTTTGATCACATCTTTCATCCCTGCTCCATGCCCTAACAAGCTGGGTGAGCCAACCCCGGTGTGTGCCATCAGCGTGTTGGTTTTGCACATGGTGTGCTCTCTCAGTGTGGTGAAAGAAAGGCAGTAATGGAAAGAACTCCTAAGGATCTGTCTGTCTCAGGGCTGGGGGAGATGCAGTACGCCAGCACCGGAAAGACACAGCTGGGGTGTTCTTTCTAGTTATTGTGTTGTATGAAGGCAATACAGGGTTGTCAAAGTTATCTTTTTGTCCAGGCAAAAATCTAGCTGGGATCACATCACACGGGGAAAAACCCCTGTGACTCCTGAAAGGACAAACGAGCACTATCTGTAAAAAAATAAATTAAAATCTGATGCATATAAATGACCAGCTGTGCATCCAGTGATGCTTTGGTCTATAGGATTGAATGTCTCTCCTAAAGCAGAGCTTTTCCTCATCTACTCTGAATTAACTGCAGTCATTGTTCTTTGCTCTCTTGAGGGCCGTACCTATTCCTAGAGCTAATTTAAATTAGCTGTCCCAATTAATTAAAGCATCTTAATTAATGGAAAAATACAGAGTCTTTATCTGGCACTCCTTGGCTGGAACACAGGCTAAGATACCGCAGCTGAGCAGAAGACAGACATTTTCTTTTATGCTTTAAATAGGTCGCTAATATGAAAATGTGGTTATAACCAAACAGTTATGAGGACAAAGTTGTTTTCCCATAGCTATAACACAAATCTGGATTGTTGCTCCATTTCTACTCAAACTCCCACTGAAGGCAGCGTGGTATTGCCTGAGGAAAGACTGGTTTTGTGTGGGATGGTTCACAGAGGAAGTGCAATCAAGGATATAAGCAGAGGAGAGTGTGAAAACACTATTACTCACTTCCCTGTAAGAGGAGAAGAGAGGGTGATGAAGTGGAAGTGGCTGGTATCCTCCCCCTCTGCCCTCCCAACACTGTGGTCATCAGCCAGGCCAAAGATGGCCAGCAGCAGGGTAGGGGAAAGCCACGGTCCTCCGCTGTCCTTGCTCAGACACCCAGGCACAGGGTGTGAAAGCCCCGTGGTGCCATGTAAACAACCCCACACAAGCCCTGCAGCTGCGTGGGCCAGGCAGTTGAAGCCACAAGATGACCTTACACCAGGACATGCAGAGTTGCCTCCTCCTGGAGACAATATTCTTCTCTTGATGTTGTCAGGAGAATTTTGTTTGGTCACCGAGCTTCCTTCTCTTCAGGTTTCTGGAGGTTTCTTTGTTCCTGATTATCTGGTGCTTTCAGCTTCTCTGCTGCCCAGAGGCATCTGGATCCCAGCACAAATGGGTCTGGGCAGCAATGGGTGCAAGTGTCAGAGCCCCCAGGAGTTCAACCTGAACACCAACAGCAGAAAAGAGAAGCATTTTATAAGCAGTCACCCTTATGATGACTACAGTGGGACAATTTTTAGAGGACACATTAAAACAAGCAAAGTAATTACTATCGAGTTTAATTAGCTCAGAATTTAATCACCCTTGCAATTGAGGAAAAAAAAAAAAAAACAGGGTCTGTCTGTTTCTAATTTAAACAGTACAAAATTCCTCATTGGCTGTCCTGGAACACCAAATAGATAAATCTCTGTACCTTTTCTCTCGCAAACACATGACAGAATCATCCCTTTAATTGCCCCTTCCATCAGTGATTGTAGTGATCCACTGGATCATTTAAAACAGTTGGTACTAGACAAGAGTGATTGTGAAGTCCTCTAAGTCCCAGTTTGTGCTATGCTTTTTCAAGCACTCATTTTTTTTCTGCAGCCACAGATAAAATGCTATTAGCTGATCAGGATAGAAGAATCCGATTTTTATTCCTGCAGTGTTTGCAGGAGAGTGCCGTATCCATTCTGGTTTAGAGAAGGATTAGAAACATTCCCCTTGTGAAAAATCTGCTGTGCAAAGACCATTCAAGATGAATAATTTTTGGTCTGTAACATCAACAAAGCAAATAATGTCTTCTATTCTTCTTCAAGCTGTTGTGAGCTTCTTTATGCTTGACTCAGACCAGATCCCTCTCTTCCAGTTTGCCTTCATTTTTCTTTCCTATATTGTCTTCTGCTAAGACTGGGAAACTATCTGGTAGCCAGCTGGTGTGCCACTCAGGTGCATTAGGCAAGGAGAGTGAGAATTTTTCTGAATGGCTGAACACATTGTGTTTTGAAGTATTGAAGACAAGGTCCTGGAAGGCAGCAGCACAACTGCATTAAGGTTTTGTAGGTCCAGCTACCCGTGTGTGTAGCTAGGCAAGAGGAGTGCACTGAATGAACTCCGGGGGCATAAGAATACAGGTGAGTTGGAATGCAGACCTGCAGAGTGTAACAGAGGTAGCTAGAGCTGCTCTAAAGTGAAAAAACCACCAGCTGATGAGAGTCATTAATGTAAAGGTCAGAAGGTTGTATGTAGAAGCAGAGTGAACTTCAGCAAAACATTAAGAAAAATGAGTATAATGAGGAATTAAATCAAGTCAAGGATGATTTAATCCGAGAGAGCTGTGTGCAATATGCAGCTTGTTGGTATCTGCTTCTCAGTACTGGCCATCATTCAAGGCGTCTGTAACTGTGTTAAAAATATGTCCAGCCACTACAGTGATGACTCAAGCTTATGTGCCATGCATGGCATCAACACTGTCCAATGAGCCCTACTCCAAAAACACAGGTGAGGAGACCCAATGCACACAGAAATATATATATATATATATTTGTCTGTGAAGAATATATATATAAATACATGTGTGTATGCATACACGTATGAGATATATATGAGCTATTCTCTCATATTTCCAAGAGCAGAGATTGTGGGAAGGCCAAAGGGACTACGGAGAATTACAGGCAACATAGCAACGAACTCCCTTATCCCTTCCACCCCAAAGTAGGTAGAACGGACATGCTCTCAAGAGCAGCTTGCCTTGCCTCCCCCCTTGACACACCAGTGTTGAGAGTTGCCTCCTCTCGAGACCAATTCAAACAGGCACAGCCTCCCAGAGCTGGTCAGTCTGCCTGAAGGAAGGAAGGAAGGAACAATAGGCAATCTTCTCTTCCAAGGCTCTTCCTAGGAGAAGGTAATCATATCTTCTCTGTATGAATTGTTAGAAGTTCCTTTTGCTATGCTGGATTACTTAAAACCTGTTCAGTGGGTTCCCTGGGATTAATATTTTAAAGCACTCTCGTAGTAAGCATAACAAAATTCGGGAGAGGTCGTTGCTGCCTTGCTGGATATTGATTTCTGTCCGATAAGGAAGCATTTTAACTGGGTTACAAAGTGTTCTTCTGTAAGATACTTAAAATAGGACTGAGGAACCATTGTGATATAAGCTAATCAGCTGGACATCAAATTCAGAGATGATCCTGAAATTGCTTAGACATCGATTTTTTGTTATCTTTTCCTGTGGAGCATATTGCTCAATTCTGTTACCATTGAACTGGTGTCAGAAGGAAATTTCAGTGAGCAGGAGCAATACAGAAAACTTAGCTTTTTTTTTTTTTTTCCTACAGAAGATTTTGATCCTTTCGATATTTTAAGAGTAAGGGTGCATAAGCACAGAAATTGCAGCTTTTGTATATTTTTACTGCTTCTCAATGGAGCGAAGTTATTATTTATGATTACTAAGCCAGTTGGGCATGACAGAATAGATGTTTCATATATATCATGATATTACTCTCAAAACTGCAAAAATCCCCATCAAATTAAAAGAGATCGGACAGTTATCTACCCCCTGAAAGTCCTGCTGAACCTGTCCATGGAAAAAGAGGGCAAAACTGGGACCTTTCTTCCCCCTTTTAACTTCATTCCTATTTGTTTAGTACTTCTGAGAGTCTATGATGAGAGGAACAATCCTCTGCATATACAGCGTAGGCCTTAGCCAAAACCCATAGAAATCAATTGGAAAATATCTTTCTTGGGAGTTGGACTAAGCTTGGTATTAATCACAAGCTGCCAAGTAGTTGTGTCTGTGCTAATGCAATGTTGTCTTGCATAACAGGCCCTGTTGTGATTTAAATCTTCTCTTTCTTCCTGGAAGGGGTAGGTTTGCTTTATATTTTAAAGTGCCACTGGCAGGAGGTTGACAGAAGCTTCCAAGTGCTGTGGGAAAATATTCTGGGATGCTTTTTGTGTATGAATATGGTCTCATGTTTCTCAGTATTTGTGCATCTAAGAGCAGCTTTCACCAGGTGAATTCACCAGTGGTTCAGTGGAAGACATGTGGCAGATCTTTCACCTGTTGGGAGCATATGAAGGATTTTTTTTTTTTTTTAACTCACCCCAACATTTCAGTCTAACTAACTTTCTAAAACCAGAAGGAAACTACTTGGAAAGAAGCAAAATGTTGTGTTTCTTAGCTTGGCTCACCATCCTACCTGTGTTTACTCTTCCCATCTGGAATGCATTATCCTTTTTTCTCCACTCATTTCAATCCCCAGTCTGTCAAATCACAGTCTAGGTGGTAGTGTGAATAGTTTGGCTGTATTTTAAGCACAGAGCTGGGGCTACCATTTTACAACTCTTCTTCTAATTCACAAAGACTATAAAATAACTGGTCTCCCAGGTGTTCACAGAGGCACAGCTCTGTCCTGGCTGCATGTAGTCTTGTACTGAAGATCTAGATATAAAACTAATGCATTCATAAAAAACCCCTAGGAAGAAATGCTTGCAATGTAAGTATTTGTTAGGAGACAAAGTCTTGTTCACTTATTTAAAAATAGGTGTTTTTTCCTCATTGCTCAGACCATGTCATCTTGCTTTTCAGGGTGGGATTAGCTGGCAAAGCCAGTCTAACCCAAGAGCCTACACCACAAGCCCTGGGAAGGAAATGAGGTTTTGCCATTGCTATTTCCTTACCACCTGTATCCAGAGACAACACACTGTGGTAAAACTTTTACTGTCCTTGCTCAGTTAGTGGTTAAGGGTAGAAGTCCAGACCCAGCAGAGAATGTAGGTATCTCCCACTTATTTATCTCCTGATGAAGAGTAAGTCCCCATGGCTCTCTTGGTTGTGCATGGAGGCAGAGAAGTGCCTTCAAACAGGATTTATTACATCCTCCTCATAAATGTCAGCCACAGAAAGTGGAGGAGAAAATAGAGAGGAATAGGTCTTAATTCCTGTTTGTCTCTGGGAAGGAAGAGCCTTACTTTGTGTCACAGAGAAGCACTTTGTACCACTCAGGATGAGTGGCTTGTCCTTCTTTCCCGCAAATGGGTATCAAGGTCTTTTTTTGAGAACTGGCAGGGAAAATCACCCTTTGAAGCTAAGCAGATGGCAGGTGGTTTATCTTTCTTGCCAATAATAAGGTCTGTTAAAAGCTCTCTTCCATGACATGAGAGACCCAGATCCAGTCCATGCCTCCTTCAGTGAGGACTGACATACACACTTTCCATTGCCCACAACAGTGTTGGAACCAACAGGCAATTAACTATTGACAGGGGAGGGGTGGGGGAACATTTTCAGTCTTTCCTGTTGAACTGAGCCCATTTTTGCATTTTCACCATTGTGTCTGTAGACTGATTGAATGTCATTTGTGATGACAAGCATATTTTTGTTTTGGAATGAAAATTTTGGTCAAAAATACCGATTCCACTGATAAATTTTCAACTTCCAGCAGCTGATTGATTTTTAAAAACACTTTTAGTGGAAGAGTTTTTAAAAAGTCTCTGCAGAAAGCAGTTTCCTAGTAATTAAATTTTCAAATGATGAAGAGTCCTTTCATGTTATTTATGTTATGAGTGAAGAGAAGAATACATGAGGCTCTTCTTTTGTGTCTCATTTCCAGCCCTGGGGAGAGAATGCATCTTGAAGCAACCTTAGCTATCACAAAAGAAAACCAAGTATATGATTTTGTTGCATAAACTAATCAGTTCACATCTTTACTTCAATTTATGGAAAAAAACCCTGCAAAGAATGAGTGAATTTTAATTTTGTCTATGAAGTCTAGCTTTGTAAAATTTATGACTACAGAATTCAAAAAGTAAGTGGAGTTGAATCAACAGAGAATTTGACCTCAAAAGAACAAGTATTTCTCATGGTCTCAGTAGACCTGTTTGTCAGTGGGCTGTCAGTTCCTAGAAGTCAACGGCATTTGCTCTGGAAAACAGGAATAACTGTAAACAACTCTAATGGAAGCTTTAAAAAATATTCTTTCATGTCTGGATTTTCTGTTTCACTTACCCAGCTCTAAATGAGGCAAAATTGCAACTGATTTGGAAGGTGTATTGAGATGTCTCCTCGTAAAAAGGATGAGGCAGGTATTACTTGTCAAGAGGAATGAAAATAGATGAAATAACTGAAAGCAACAAATTTGCTGTGTATTTTCTGTCATTTTTGTCTTAGAAATTTGAGGTGCTTCATGCTTCTCGTAATACCACGTTTCCATGCCGTTGGCAGCAGCACAGAGGTCATACCTTCACACAGAACAATTCTTCGCTAATCTGTCTGATGTGCTGAGCACAAACACTTTGCTTTGCCCTGAGCATGCTGTACTCCTTCAATTCCCATCTTCTTCTTCAATAAACATACATATTGTGTCAGCTATAGAGGACTGCCACTGGCCTCACTTCTGAAAGCTGCCTCTGAGTCTGACTCAATATATTTCACTGAGGAGCCTAGTGATTTAGGAGACCACTTCACATTCGAGTGGTCCCTTAATTTTCAGTCTGTCACCTTTGGTGATTAGTGGTACAAATGTGGACAAGCCCTGTGGGCACAAATGACAGCAGTAGGTATAATGTTTCTTAGTATTGGATCCTACCCAGGTGACAGCGCAAACCCCTTTTTTTAAAGAGACCAGAATGGATTCAATGTGGTTTTGCTTAAATGTTTGAACTTTCCCTCTCTATTTTTTTGGGGTTGTTATTAGGATGAGGTAGCACTAATGGTCTAGTTCTCTTGCTGGAGACTGTATTGAGGAATGGATGCAATTTCCTCAAAAGGTCAGGTTGTGTTAACATCTGTGCAGAGTCATGCAAATGTATATAAATTAATGCACAAGTGAATCTTATGTTTCTCAGTCTGTATAGGCTGAGACTTTAACTTTTGTTGGTTGTTAAATTCTACCCTGAGAGCTCCTAATTCACATAGTTTTCTCATGTGTTTTATTGTCCAAGAGCCTTGCAAACTTATATCTAGTGTGTATTAAAAGGTCTGCTACAAACATGAAGGAGTAGTCAGAGGGACCTGCAGGAGGCAGCCCATGGGTCATAGATCAGGTTCAGGGCAAGCACTGACAGTCAGACTCCTGAAGAGACATGAAGTTTCAAATTCATGTCTGGGTCAGAAAGCTCTGCCAAGGTCTACCTGTAAAAGTGATCCATGTAAAAAGCTGATTATGAGACACTTTAGTAGAGATGAAATTCAACTTGTGCAGGGAGCCAGCAAAAAGCCTCAACAAAAAGCCCCATCACACTGCCATTAAGCTCTTTTTACTGCTGTATACACCCCATGAAAAGACATTTCACCCACAGCAAAGACCATATATACACACTGAGATTTTGTCTGTGGTTCTGTTGGAGTCCAGTGATCTCTGACCAGGCTCCTTCAGATACTCCATAAGGAGGGTTTAAAGTTCAATATGAAATTATTAGTGTCCAGGCTGTTCTAGTCTTATTTGGGCGTACACACACAGACTTAAGAATTTAAAGCAGTAACATTACAGCATTTTGTGTTTTCATTTTTTCATCATTATAGTAAAACTAATAACCCAATCATAAGCAATAGGAATACATAAAGATACCCTACAGAATGACTCAACAGTTATACACTGGATAAATGTCTCAGTTTATGAAAGCATTAAACATGTCTCAGAGAATTTAAAAAAAGACGTTTTTTGGACATGTTTCCCTGTGCAAGCCTGGAAGTTACTGAGAGAGCCAAGCTGATTAAACCATATCCCTTCTTGCCTTCAAGCTGGGTTTGAACTTTTAAGAAACAGACAAGCGCCTTGTGGATTTGCCTGCTGCACAAGCATTTGCTCAAAAAGCCATCAAATACATTCAGGGGCAGAGAGGTCCATGAGGGGCTATTAAGAGTGGATATGACATCTGGCTCAAGAAGTCTCTAAGGCCTGAGATGGCAGCAATTGAGAGGTTATTTCAGAGGAATTACCCATGTGTGGCAGCCCAGTCCCAATAGCTTTCTCATAGACATCTGCTCTTACTGATGCTTAGAGAGAAGACACATCCACCTTCTGTCTGATCTAGTACATCTGTTAGTTCTTTTGTATTAGTCTTGGAAAGTGGGCTTGAATTATTGAAGTGAAGAAAGAAGCAAACTGAGAAATACTGTATTGAAGTATTCATAGGCACACTCCCAAAATACAGTTAACCTTGTTCAGTAGACAGAAGTCAAAATGAAAATGCCTGTCTGGCAGCCTCTCGTGTGCAAATCTTTGCTTATATAGGTTTAGGTAAAAAGCTGTATATATACAGTAGAAAATGAAGCTAATCTCTTCTTGGCAAATGAAATAGGTTGGAAACCATAGATAAGTGATTTGTTTTCCTGTGGGTGATAATCGTTTGCACTGATGTGAAGCGACCCCAGGGAGGTCAGCTTTTGTGCTCATGGATCTTAATCGAAGTCAGCTGGACTAAAAGCATGTGTGGTTTCATGGGGCCTCGTTTCAGGTTTATGATGATTAATGTATTTTGTCACAGTTCTATCCTGTACCCTGGCCAAATGAGGGCTCCACTGTTCCTGGCACTATGCCTCTTCCACTTCAGAGATAATCCCTCCCCCACAGAGCTTGCTGGACAGACCATGATGGGGGAAGATCAGAGGAGAGTGCCCTGTCTGTTGTCACAGAGCATTTAGTGCACACATTTGCCTCTTTAAGGAGAGGATTTTTTTGTCCTGAATTTATTTAAAGGAATCTGCAATCACTGGTAGATAAAAATATTTTGGAGAGAGGTCATTTGTGAGTGTGTGTCATTTGAGGAGGAAAACCATTGCACCAGAACAGCATGATCAGTGGGAAGAGCTGGAGAAGCTGAGCAAGGAGCAAAGTGAGACAGGTGAGGTGGTGCAGGGTGACTGCCATGCTGAGGGGACAAAAAGTGGATTTGGCTTTCGAGGAAGAATGGTGGAATAGGATACCACTAGGATCACTCACTGGGGGAGACAAAGAAACAAATACCTAGGCAAACTGACACCAGTTTTTTAAGCTCTCATATGAAATTATCACCCTTCTTATTTTGTCCTTATACTACTGATATGGCCAGTTAAGTAACTACAGTGTTTGTGGGAGACAGGATTCTTGTGAGTGGCTGGTCAATGCAACAACTGCCTTTAAAGTATCTGGCTTTAATATGCATATACAACAAATCCTACGGTTGACACGGCTGATTTCTTAGGACCAACATAACAGACTCCAGTTGCAGGCAGGATCTCTGTCATTTAGATGTTATATTGTTTCTAACACTCATAGGTGCACAGAGGGCTGACTCAAGGCACAAACCTGCCAGACATAAACCTGAGGCGCTGCCCTGGAAGGTTCATAAGCCCATCAGCCAATACTAAAATGGTGTGTGTAATGTCCCCTTCTGCAGGTTATCAGTACTCAGGGCACCAAAATGGAGACAGAATGAAAAAAAAAGAAAATTCAGAGCTGTACCAAAAACAGGATGCATTTTTCACATCAGGTGTTTATTTACCATTATTATGAACTGGAGAGACAATGCTGTACTTGTGACTGTCAAAGTGAGTGAAGATAATGAAACACAGTCAAGATTGTAGAAACATCCCAATTAATGTGCACCTCATGCCCTCCCAGACCCAGCTTTGTACTCCAGTTAGCAAGAAGTGCTCTTCCCTCATATTGAATAAGAAAAAGCTTTTCAATCTGTTGGAATCAAAACATCGATTTTATTAAGTCTCTCTGTATTTATTCAGTTGGCAAACAAACAACCTATTTAGTGCAGGCTGCTTTCAAGCAGGAACCTCATAAGGGTGAGTCTGCAAATTAGAAGTGGTTGTTAAATCACTATTGCAGAGATCATTCTACTGCTTCGTGTGCTGCTTGTTTTCTCCCACAGGCTTCTTGTTCTATATAACGGACTTTAGTGGCTAAAATTGCATTTCTGAGCCTATGAACGATCCCAAACAATTGCACCTTAATGTTAGTGCGTAGAAAGCAAAAAAAAGAACATTATATATTAACTCAGTCAGCAAAACAAACCAAGGGTGAATAACAATACTGGCAGGTGAACTTGGAAAGAGCTGTAATAGAACTCTTTTCATCCACAGATCTACTCAAGGAGATAACCTGACCTGTACAGAGTCTAGAGAGAAAGGATTTTATCTAGGGATTTTAGAATTGTTCAGGTAATTTGGTCCATTCCTGGAAGAGCACAAAAAGGTGACAGAAATGTTGGTACAAGGACTACTTCATACTTTTTGAAAACATAGGGGATGAATCTCTTCCTCTGATCTAGCAATTTTTCAGCAATTGCTTCTGAGCCATGAAAAGTGAAACATTCATTTAGAGTTGTCAACCGCACAGAAATATTCCATGTCATGCAGTTTTTCACATAGCAATTTTTAAAGGATTAAGTCCCAAGGAGTAGTTTCTGTAATTTATCCCCATTCACTGGAGATGGTGCATTTCTTTGAGTACAGCAGCAAATTTCTTGTAAGAGAGTGGTATTTCTTTATCAGATTCCTGTGTCCAGTTTTATGACAATGGAATATATGTCAGGACATAACGTATGTTTGCAGACACAGCTAAAGAAAATGGAATGAGTTTGCTGTAAAACTCCACGGGCTCATCTTGCAGCTGAAGGTCAGGGTGCAAGAGGGATGGGAGCAGTCACTGTTACTCCTGGAAAGCGCCTGTAATTTCCGCAGCAGAGCATGGATGGTCCACACCATGTCCTGCCACAGCAGCTAGTTTGGCTTCCTAAAACTCGGGCACAGCAAAGCAGACAAAGAGGCTGTCTTTTTCTGCTTGTCCCAGCAATCTGCTGCCCTAGTTACGTGCCTACAACTTGTGCTGGCTCATAACCATGTGATGAAGGCTGCTCCCGAGGGTTGTTAAATTGATTAAAGCAGCTCTTGATTCTTAGGACAAGAGAAGCAAAGTATAAAGCTTTAAGTCTCAGAAAGGGAAATAAATAAATTAGAAAATATTGTGGTTCAGCTTTATAATTAAATTCTTATTTGTTTCAAGGCCTCACAAGATGATGTGGACCTGAAAACTGTTATTACCACAGAATCATAAGTGTGAGGTGGAAGATTCAGAAGCTGAAGTCACATTATTAACTTCAGTGCTCCAGTAATTGAATAAAAACATAAACCAACAAATAGCTGTCCAAGGTATTTCAAGGAAGCCATCAGTGAAACACTGGAAGAGAAAAGCAATGTCTATATCCAGTCATTACCCAAAACAAAGAGAATTTCTCATGAGCAATGTATGAGAAGGTATGAGCATTACACAAA
>JAWWES010000081.1:41910257-41925635 GCA_035583135.1 Lophotriccus pileatus | reverse complement strand
CCAAGATATTTTTTACTTTCTGTCTCCGTCATGGTCTCACAAAATTTTGCATTCCTCTTTGTGTCTGGAAATAGATGCTGGGGATGTAGCCACAGAGGCCCATGAGTAACTAAAAGGCAGTGGTTTCTTCACAGCACCAGCATTTCCATCTTCACCATTAAATATATGTGTGGACATTCTTAGTGGTTTTTTTTGAGCAAGGAAAGGAAGGCAAGTGCAACAAGAACAGAAGTAATGCACTGTTGTGTCTCTGATGATCTGTCCTTACAGCCTGCTGGAAGGGTGAGGGGTACATTCTGCTAGCTGATGTCTTGTCTCATTAGAAATGTTGCATTTAGGAATTTTGGTGTGAGAAAAATGAACAGAGAAACTGCATTTTTCTTTCTCATGAAAAATGAAACAGGAGTGCCTTGTTAATTTGTTTTAATTGGTTTAGATTTTGTTCTGCCTTGGGGGAACACAAAAAATTGCGAAATGGGAGAGTCCAAATCTCTGTGAACATGGCCTTAACCATGGCCAACCAAAGTGCTCCTCATCTTCCAGTGTACAAAATCACCAGGGTTTACTCTTTTAGTCTTGGATAACTCTGCACTGGAAGAGGCAGAGGGTTTATGGGAGAGGTCCCCAGCTGTGGGCGACAGTGGTGAACACATCTGTCTGTTTCTTTAGTGACCTTCTAACCATAGCCTTAAATACTTAAATTGGAGGATGGTTTTGGGCATGCTGAGAGGCAGACTTTTTTGTACCTACTGAACTTTGAAGGTCAAATGATCAACTAGTCTGTAAGTTCTGTGGTGATTTTGTGATTTCATTTCTGTCTTTATTAGGTACCTCTGCCCCTGTGTGTAGGAACCAGCCCCAAACCAAAACCCTTTCTATACAGTGCAGTTAATCTGTCCTAGTAAGGCTCTAAGCATGGGCAAAGCAGGCAGTCCAGAGAACAAAATGGTCACTGCCTTATGACCTGCTCTGTCTGAACACTGGAAGATGGAAGTTGCTGCTACCAAGGGAGTGTGAGGCCAGAGCAGCTGCTGAGGATGTAAAACAGCACTTGCTGCTCTGTTTTCCTCTGGTAACAGCTTTTCTTCCAGCTTCAGGCCTTCTAGACTTAAGACTTTTAGAAAGTCTTACTCCAAAACCAGGGCTGTGAATGTCTGATGGTTGAATGATAATGTCTAAGTCCATAACGTCAAAAAAGGAGTTGTGGAGTGTGGAATCTGTAAAGTCTTACTTTTTTTTTTCTCTGTTTTTATCAATGCAATATAACTAAAAATAAATGGTTTCTCATTTTAACTCACTGAGAGACACCTTTTGCTTAGCTTGGGATCAGGTTGTGCAGGAGATGGCTGTGACAGGAAAGGTAGATGGAGTTCAGACAGAGCTGTTCTCTGTGAGGCTGTGGCTTTATGGGAATGCCTGGATTTCTCCCAGTGCAACTTTCTCAGTCAGGGAACTTTAGTAAGGAATGTTTTTATTCACACCCAAGCTGAGCATGAACAAGTTGAGATCCTGCTGGTACTTGGAATATTGAGCAAGGCAGGAAAGACTTCGATGTTAATTGTTCAAATAGTTATGACCTATGCAGCATGGTGCAACTCTCATTCCTGCTCTTTGAAGGCTTTGGAAATCTGGAAAGCTGTTCAGTGGTCATTTTTGAAAACTTTGGACATTTGGAAAGCTGTTTAGTAGTTCATGCACCAGTGCAGAGTTGTACCTCTGTGAATTGAGGAGCCATTTCTGGGCATCTTGAAATTTCACCAGCAATTACTTACAGAAGCTTTTTTATTTTGTTCTCGGTTGAGAGCAGTGAGCTTCAGAGGTGCCATGGTGTCCATGCCAGTTGTGGCAAACCAGATTAGAAAATCCTTGTCTTAGCTTGGGGAAGGAGTGGTTTTCTATACTTCAGCAGATCAGAGAAATTTTACATCCATTAGACATGCTATTTTCTACAGCATCTGTCACAAGCAAACCTATTTTCCTCATGAATACAGCACTGCTGTCATTGTGTTGTTATGTGGATATACTGTATGTATTACTCGTGGTACTATAGGTGTGTCTGTACACACACACACAGAAATACAGGCAGGCAGCTTGCAAGTATCTTCTGTGTCTCACACAGCTGAGACAGTCACTACTGCATTGTTTATTCCATACGCACTCCTAGTTTTCAGCCATCCTACCCTTGCTCGCAATTCCAGGGTGGAAGGGTGAAATCTCTTTCTCTGAACACCTGTTTGCTAATTGGGCTAATTTGTAGTTGGCAAAGCAGAATGAAATCAATCTACTTGTTCTCTTTTAGGTCCTGGTATATCCAGCTATGAGAGTAGCCCTGGAGCTCTTGCCAAGCCTTTTGATGACTGTCTGAATAAAGTCAAAGAGAGAATACCAGCTCATCTGCATAAAAACACTTCTGTTTATCTGGGGGCTACAGCTGGCATGAGACTGCTGAGGTATGGCAGAAACTTGAACTCCTCTGTATGCATACTAGCATGGCAGTTTGTGAAAACAGAATGAGAAAAATGTACTGGATGCGTTTTTACCCACTGGAAATTGGCCATCTCAAAAGGAAATGGAACCCAGCCAATTTAATTTAATTAACTTTTTTGATAGGGAAAGCGGCTCTGCATAAAAATCCTCTGTTACGCTGTATTGAGAAGAAACGCTTGCTTTATTTTGGAGAAGGCAAGAGTTCAATTTTCTCTTTCACATCTGTCGTGAAATACAATGTTATGTAAACAGATAATGTTTGAGCCCATCCATGGGCAGCAAAGGCAGATTGAAGCTAGACACTGCAGAGTTTTCTGAGCGTGGATGTGATCTGGATCTTGGGGTCTGTCCATGGCTTTAGCCCTGGCGCAAACTGGCTTTTTATATTTGTTCTGTGGTGAAACATAGTGGGAAGAAAGGTTCCAGGACTGTTTTAACTACCAGGTGTCATAAAAGCACTCAGTTCACTGAAAATAAAGAAACTAAAAATAAGAAACCAAACACCCACGAACTTTTATGATAAAGAGTGAAGTTTGTACATAATGGGGGAGTTGCTCGCTGAAATGATGCTGGATACATGGCTATTCCCTATCATAAACTCCCCCTTTAGGTAGACAGTCTCTGGGTTTTTTTTATTAGGTTATTACAGGAGTTTCTTGAGTTGCTAGTCAGTAAACATGAAATTGCCTTTCCAGATGCTCAGTGTCTCGTGTTTTGTGAATTGCTTAGGTTGCAAAATGAATCGGCAGCCAATGAAGTCCTTGCAAGCATTCAAAACTACTTCAGAGCACAACCTTTTGAATTTAGGGGTGCGCAAATCATAACTGGGCCAGAGGAAGGGGTGTATGGATGGATAACGGCCAACTATTTAATGGGCAATTTCTTAGAGGTGTGTGGAAAAAACTGCATGCTTTTCTTTTCACTCTTTCTCTCTCAGAAATCAGAAGTTTGAGAGGACATGCCTGTTAAAGCATCATAGTCTTGTGATTTCTGTTTTGCACTTAAATTTCTAACAGGGTCTTTTTGTGTCAGTAACAGAACAAAGCAAACATAAATCAAAGACTACATTATTACAGGAATGTGATGTGGCAAAGATAAAATTGTTGATACTCAAAAAAGAGCTCTTCCCTAAATGACATTGGGTGCCTTACCTAGAAACAAAAAAGTTAGATTGCCCTTAAATGCATTGGTATGTTAAGCGTGATGGTTGTTGATTGTCTTCACAGTGGTGCCAGTTAAAGATGTTCTCTTCTGCTTTTCTGTGACTTCCTTGTTTGGTTGTTGTCCTTGCAGCCCTACTGGTGAAGGACCTGCACAGCTTAGGGGGTCTTCAAATTGTTTGGAAGTGTTGGCTTACTTGTCTTAAGCAGATAAGAGTGTTTGAAGCGCTGAAGATGGTTAAGTTGATGTGGCCAAGTGTGCCTCAGCTGAGCCAGAAATCATTCTTATGGAGTTCATTCCAAACCTGCGGAAAAGCTTCAGGCTACAGAGCAGTAGGCTGTGACACCAACTGTCTTGTACAGACCAAGTGATACCAATATAAAGATACTTAATCTGTCCATGAGCTTGGAGTAGGGTCAGGCAGCAGCCTCATAGCTGGGAGGTAGTCGAATGTGTTGGAAGATCCCTTTTTATATGCAGATAATTCAGTATCGTTTCATTCAGAGTAAAAGCTGTACCAGTTTGATCAGCAACTGCTCATCTGCATTCCTGGCAGAGTGTGCTGCCCTTAGCTTTAACTGCACTTCTTCCAGATTGCCTCGCTAGGCTGAAAGAAATTTCAGCCAAACTGCTGACTGTTGTTAAGCTGTCCTGGTTGAATGGCTCCTATTAGATCATGGCCATTAAACAAGCAGGAATTATTTGTCGATGCTGTTGAGTGATAGCTCGTGGTGAATGTGTTGCTGACTTGCAAAGTTAAGAAAAACAGTGTTGGAATCACACATTCTGGAAGCGTTTTTCTCATGTGCATTTCATGCAGCAAAATTGGCATCATGAACTTCAGAGTGGGGTTGGTCTTCTACCATATGAATTTTAATAATCCAAATGTCAAATTCCTATGGCAAATTCAGAAGGACTACTGAATGGACTGCAAAAAGCTGTGAAACCAGTTTAGTCTAGAGAGTTGTGTGAAGAGCTATGTGTGGAATATCAGAGAGAAAATGTCACCTTTCTTGTGACAATGAGCTAAGAGTCAAGTTCTGCTAGGGGCTGTTTATGGGAATCTTTCACTGTAGAATTTTATTGTGAGTATATCTGCTAGCCTATAAACTTTCTTTTCCCTTCTTGTGTATACATTCATCTCATCGTGCTCAGTGAGTAATACTACATTAAACCTATATTTGGCACTGTGACTGTCAAATACAGAACTTGGGAAATGTTTTGGGCAATAGGGAAAAATGCCAGATGAATGGATCAGATTTATTGTCACTGCAGTTTCAGAGAAGGAAATATGCAAATTAGGGGTCCTTGTTTTGACTTTGATGGAGCTTTCATTTGACTTGTCTGTGGTTTGCACTTTATTTTCACTCTTCTTCTGTGTGATCTCCTAATATTCTGCTCCTTTAGTATTTCTTCTTGCCTTGAAACAAGCAAATCTGCGTACTCTTTCCATCCAGATTTGTTCAAGATCTCATGGGTATCTGCACTTAAAATCCCTACATTCTAGGATAGACATTGGTCTGGCTAGTTCTGTGCTTTGATCGTTGTGCTGTGCTGTTGAGTTGAACTATGTGCTGCATTCCTTTTTCCATCTTTCACCTTGTGAAAGTACATCCTGTTATGTGAAAACATCTGCATGTTTTCCTCAGAGAGCTACAATTTTTTTGAAAGGGTACAGGACAAAGACAGAGGGAAATCTCAAACAGTTAAGTAAAGAGTAGAAAAGCTTGAAATGAGGTCAGGAGATGGTATTTCTAATTTGTCTTGGTTTTAAATTTACATGTAGAAAAATCTTTGGAGAACATGGGTCCATCCTTACAGAAAAGAGACTGTGGGTGCACTGGATCTTGGAGGAGCTTCCACTCAAATTTCATTTATCCCAGAGGACTCTCAGGAGCACTTCAATACCACCTTGCAAGTGAAGTTGTATGGTTACAACTACAATGTCTACACTCACAGCTACCAGTGCTATGGGAGAGATGAAGCTGAGAAAAGGCTTTTAGCATTGCTGCTCCAGGTCAGTTTAAGACCCTTTGCTGTGTTGCTCTTGCAGGTGTTTAGGCTGAGCAAGTTCTTAGGCTTGTGTTCTCTTTCCTTTGGTGGTGTTTGGAGACAGTCAGAGCTGTGTTGTGCTTTGTTGTGGACAAATGCACTTAGATTTCATACAAAGATCTTCGTATTTGTTAAAAACTGGTGAGAGTTCTATACCATTTGACAAAAATGCCTGTAAGTATTATGCTGATCATGCCAATGAATTTTTGAGAAAGGAGTTTCCACGAATTACAGTGATCATCAGTGTTGTACTGACTAGTCATGACAGTGAGCAAAAAAGCATGCTTATGTGGTTAACAAAGATTAGTTAATGTCAAATTAGGTCTTTCTTGCTTTTCAGTAGTCATTATTGTTTGGGGTTTCTTGTGGTTTTGTTTTCTTTTTCCCCAGAAATCAAATGCCAGTTCCAGTGTGGATAATCCGTGTTACCCTCGAAAGTATAATACGTCATTAACGATGAAGTACTTCTCTGGCAGCCTTTGTACACAGTCTCTGAGATCAGCAAATTACTACCCAAACCAGCTTGTGAATTTCCAAGGAACAGGAGACCCAGCTCTGTGCCAGGAGATGGTTTCTTTATTGTTTAATTCCACCGCTTGCAGAGACAGAGAAGACTGTCCTTTTAATGGAATAAATCAGCCAAAAGCTAAAGGGAATTTTGTGGTAGGTTTGCAAACACAGCATTTCTTTTCGAGCTTGCTTGCTTTTGATTTCTATAGTTCTGAAAGTAACCTGTCATCTACTCCCTTTCTATAGGCTTTCTCTGGATTCTACTATACAATTAATGCTTTGAATTTATCTGGGCACTTTTCCCTAGATGACTTCAATTCAAGTATGTGGTTTTTCTGTTCACGGAGCTGGACACAGGTAAGTGAGTTATTTCTTTGTTTGGTTTTTGGGGTTGCTGGGGTTTTTCTTTTCCTTTTCAAATCTGTAAAAGAGTGATATAAAAATAACATGGACCAGACAAGTGTTCAGAACCTTTCAGAAGGTCTGTACCAACCTCAGCATTTGTTTTTCCACTGTGCTTCGAACCACGTAGTATTTCTATCATGCTTATCACTTGGCCTAGGTGTCAAAATTTCATTTCACAGTTTTAACTGTGCTGTAGAGATGACAGGCAAAATTTAGAAACCATAACATCCCCAATCTTCAATGTGCAGTTTTATATTTATTTTCATTATTTGCTACATAAGCTATATGACTGTTAGACTCTTTCTGAATCTCCATATCTAGTTGTCTATACCTTTGCCTGGGGTTTTTAAAAAATGCTACTAAATTCTAAATGGAATCCAAATATTCTCTAGTTACAAAATCAAAAAGCATTTTTTTTTATAATCTACATGTTTTTTTTAAAAAAACCTTTTGCTTTCAGCTCCAGTTTATGCTGCCTAAATTTGAAGAAACGTATGCTAGATCCTACTGTTTCTCAGCAAATTTCATTTATTACTTGCTCGTACATGCTTACAACTTTAATGCAGAAACTTGGCCACACATACATTTTCAAAAGCAGGTGAGTAATAGTCATTTTCTCTTACTGTTATTTTAATGCAAAGAAGTTTAGAAGGAGACAGAAGATGCAGTCTACAAAAATAAAATGGTCATAAACAGCCTTTCTAATTGACTGCTTTGGCATAAGACAAAGCCATTTTTCAAGCCTCAGCATCAATTTCAGTCTGGTTCCAGGGGTCACAGCATTACTTGGAGATGCTACCTAGATTCTTATCAAGAGCTTTAAGCAAAGATCAAACATTTGAGTTTTAAACATCTCCCCAATTTGTTGTACTTTAACAAATCTCTAGGCAGTGATGTACCTAAAACACGTCACCAGTCAAGATCAGTTTGAGCTAGCCCTGCTGAGCTGGGCAGGAGAACTCTGCCTTTCTGTCTGCTGGTAGAGCCTTGGGGGAACTGGCAAAGCAGGTTTGTAGTCAGTGACTAGTGCTGAAGCAACTAGGACAGTTTTCGTCCGCAGCTGGCTCATCCGTCTGTGCCGTAGTCTGGTTCTCTGGAATAAGAATGTGTTTTGATGGGGTATTGCCTTTCAACTGACAGAGAGAGAAAGCTTACAATATTTGTGTGATAGATGCATTCCCTTTCCTCTCTGCTACCGCACACAGCTTTATTCTAAAACCCTATCCCAGAGTGTCTCTTAATGTCCGTATAGTTTGGAAATGCTTCAGCACTTGCATGCAAAACCAACAAAAGAACAGGTTGTAGATCTTTGTGGCCCATTCTTAACTGCAGTGGATACTGGCAAACTGTGAAGGAGAAATCTTAAGCAACGGCTTCTGAACAGTCGTATCTATTACTCGTGCAGTAAGGAATCAAGTAGGATTTTCTTGCCTTATTTTGACCTCTGGTGGACAACCATTAGCAGCCCTGGAGGAGCTTCCAAAGTTTAGCTGTTCTACCAGGAAAACAGCATGGATCTTACTTTGAGATGTTAATCTGGGCTGGGGGTGTGGTGTGTGGATTTGTCTTGATATTTAAAGGGATACTGTATTGTCCCCAGCAGAGAGGAGCAGCCAAACAGAGCAGCATTTTTCAGTATTTAGCCAAGACTGTAAGAATACTGAACAAAATAAAACCCCAAGAGGCTCTTTTAAAATGAATACCTGTGTTGCCTAGATTTATCACTGGGGGTATCATGACACCCCAAAAGGAAAAACTAGATCTGCCCCTACTAAAATAGTAAGATCTAATATTAGCTGATCAGATAAGCTGCCCCACAGTTACAGCATAGTCTCTCTAAGACTATGCTAGGAATATATTTCCTTTTAATTAGTGAAAACAACTAATGAAAAGAACCTTAACCTAATGCCAAAATTTGGGTGAAATCCAAAGCTAGATGATTTGTAAAAGTTCTAAACCTCATGATGAGAGTTTTTCCCCTCTCTCAGCAACGAAAAACCACCTTGGTCCATCTGACCTCTTTGCTCATGTGTTGTATTCCAGTTCCTGTTGCTGTAGCTTGCTTTCTGTCAGTTAAAGAATAGATATTGGGATATACACAGCTACAGAAAGGATCAAACACAACCAGTAGCTGACAGCTTTGAAGGTGGTACAAGTCCTTTGAAAAGGAAAACAACCTCTGTTAAGTGTAAACCCAATAGGTGTCTTGTAGCTGTCTCTCCAGGCTAGCCCTTGTTTAGTGAGTTCCACCAAATTCTCTTTAAATGCTCCCTGATTCCCCCCTTAGTTTTTGACTCTGTCTAACAGTAGTTTTTTAGGAGGGCTGGGTTGTTTTTATTTTTAAGTTGTGGTTTGATTTGTAGGAGGCAGTGATATGTATTTATGTCTTTTATATAAATAAGCTGACCATTATGGGAGCCTGAGCATGTGGGAGGAGGACAAGGGACACGTTATCTTTGGCCCTTGATCCTGTGCTTATCAAGTGGCAGGATGATGACTTAATGAAAAGGACAGTGGAAAATTGGTAACCTCTGTTGCTCAAATTAGAAGTGGGGAAAGATAGAAAAGCAGGAAGACCATGGGGCAAATAAAAACATACTCCCTTTGCTGTTGTTTCACCTGTTCTGAAGTAGTTTTTCACTTATGTTTAGTGGTAAAATGGAAGTGCCTAGTGTTGGTTCATTTGCAGGCACAAAACCAACCATAGAACAAAAGATAATAAAAGGTTCCTGCTTTGGGGACTTCACCCTGGCCTCCTCTTTGTCTGTGTTAGTGGGACTCTTTGTGGTGTTTTCTGTTTGCTTGAACTAAATTATATCCTAGGATGTGGCTAAGGTGAGGTGCTAATTTTAGGAATTGGCACAGTAGTACTGATTTTTTGTTTGTTTAAAGATTTGTTTAAAGAATGTTTCTTGCACAGAAAATCCCATAATTGGCTGTCTGCATATATGCCACACATCCTTATACCCATCCAATACCTTCTTTAGCCCAGTGACCAATTTTATTATCATCCTCTGGAACTACAAAAAAAAGGGTATTTTTAAAATGGTTCTGTATCTTCCTTGTATATTCCCCTGAAGATTTCTCCTTGCTAATTTAAGGGGCGGTTGCCAGTATCAGCAGTTGAGCTTTTGGAACCTCTTTTCTTTAACTGAAAATTCCATGGGAATGGGACTCTTCTGTCTTTATTTCAGGTTGGTAATAGCAGCATAGCGTGGTCACTTGGTTACATGTTAAGCCTCACGAACATGATTCCGGCAGAAGGCAAGCTGATCCAGTTACCTCTGAAACCTCCTTTGTTTGCTGGACTCCTCGTCTTCCTCACAGCTACGGCACTGTTGTGTCTCTTCTTCCTTGTTTACTTGTGCTTTGTGTCACATAATCAGAAGAATATCACTCGTGTTGAACATGTATTTATTCCAGAATGAATGGACTTTACTGAAGGCAAAACAAAGATTTTATAGTGCTATTAAGAAGGACTCTGTGTTGCCCTCCGTTTTTCAAAAATAATGACAAGAAAAATGGCTTCAGGACCAGAAGCATAAATAGAGAAGAGACACAAAGGAACTTGTGATGTGGTGAACTGAAGTGCTTTTGAAATATTTTGGCAGTTGTTTCTGTAAACCTGATTTGTCCAGTGTGCAGCACAGAAAAAGTGGGCAGATGTGTCACTTTGCTTTGTAAGGGATTACTAGCCTTTTTCTGCCAGGTATGTGTTATTTCTTTGTTCCTTAACTCTGTGCTAACTGCTAAAGTCAAGTGGTGATGGATTTGATCACAATGTCAGTTGTTTAAGATAAAATTAAGTCAATAGGAATTGTAGGAGGTGGTAACATGGTAGCTGTCCTTGTGTGCAGTGCTGACACTCGAAGCCCTGAAGTAACCTAATTTCTGAAACTAGAACAAGCACTGGATAATGACAAGAACTGAAGGGAAAACTGTGATAGAGTTGTTTTTGTTGCTGTTCCAAACAGATTGATCCCCACCACCAGAATGCCTCTGCTGTTGTACATAAGATTTGCTTTGAAGGTGCAACAAAATGCTTTCATGCTTTAGTAACTGAACCTAAATTTACATGTCTCATAGATAACTTCCAGAAGCCAGTTTTCAGTGGAGTTTTCAGTGTCCTTTTCTCTCTGACTTTTACAGAAGTACTTTTGGGATGATCTCATACTGAAACATTGACCTGTATTCCCCACACATTGTCAGTCTCAGACAGTCGCAGTCCATACTGATTTGTCATGTACATATTATTTCAGCTGTCTGGATAGAGTCTCAGATCTGGAACCTCCCAAAGAATTAACATGTTAAGCCCTTCATTCAAGGCCAAGACAAACAGGAGCCAGTCTGCAAGCCAGCAGAACACCTTTTCTGTAGTGGGTTCAGGAACAGGTTTCTGAAGCGGCAGTCATGGCTCCAGTGCCTTGGTCAGCCTGTCCACTGTCCTGGCCGCAGTGTTCCTCTAGCAGCGTTGGGATCTACCTAGCAGATGGTTCTGTCAAACATATTAACTTCAGAGCTTTCCTAGAAGTCCTGCTGCCTTCATGCATCAAACAGCTGTCCTCCTGGAAAGCCCAGGCGTTCCTGACGAAATCCACTAAATCATAAGCCTACAATTTTACTCACGGCTTGATTAATTCTTCATGCTCACGTCCCTTTTACCTGCCTATTGTTTGTAAAGCCTTGGTGGTCTTCAGCTGGCTTCTGAAATAACCCTTGAGAAAGTCTCCTGTCACATCCTCTGCCATCTCTTCCCTCTGTACATTGTTTCTGTACATTCCTTTTAATATTTTAATATTTTAATATGATCTGTGAAGCTGCGAGGGGGACAAAATCATAGGATGGGTTGGGTTGGCACATAATGTGTTTTCTATCTCAGTATTGATTATGAGACAGAAGAACAGTGGCCAGTATTTTTACCCATGAATAATGTTTTCAATTTCTGTCTTCTGTTTCTATATCACCTTCTTACTTATGTTTGGTTGTGGGGTTGGGGTTTTGTTTTGTTTTTTCATAGGCTGACAGATGATTAGAAGAAAACTAAGTATCTTTTAAATGGCAAAAAGAAAAAAGTTAGTTATTTTTCAAATGGATCAGTAGTGAAGGCTTTGTCCTTTCTCTGTTGGTATACTGCTAAGTCCTGTCAGTCCAGTTACTGGAATAACAGTATTTAAAATAAGGCAGAAGGTATTATAAGATGATGGAGTGATCTGTGACATCAGAGTTACATCTTACAAAGTATAAAATTTACTTCAGAATGCAAGGACATTACAGAGGCTTGCATGAGATAAAGGCTTTATCTTTTGTATGATAGATTTGTAACTGCAGCTGGAGGGTAAAAATAAAAACCAGACAGTTGGATGAGAGCATTAAAATGGTTTCTTCAGCTGCCAAATTTTTGTTAAAAAATGGTATTCTGGAATATTTACTTGCTCTACAAAACTTTTGCTTTGTGAAGGGCAAGGATATTCAGATGTGGTTTTGCGTAAGTGAAACATTCTTGAAAGTTAATCTGTTTAGAGCTGGCAGCTAAAGAACAAGTAAATTTGGTCAAAAAATCATTTGGACTTCTAGATATACCACAATAGACCCAGTATCTGTTCAAAGAATGCCTTCCCTCCATGAATCACCTGTTTTGCTTTTCTAGTAGTTCCTTCTTCTCCTTATGTGTATAAATAATCTCCCTCACGTGTCACCAGGATACCCACCTTCTCCATCTTACCTCTCCTATCAGTTTCAACTGGCAGGCCTCAGTGACCACATCTAACTCTTCCCACATGTCTGAGTTGGAACCAGATCAGTGGCTGTAATATTGTCCTGCCATCTAGAGCTGAACAGATCTCTGGGAGAGACTGGGAGGCTAACAGTACTTGGGAATGTGTACAAACCATAGGTTATTTATCTTTTTATACTCTTTAGTGCCTGCTTATGAAGATTAATAAAAATAAGTTATGAAAAGTTGAGCCAAGTGTAGTTTTTGATTTTTATTTTTTTTTTCTCCAGTACCAATGTTTTCATTCTGGTAGACAAGCTGTTCTTAATAGAGGGGTAGGAATCTCTGGAATGGTTTCCTGGGGGGTGGAAATTTGCAAGCTGCAAAACTGGTCCTGCAAGGTTCTGGAATGTACAGGGCTCATTATCTCCAGAATCCATGTTCTCAGCAAGGAAATCGTGGTGGTTAAAACCAAGCCCCTCTTCTAATATTTTATATATAATTATATATATAAACACAACTTTTGCTTTTAAACACTCATACATTTCGCTCAGGGCTGCCAGTGCTTTCTAAGGCTTTTTTTAGGTTCATTGCCATGATGTGAGGCAGCAATTCCCAGTTACCAAAGACCAGTTGATTGAGATACAGATTGGTTAGAAAAATAACTGTTGGGCACTGGGAATAGGGATAAGATTATGTAATATGAAAAACCTCATCTATGGAGAAGCAGCAAGAAATTAATCTGGCGGAAGCAAGGCATGAGAAATGAAATGCATATGGATATTTGTGAAAAGTGACAAAACTTCTCGTACAGCAGTACGCAAACCTGACAGAAGCAAGCAGTAACTTGCACGGCCTGGCATGATTCAGTGTTGATCAAATTGTTTAAGAGGACAGAAAATGAAACAACACTGAGTATGGTAGTCATTCCCCAATCTGGATTGTTTTCATTTTTAAATTCAGTTATTACAGGAACAGTTTATGTTCACTGGGATGACCATGAAGACTGTTTATTACCAAAAGTGGTCGGTCACCTGTACTTCAGTTATGAGTGTGTTTCTATGTAGGAAGAGGAAGGCCTTATCTATGTTACTTGCTCAGCAATATTTGTACAGGTGTCGTGTATGATTTTAAAAGTCATGGGAGAAAATGCTTTCAAGCTCAAAGTCCTGAACTGTTTGATGTTAAGGAATAGCTTGAGTTTGGGTGTTTTTTTGTGATGACTGTTCGAGTCATTTACGATCTTAACAGATGCAGAGATGCTTGCCTGCAAGTTATATTATGTAGGACAGATGCAGCCCTCATGCTCACTAAGTTATCAGTGCCGTCCCTAGCGATGTTTGAGTATCTGTGCCATTGTTTTATGGCAAAAGTCATTAAAGCGACCAGGAATTTAGGCAGCCTCCTTTCCTTCATCTGAAGTAGCACTGGACAGTAATGTGGCAATAGGTAGAGAGCAGCAAAACAAGAGCAGTCCTGCCCTTGTCTCATGAGCTCTGACTTGGCACTCCAAGAACAGAACGAGCACATTCTTCTGGCAGCGGTGTGGCAGCGGTGCCAGAGCAGTGCCTTCTGCCACACACGGCGGGAACTGCGGCGCCACCAACAGCACAGCCCAAGTGCTAGTACGTCTGTACGAGGAGCGCTCCCTGTTCCTGTGCTTTTTGTTCGTTCGTGTCTTTAAACCTACTTTTCACCATCAGGTGGCATCAGCCACTAAGCTGAGTTGTAATGCTGGTTTTGCCCTCTCCGACACTTTGTTCTGAACGTGTGCAGTTCCTGTCTCCCTTCCAAGCATATTTTGTGCTTGCTCTGCTGTATCCAGAGTACTGCCTTGTGTTCTGCCAAGCTGTTCTTTCAAATTCATAGCTGGTTCCTCACTGCGATACGAAAACCCACACACGATCTAAGCGTAGTCTTTGGTTATTCCCTCATTACGGTGTTCTGCCTTTGGAGAGATGCAGATTTTTAACAGATTGTCTCTGGCAACTTTGTTTGGAGAGCCATCAGCAGGTGCTCCCCAGCTTAGCCACAGCACAGGATGCACTCTCCTTCCAAAGTGTCCTTCGGCCCCTGGGACACCAAACCCGCTCCCGTGCCTGCGGTCCAAGCAGGCTGCAAAACTGATCCTGCAAGATTCTGGAGTGGACAGGGCCATGTTCTCAGCAAAGAAATCCCGGTGGAATTCCTGGACAACACTGAGGCTGTCCTTTCCTCTGAGCTCGTGAGGAACTGCGGCTTGCTGGATTCAGGGGAGCAGGACTGGCCCTGGTCAGCCCCCGGTCCCCATCACCCACCCCGCACAGCCTGCGTGGACGCCACGTGAGCAGGTGTGGTGACAGCACAGGAAGGATGGGATGGGATGGGTGGACAATGGAGGAGCAGCAGAAGGAGCAGTGGGACGTAAAAGAAGGAGGTACACAGGAAAACGGATGGGATACGATGGGTGATGGAGTATGGGCAGGAGGAAAGGGATGGAGGGTGATGGAGGACCACAGGAAGGAGAGCTGGGTTAGATTAGATGGGTGATGAAAGAGTAGAATAAAGAGGGACGTACACGGGCAATCAAACACCAGGGATGAAAGGGATGGGGCATGAGGGATGATGGAGGAGCAAAAGAAGGAGGTCTTGCCCGCAAAATCGGATTCGTTACCTTGGGTGCAGCAAGCCAATAATTACACACGCAAAAGAGACTGATTATTTATTTCAGAACTCCGCAGGCCCGGGTGCTCGGTGGTACCCCACAGATCAAGCCCAAGCACCGTATTTTCCCGAGGGCAGGGAGCCACGGGCACCGACGGGAACAGGGAGGCGGCCTCAGCCGGGGCACGGCCCGCCCGGACGCCACCGCGCATGCGCGGGCTGGAGCGGCCGCCCCCGCCCGCGTCCCCGCGGCCGCCCCGCCCCGCGCAGGCGCAGTGTGGGGCGTGGGCGGGTTCCGGCGGCGCGGGGGCCGCCCCGCCCTCTCTGCCCCGGGCCGCCATCATGGTACGTGCGGCGCGGCCAACGCTCCGCCGGCCCGGCCGCCGGGCCGCTCCCGGGGGGCTCCC
>JAWWES010000081.1:41882641-41910157 GCA_035583135.1 Lophotriccus pileatus | reverse complement strand
GCCTGGGCTGGTGGAAGGTGTCCCTGCCCATGGCAGGGGTGGCACTGGATGATCCTTAATGTCCCTTCCAACCCAAACCGTTCTGTGATTCTTTTGGGAAAATTTTTAACGACTAACTCTGAGGGTCTGGGATCTGTAAATGGCCTTAGGTGTGTTCTTTCCTAACTCTGTCAATCCCTGCCTGCTCTCCCAGGTGTTCAAGCGCTTCGTGGAGATCGGCAGAGTTGCCTACATCTCCTTCGGGCCACATGCTGGCAAGCTGGTGGCCATCGTGGATGTTATCGACCAAAATAGGGTAAGCTTTGAGTGCTGTGCCTTTTATTTCCTCCTTTCTGCCTGGACAGAAGCTTGTGTGCTAAGGCAGCATGTATCAGTCCTGAAGGAAATTTCCTGTGACTAGTTTTTTCAAACAAATTTAAACAAATTTAAGCGGTTTACAAAAAGATGAGCTTTAACAGCTGCTATACTTGAAACTTTGATTAGCAAGGTTTTTTTCACGGGCAAGTGATACATTCTCCTCTCTGCTGTTTCCTAGAAGGGGACAAGGGATATCAGTTGGACTTCAAAACTTATCAATGGGATGACATTAATGTATGTGTAAAGCAAATGTTTGGGCGAGGGAACTCTTTCTACTTAATGCTTCTGAAAAAGCTGGAAGAAAAAAAAAGATAAAACATGTTATCTTAGTTTGGTGTGTTTTCCTTTAAAGTTCCATTTGTTTCTTTCCCAGAAACAGGCCTTTAAAATTCTTTCTGTGAAGCTTGGGTTGTACAGGCAAGACTTAACAATCTCCAGTTTTGCCTGCATAACATGTATTTCAGTTTTGGATCGTTGTTGTCAAGAGACTGTTCATACATCATTAGGAAGCTGCTCTCTCAAGTCAAATACAACAGGATGGCTGCTACAAACCCCGTGGTTTTTTTCCTCTTTCAGGCACTGGTTGATGGCCCCTGCAGTGGTGTCAGGAGGCAGGCCATGCCCTTCAAGTGCATGCAGCTGACTGATTTCGTTCTTAAGTTCCCACACAGGTGAGTGAGTGGCATTTTTTTAACCTGTGTAAAAAAAAAGACCTTGTGCTGTCCCTTCGTGACTAATTCTTGCTAAGTCTAGAAAGTTCATACACCAGTGGATTAAAAGTTTGTCAGAGTGTGGTATCACAGTTGAATATATTGAAGTTTTCATTACCAGTATGGGCTGATAGCTGCTGTTCAGGAGCAAAGGAAGTCACACAGTGGCTCAGGCAGCTCACAGTGTTCTGTAGGGGGGAAGCAGTTGCAGTAAATGCTGTTGCAGCTTTGCCTTTGCTACTGCTTAGGTCACTGTCATGCATTAAATAGATTCCCTGCCTACAGAACTGCTCTGGAATTGCAGGAGGCTGGACTGACTCTGTTCTCTTTAGCTTAGTTACTGTATGAGTTTCTGTAATTTAGAAACAAAAATTGCTGAATTTCTGATCCTGATGCAGTGCTAGGAGTAGTTGCTCATCTGGACAGTGGTTGAGAGCAGGGTTGAGAGCACATCCCAGAGGGTCGGAATCAATGGCACAGGATCTCGTTGAAGGTTGGTCACTAGTGGTGTCCCCCAAGGTTCAGTACTTGTCCCAGTGTTGTTTAAATTCTCCATCAGTGCTTGGATGAAGGGGCAGATGCCTCCTCAGCAAGTTCACTGATGACACGAAGTGGGAGGAGTGGCTGTTACCCTGGAGTGCTGTGCTGCCTTTCAGAAGGACCTTGACAGACTCGTGAGATTGTCACAGAGGAACCCTCTGAAACTCAACAAGGGCAAATGCAGGGTCCTGCACCTGGGGAGGAATAACCCCACGTACCAGTACAGGCTGGGGCTAACCAGCTGGAAAGCAGTTCTGCAGAGAAAGACTTGGTGGGCAACAAGCCAGCAGTGTGCCCCTGTGGCCAAGGAGGCCAATGGTACCCAGGGGTGCATTAGGAAGAGCATTGCAAGCACGTTGTGGAGATGATCCTGTCCCTCTGCTCAGCCCTATGAGGCCACATCTGGAGACCTGTGTCCAGGTCTGGGCTCCTCAGTACAACAGAGACATGGAGCTCCTGGAGCGGGTCCAGCAGAGGGTGGCAAAGATGTTTAAGAAATTGGAGCATCTTTCTTAGAAAGAAAGGCTGAGGGAGCTGGGCCTGTTCAGCCTTGAGAAGAGACGACTGAGAAGAACCTCATCAATGTTTATCTGAAGGGAGGGTGTCAAGAGGATGGAACCTGTTATCGGTGTGCCAGGCAACAGGGAAAGAGGCAACAGGCAGTAACTGATGCACAGGAAGTTCCACTTGAGTATGAGGAAGAACTTCTTCACTGTGTGGGTGACTGCACTGGAACAGGTTGTGGAGTCTCCCTCACTGGAGATACTGAAGAACCATCTGGACATAATCCTATGCCATGTGCTTTAGGATGACCCTGCTTGAGCAGGGAGGTTGGTGACCTATTGGGTTCCCATTCTGTGATTCTGTCAGTTCTGACAAAGCATTTACTCAACAGAATGTTCATTATGCCACAGAAATATATGTGGCATTGACTTAGATGTCTGAAGCAATATAGAAGAGTGATCTTCCCTTGTATGAAATTCGATAGGCCAGCATCAGGGGGAACTCTTTTTTTTTAAATAAAGACTGAATACAATTTTTGGCTGTTCTCACACAGTGCTCGTCAGAAGTGTGTGCGACTTGCCTGGGAGAAGGAAAATATAAATGAAAAATGGTCAGCAACAAGATGGGCAAAGAAGATTGAAGCCCGAGAAAAGGTAGGTACAGTGTTTTACTGGATGAGGAATACATGTTGTACTGCTCCTGCTCTGTAAATTTAGGTGCAGTGCAATAGGCTGCATGTTTTCAATTGCAGGCTAAGATTAAAGATAGAAAAGGTGTAGGTTTTTAAAAGTTCCTGCTAATCACCTTCAAGTTCTTGCATTTTAACAGTAAAAGTGTTCAGTCCTTTCTATAACCACCTTTTTCCCTGCGTCATTCCTTCCCAGGAAAGACCTTAAATAGTGAGCTAGTTCAAGTGCAGCTAAACCTAATTTGGAGTTAATTAGAATTACTTCTGGAATGCTTTGGAACACTGAATTTTACTAGTTGTATATATTAGAGTTTCATGACTGATTCTTTTCATACAGAAAGCCAAAATGACTGACTTTGATCGCTACAAGGTTATGAAAGCAAAGAAAATGGTAAGTGTTTGAGAGCTGCTTCTTTATGGGGTTAATGCTTGTGGCTGTCACTTCAGAGTCACGTACAGGTGGTGGTAGCTTTGCTTTCATAGCTGGCTTGGGTTATGGAATGACACCGTGAATGTCAGTGCCTTGGATTTTCCATGCTTCTTTCCATACCACCACTTTATCTTCAGAGTTGGTCAAACCTGAGCCCATATAATCCGTGTGTCAGTCCTCCCAGGCTGACGTACAGCTGAGGAAGGAATTGCCTGCTGATAAAATCAAATATTGATGGGTTGCTCTTAGTATTTCATTCTATAATGAAAATCATTACTCATAAAATATTGGGGTGCCCAAGTTACCAGCCAGAAATATCTTGTCTGCTTGGTAGATCAGAACAGTTTTAGGTGGAATTTGACGTTTTGAATATCATGCGTGGTCAAGGGTGATAATTCAAACTTGATCTTTCAGATTCTGCCTTGTTGATTAAGGCACAATATTTGAGCTCTTGCTCTTTTCATTCTGATTAAGAGACAACTTTTTTTTTTTTTTAACAGAGGAACAGAATCATCAAGCATGAAATGAAGAAGCTCCAGAGGTTGGCTTCTAAGAAAGGCAAGAAGCCAGAGAAAGCAGGGAAAGCAGGGAAAGGAAAGAAGGTGGAGAAGGCACCGAAGGCGAAGAAACCAGAGAAGGCCGTGAAGAAACCAGAGAAGGCACAGAAGGCGCAGAAATAAATGAACTTCTCATCATGTATAACTCTGTGTCCTTGTTCTGATTTTAAAATTACAGACATCCGATTTAAATTGTAATCATAAGTCCTCTTTTATTTCTGACCAAGAGTTGTTGTCTGTCTCATTTGTTAATGTCCAGGTGTTGGGTTCTAGTGTTCCCCAGGAACACGCAGAAAGGTTTTGGTCACCTTCTGTGCAGTTGAGTGACACACACTGCCCAGTACTCTGTACCCAATGCTAGTTGAAATAATTGCATACCCAGTTAACTGAAGTAGGTCGGATCCTGACATTTTGAAAGCAGTCTGCAATTGAAGTTGATTGGGAATGTACAAAATTACTTGTGCAGTCTTGAGTGTGAAATGTGAGAAATAATTACTCTAATTCTGTATTAATGAAGGCATACACTGAAAGTATGTGTTCTGGTTAGAATACAAGTATGTCAGTGTTTGGAAGACTTGACAAGTTGCTGTTCAAACAGTTTAAATTACTCCATATTTTCTAAAGAACTTCCTCTGTTCTTTTAAGTAGTGACTTGGAATACTTGGGTACTTCAGATGTCTAACCCCATAGTCCTGTAAGTGCAGTTACAATAATCACTGCTGTATTAACAAGACAGAAATAGTTGGTTTGTATTGAAGTATACTTGCTCTTCAGAATATTTAAGGTTAAGAGTTTCTGTGAAGGCCCGAGACTAACTCCAGTTCCTTAAAACATGCAGCATATAATTTCTGCTTTTTAATCAAAACCATTAAGTAAAAGGGGACGTGACCTAAAGATCCATCAGAAACATTAAAGTGCCTGATTAGTCTATGCATTATAAAATAATAATTACATATCTCAGTGTCAGCATCCATGCAGTTCTCTGGCAGGAGATATATTTTCTTCATATTGATGGAAGAAATGGTGGAAGTCTTGGGTTATCTGGTAATTTAAAAGCAAATTATTTTTGCAGTCAAATAAAAACTAGAGGAGGGAGAATATGTGTTTTAAAGACTGAAGGTTGTAAGACCTTTAAATATGTTGTCAAAAGCATACTCATATATGTTGTCAAATACTCTGATAAGCATGTGGTGTTACAAATGTGTGCTTTAACTCCTCACACAGTGTTGCTTATTTCAGCTAGAATTAGGCATCTGCATACTCAAAACACTTAAAACTGTACAGTGCAGAGCAATTTATATACTCTTGGAAATAGAGTTCAAGTACATGGTTGATACGAGTGGATATAACAGCTAAGGGAAAAAAAACCCAGAAATTATGCAAATTGGGATTAAAAGCCACGTTCAAGTGTCTGGAGACCTTGATTTTAAATTGGATTTTGAAGTGATTAAATCCATCTGAACTCCGAAACTCTGAACTTGAAGGTAATTTTAAAGTTCTGTCAACCTGGAAGTCCTTTAAGGTGAAAGATTTGTCCCTTAGGGTTGTTGGGTTTTTTATGTACCACTGTTAAACTGGGTTATATAAGACTGGGGAAAAAAACTGTGGAAGTGCCTGTAGAGAAAATGGATGTGCCTTCAGCCACAGTGAGCTCATGAATGCTTTTTCTACACCATCTACTCAAAGGTACTGTCTTTCAAAGAGTAACTTTGCCTATGACTGGAGCAATTTATCCAGTATTTCCATTCCTACTCAGCAACTACTGAGGAATCCAAAACTTTTCCACAGCACAAGGTGTACAGCAACCTGCAGAGCGGCCTGGCAGCCGGGGTTTTTCTGGAGTGGCCTTGTAACAGTACAAAACAGGCCTAGAGGATTGTGTCTGCCCGAGGGCTGCACCGTGAGAGGGGGGCGGTTAAGTTACTGTTAAGAAGGCAGTGTTTCATGCTTAACAAGAAATTGAGTCTCTGTAACACCATGCCTGCCATCCAGGGCTTCTGTGAAAGTACCATTTTTAAGAGTTTGGCCAAACGGGGAAAAGAGCAATGATAGGATATACCGTGTTTTGGCATCTGCACTGTATTTCTGACAGGACGTTCCATGGGAGCAGCATCTGGTGCTGCGTTTAGCAACGCATGGGACCTCTCTGAAACCTGCAGGTTTGTACTGTGGGCAGTCCGCCTCCCATTCAGTCCCGCAAGCATTGGGCCATTTGGGTTGGTTTGTCCTTCTTGTAAAGCAACGGGAACGCAGAAAACTACAGAAGTACAGATTATTTCTGAAGGTTACCACAGGATGGCAACGTTAGCTCTTCGTAAGGTTGTTCCTAGGGCCAGGCAACTGGGCTGCCTTCCCGTACAAGGCATGGTGCCAACCCAAGGGAATGGCACAAACACCTGGGAGCAGTGGACATGCTTACCCAATTCTTTATTTTGCCTTCGTAGTTGACTAAGATGTACTTGGCTGGGCTAAGGATGTAACTCCTTTAATTTCGTGGAGCTGACTGTAAAGAAACAGGATCTGCTGTTTAGAAAGAGCTTAAAATTAACTCCCCGTGTTTGTTTTCTCATTTCACACAGAACAGGTGGTGGGCTTGCTGGGGAGGTGGGGACGTGTACCCTATCCCAGTTTACTCCCGAGATCAGCAGATAATTGCTGTTCCTGTAAACCAATACCAGCAGTTAACAATAGCAGTCCTAATCTCTGTGCTGCAAAGTCTGGGAGATATGGGCAATTCTAGGAGTAGGATTGGACCCCTTTGCATAATCTGTAGTTAAAACATATAAAATGTGTAGTTACTGGGAACCAGCTGCAGTTCTGGGCCGACTGGTTTGCTGGTGATGCACAGTTCTTCATCTTGAAAAAGGCTATATTTAAGTGCTTTTAGTTCTTGACTAAACATGTCTGTTACTGTGTTTGGCATCTGAATATGTTTCAATTATTGAGATGTAATAAACTTGAAAGATCTCTGGATTTACTGATGGCCTTGTGGCAAATCTGGTCTGGTTTCTAGCTCCATTTATTTTGTCTTACTTCAACTGTAGTGCCTCTTAAATGTTTCCAGCCCCATATGTTTCTCTGCTTTTCCCCTGCACAGGTTGTTAAAGTGTCTCTGTAAGCTACACGTGCCTGCCTTTCATTGAGATGAAAAGGTGCTAATTTATATTCACAGCATTATTGGTATCCAAGCAAGTACAGCTTACAAGCAAGTGGTAAGTGGAGCAAATTACAGGGATGGCTGTGAAGTCTACTGCTTTCAGGTCTTCAGCTTTTTGTTCTATTATAAAATTCCTTTTTTTTTTTTTTTAATTTGGAAATAGTTTTTAATGTTGTTTTCAGCTTGAAGTTGCATATACTATTGTCACACTCAGGTAATTTTGGATTTATACTGAGATTTCCTTCTCTGAAGCAAAAAGATCAGCTTTAAGCTGTTTGAGCGTGGCATCCCTAGTTGTGCTGAAGTACTGCAGTCCTTGTCCCTGCTTTGACTCAGGCAGTGGCCACGTGGATATTTTTGGTGTACCCACACTCTTTTCCTCTGAACTCTTAACAAGCTTCATTCCTGGATGCTGTGCAGCTTCCAGTTCATGTCCATTCCTAAGTAGGAATGTGGCCCAAGCTTCACTTTGTGCAGCTGACCCCTGCATTGTATTCTTGTTTTAAATAAGTGAAGAGTTGGCAATTTTTCACTCACCTCACTTTCCGTGATGATATACCAGCCTGAGTGGGCTCCAGGCAAACTGAGTTTGTAGCAAACTCTCCCTCCTCCCCCAAAAGCTTTCAGATCACTGTGTATGTCCAAATTAGAGAAGTCTTCCACCTGCAGTCAGTTATTTGCGCTGATCACCAACCTACAAATTATGCCATTGCCACCAGCACAGAGCCACTTCCTCCTTCCTAAAGTGCACTGTCCCAGTTCTTGTTACAGAGGAAGTACTTAACATTCCCCCAGTGAGCACTGGTATGGGAGTATTTTTCAGGATGATTTGTTCTGTAACTGTTTGGGATCATGGCTCCTTGCACCTAGTGAGGAGAGGCTCATCATGGCCCTCAGCAGAGCTGGGCTATTCCTTCATGTCCGCTTTGGGCCGCTGGTGGAGTGTGGGTGGTGTTTCAGGGCACTGTGCCTCTGATAAAGGTTTATATGGAAGGATCTTATCAGGAAGCTCTGCTTTGATGAAAATGATGGATGCTTCGAAAAAGTAATGGTGTGCATATCTAAATAGCATGAAAGAACATTATCTTTGAGATCCGCTGGAGCTTTACTGAAGGACAGAGTGGGAGGGCACCGCATCTGAATATTTTTCACAATAACTCGTCAGTCAAGACTTTTTAGACCCACTGTTTGAACCTCCTATTTGCAAAAGCCATCAAACAAAAGAAAGGGCCATTGTTAGCTGTCAGATGCTATGTAAAGGTATTCTAAAGAGAGGAAGAAAAATAGGTTCGAGGGCTTCCTTCTTCCTTCTCTTCCTCCCTGGAGTCCCTGAATAATTTTAAAGGGAGGGTGGGTGGTTTTCGTTGTTTATCTTTTATCTCTGCTGCTTGTCTCATTTGCACTGCACATGTGAGACTTAGTTCATCCTGGAAATCTCTGTGGATAATGGAATAAAATCAGGGTTTACAGCATAATGAAATAAATTAAGTCTGACTAGCTGAAAGTGGCATCATTTTTGCTCTGGTTGCTTGAAGCATTTCTCAAGGTCCAGGGCGAGGCTGACAAGCTGCTGCTGTTGGAGATGCATGTAGTTCCTCATCCCAGATGTGAGTGGGCTTCCTTAACTCCCAACCCCCTGAACTTGACCTTGGAAGAAAGGACATTTGTCCAGTGGGTCTGCCTGATCTCTGCTGGCAGTGGGACAGAGCATTCTGCTTGAGTGGGAGGCAGGTGTCAGGGCACAAGGGATAGAAACCAGGAGGTGTGAGGGTTCATGTGCTTCTCCAACCCACAGCTTCACAAGCAGTGGGGCATGGTCCCTGTCAGTGGTGTGGTCCCCTGGCTCCCTTGGCTTTCTCCCTGGGGGCACAGACAGGATGAATGCTCCAAGTGGGAGAGACAAAGGTTCCCAGCCCAATCCCTCTCCTGTCTCAAAATTCCCAGAACCTAATCCTCTGATTATTAGAAACTTTCTAATTGTGCACAGTATTTTATTCATGACCAATTTCTAACCAGGAGGCTCCACTTCTTGCTTCTGTAACTGCAGGGCTGTCAGGAAAGATTCATGAGCCCATATGTTGGTCAGACCCTATTTTCAGCAGCCACAATTCAAAGCTTTCAGTTTAAATGCTGCCTGATTATTCCATGTGTTAATGCATACACTTTCTCCCACCCTAGCATGATGGTGACAGTGGACTTTCCCTAATACAAAGGTACATACACAGCCAATACAATGTCTTTGTGTTCCCAACTCTCAAGCATATGCCAGTAACTCCTTCCAGGAAAAGAAACAGATTGCTTCTGTCTTTTTTTTTCCTCTCTCTCTTTTTTTGGGGGTGGAAATGTTCTGTGCATCAGCTTGTGCTCATTTTTCCCTTGTTTCTGCATGATCCCGCAGGTTAGAGCTGGAGGTTTGCTGAGGAAAATGAAAGAGCCAGTCATGCTGTGTGGGGAGACATGGCACACAGCGCCCATGCAAGCCACACGAGTTGAATGCTAACAAGAATCACAGGCAGGGATGCTCTGTGCTCCTGCCTGGCACTATCCACACTCCCTTTCAGGCTTCCTAAAAGTTGTCTGCAGTTTTAAGCCACACAGGGAGCTGTGGATGGTGCAGGAGAACTGGAATTCACCCTGGCCCTGCCTGAGGAGAGGAGGCGGGGAGGAGCTGAACCGTCCCCTGCAGGGCCCCACCACGGCTCCTCTTCTGTGCCCAAGCACCAGTAAGATGAGCTTGGACAACTCCTGCTCAGGAGGCCAAGGCAACGAGCCGAGCAGCTCTCTGAACTGCCAACACTAATTCTTAGCCCCTCCAAGCCAAATAATTTGTGCACTAATTTTGCAGGTCTTCAGGATTTTTTTTCCTTGATGCTAGGGAGTTTCCGGTGGAGTTTTCCCAGGCTTGTCTGTGGCTCTTCCTAGCCACTTTGTGTAAGTGTGGTAGCACAAGTGGATGGCTAAACAAAGTTTCTGTCAAGTAGGAAGGAGCAGCGAGGAGTGTAACGATGGCTGGCTAACGTGGTTTCATGGTCACACCAACTCGTTACCTTCCCGAGTCGACCACGGCTGGCAGGGCACGTTTGGGTGTCTCCAGGGCAACGGACACAGCACCATACGCCATTTTTATTTTGTAAATGGTTTCATTTAGAGGGACTGCTTTACATATTAGATGAGAAACTGTCTCAACAACACATCTCAAAATGAGACATCAGTGCTAAAGCCTATATACGTCGTGGGGTGGAATTGTTCTTCATCCAACATCCCATGTTTTCAAACAGTGACCAAGTAGAGGATATACAGACACAGGCATGCATTTATTTGCTAGTGAAGTTTGCAGATGGTGCAGGATTAGTGGGATACTAAATAACAGAGATTTGAATCCCTTGATTTACATGGTGACTGTCCAAGAAAATTATTAATTCAAGTGCTGGGGTTTGTATCTAGAAAGGAAAAAGAGAGAGGAAGAAAAGATATGGCTTGTATTAAGAGTAATCACCTCAAAGACTTAATATCTCTTTGTCCCTTCCTCCATATACTTGTGTTTCAGTCATGACAACAAGGAGGATACAATAGGTATTTGTGGGAAGTACAAAGCCCGTGAGCTCGGGGAACGTGTGGTTCCTCTGCAGATGTTATTGTTTTCTCTGGCGTCTTAAACACTGCTTATAAAGGATTACTCTCCCTTCAGGATGTGACCTCTCTGCCTTTTGTCTTGAGTTAGACAAACGGTGACAAAAGCATCCCGGCAACATTAATTTACTCTAATTACTGGATTGGGGATGTGCAGCTTCTTCAGCACATTTATAAAAAAATCAGTGCATTCTGTAAGTGACTTGGGTGGGCTTATTTCCATGCGAACAATGAGGAAAACCTGAGATGCAAGAGTCTGTTCCCACACACAATGCACTGAAAGAAATCACCCACATCCGTCTTTTCCTCCAAATTAGGGGCTTGTAGCTTGTTCCCTCCAGGGACACTGACTAGGGAAGTGGGGCATGGGCATTTCATGCTTCAAAATCAGATGCAAAACTCAGTTTTGCAGCTTATCTGCTTCTCTGCATCTTCTGGGTCCCAGCGCCAGACACGCAGCGCTGAGCAGGAGCCCAGCTCTCTCCTCATTCTGCTTGATCCCCAGAGTCTTAATTTCCCATCTCTTTCATGGCTGCTGCAAAGAAAGGGTGAAGTATCAGGGTCTCCTCTGCAGACTGTTCCTTAATAAAGCATTGAGACCCGTTACCAACAGATACAGGAGATAGTGGGATAGGGAGGGAAGAGAAATTTGAAGGCTTTCTGAGCAGCTCATTTGTAATCAGTACTTGATAGGCAGTGATTTATCTGGGCAGGGGTTGGGTCTCAGAAATTCATTCAAGCTTATAATTATCTTGGCAGATGTGGAAAGTCATATTCATAGCCACTCAAACCTATTAAAGCCTCACACTTTTCTAAAAGGAGGAAAAAAACCCTTCAGCTTTACTTTCTTAGAGGCAGAATAGCTTTCTATTCCTTGTCAGCTCTTGAAATCTGTCCCCTCTCCACTGCCTGTCTTTAGCTCCCAAGGGAGAAATGAATGCAGGTCCACTGGGACAGAATAGGGGAAAAAAAAGTATTTCTGGGGGGGGAGGGGGGAAGATCAGCCTATTTTCATCCTTCTGCAACAGGTATTTCTGTATGAGGAACAGCAAGTGGAAAGGTGAGTCAGTCTGTGAAATGAAGGCAGGATTACACCAGAAGATTTTGCTAATGCCTACAGTGATGGCATTTTGGGGAGCACAGAGGTCCCTGTGCTGCTGTGGGTACAATGGCACCCACAGCCTTCTTTCTCTCCATCAGTTTCCTTGGATTCTGGCCCGATCCTGCTCTTACCTCAGGGAAGGGTCTCAGATCTCCTACTTCAAAGTAATTGCACCTGGCTAAGCTGGATCCACCTGGAGATACCAGCAAATTGAGCCACCCTTGCTGCTGCCCTGTGCCTCACAACAGGGAGAGAACACCTTTTCCTCTTGCCTAAGTGCAAGGTGAGAGGGAGCAGGCTCAGATCTTCTGAATTGGGCATCACAGATAACTGGCCTGAGACTCTGGTGTGAGATGTGGCTGTTTTGGAGGCTTGTATCTTGCCTGTAAGCTGAATGCAGTCCCACCTTCCCGCTCTCCTCTGTCTCCATTTGCTGCCTATATCTCATGGGAGTTTCTTGCAGTGGAGATCACCCCTGGCATCTGATTGAACGAATGGCCTCAGCTAAAGATCAGGGAAACATCAGGGACATCTCTGTGTAAGTAGTAGAATGGCTGTGAGAATGTGAACAGAGGTAGTCAGGGGACAGAAAAGAAAAAAAAGAGAGAAGAAAAGCAGTTTTCAATATTCAGATAATCACTAACTTTCCAGAATGCAGTAGCAGGGGTGCTACCGATGGGATCTAGGGCTGCGCTGGTGGGTCTAGGACTACCCAGCTCAGGTACAACATAGACAGGGCCCTATGGTTTTGGGGAGTCCTCCTGAGGAAACTGGTTCATAATGCACTTGGTTCTCAGGTTTTACCACATTTTTATTTAATCTGACTTTTGCACTGTGAACATCAATAATAAAATTCCCCAGGGGAATGAGGGGGAGAAATAAAACCAAAATTTCAAAACGCCAAGATTGGGGCATTTGTTTTGAGGCTCACTGGATTTTTCTTACTGGTTTGGCCACCAGTCCCTTAAGTCTGCCTCCCACAGCAGCCATCCAGGCTTGTTTCTGATGTCAAATTCCTCAAATGTCAGGCGTGCATTTTGAACAGTTATTTGTATGGAGAGGCAATCCAGAGAGACCAGCCAGAGTGCTTGGCCTGTCAGTCAAGGCTCGCAACGCCGCTGCACCGAGGGAATCATTTTGACATAAAATTGCATATAAATGGTATCTTTTCAAAATTAAGAGAGGGAGACGAAAACAAACACTTCCAAAATGAGGTGCCACCACTGAGTCATGATTCAGCCCTGCAGATCCCTCCTCTGGCACTTGGCTGCTGCCTGCCCAACAGACGAGAGCTCAGTCCGTCTTTGTGCCAAGGCTAATACTGGCTTATTGTTAATTATCTAATATTACTATTTCTAATATAATTAGTAATATTAGGTCATTTTCTGCCCTGGGGGACTGACCTCAAGGAAAACGTTTTAGTATGTTCAGCGCTGCAGTGGCCAGGAGAGATGAGCATGGTGATGGCAGCAAGGCTTAGTTTCTATATCCCTCCCTCACACCCAAGTGTGGAGTGGAGGAGGGTATGCTGAAGCCAAAATTAGACTCACTGCTTTTGTGTGTAACCTTCAATCCACCTCTTTTCTTAGCTATACTTCTGAGAAGCAACAGAAGGGGTAGGGAGATGTACCACGTTAAAGATAAGGTGCACTCAAGGAACCAAGGGGGCATGGAGATACTGGGGCACTGGAAGTGGCAGGAGACTACACTAGGGAGAGCACTGAGTTGCCGTCACTGCTTACACCCACTGTGTCGCATGACCTTGTGAAAAGTCACTGCAGGAATATGCATGGTCAGGTTGGGGAGCTGGAAAACAACCACCCCTGAGAGAGAGGGTTTCCTCCCGTCCCCAGGATGGGCTGGTGGGGACTGAAGCAGTTGGTGGCTTCACCTGCCACAGTGAGGAATTAATAGGTTTTGCTTGGCCATAGCCCAGGGCTGGAAGAGGAAAGTTATCTGAAAAAAAAAGTGCTTTGCAGCCTGGCAGCTGCCTGTGTACCCTGCCTGGCCATGGAGGGCTGGTGAAACCACCAAGTGGTGAAACACACTGCTTTCCAAAGCCATGCCTTCAGACCTTCTTCTCCCAGAGGCTTGAGGAAATGGCATTTAGGATGCACCCTACACCCAGGTGCCGAAGGAGGAGCTGCACTGGCTGGGCACTGCAGGGCTCACTGTGCTGCAGTCCTGACACCCGGTGCTGGTGGGTGTGAGGGTCTTCTTCCTCTGGACCTCCTGAGTCACCCCTCTCCTGGCACTGTGTGCCTCAGACAAACAGGTACTTGAGCACATTACAATGGTTTTAACACATTCTTATCTACCTTTTAGGCAGATAAGAAACCTCCTCCCAGAGCTGCATCAGATGCTGAGGTAGCAGAGCTCTTTGCTGGGCTGTTACTGAAAGGCAAAGCAATATTAATAAAAACCAGCAAAAGGCATTTTCTCAGGCACCTGGGAGCAAACCTGTGGTTCACCTTTCAGGCTCTGGGGTCAACATGGTCCCTGGGGCTCTGCCAACACCTCTGCTTGTCTGGCAGCAGGGTCACTGGGAACAAATGGTTTTGGGAGGAGCACATGTGTCTTCATCTCCTCCTTTACCTGTGCCTCCTGGCTCAAATTTGCTCTCGGTGTTAAAAAAAAAAAAAAAAAAAAAAAAAAAAAGAAAAAAAAAAAAGAGAGAAGAAAAAAAAGCAGCAAGAAGGGCTTTTATTGTGAAAAAGAGACTCTCCAAATGCTTGTTCCCCCCTTCCCAGCCTCTCCACTCCCCTCCCCACAGGGAGGTGGGTCTGGGATGAGGCAGAGTTTGAAAACTCACAGCTGAAGTTTGAAGGGTGTCCTCCCATCCAGGGGGGATCCAGAGGCACACGCTGGCGTGTCGTGACAGAACCCCCAGCAGCCCCTTCACGCGGAGTCGGGAGCAGGGATCGCAGAGATCCCGGAGGGGCACCCGTGGGTGACAGCCCCCGGCCGTGATTAACGGCTTGCGGAGAGGAAGCGGGCTGATTAGTTGCTGCAAATTCTTTTTTTTATTGCTATTTTTAAATTTTTTGTGTATTCGGCATTGATGATGTTGTATGGAAGCGCCAGAGGCGGAAGGCAGCCGGCCCGGGAGGAGACCGTGTGCTGGGTTGCCCGCAGGCAGCGAAGCACATGAGGAGGAGAGCGTCGGCTCGTGCTGCCAGACATGGTAGGATTTGGGGGTTTCCTTGCTGGTGGTGGGAAGCAATGCTGGGTCTGCTCAGGGATACCAACCCCATGGGATGAGGTGCAACGGCATATCCTGGCTGCCTCCATCGTGGGGGCAAGGAGAGCGGGACCACTTGGAATGTTGGGGCGTGGTGAGGCAAGCAAGGCAGGGAACCAGTCCAGCACGTGTCTGTCGTTAAAAGCATTACGGATGGACCAAGCAGATTGTAAGGATGCACTGGGGAGGGACAAAGCAGATTGTAAGGATGCCCGTAAAGGCAGTGCCTGGGGCTGCTGTGGCTGAAGGCACTGCTGTCAGGCAGGGAGGTGATTATGCTTCCTCAGCCGAAACCCACCTCTTTTCAGTGCCCAGGTGGCACTGCTTCAGGCAGGCAAAGAGCATGGGGTGAAGGCAGTGAAGTGCAGAAAGACTCAGAGATTACAAAGAGCCCCTCTGTGCTTTCTGTTTGGTCCCCACAAAGCACACTGCTTTCATGAAAAAGCTACGAAAGTGGACGGTTTGTCAAGGGAAAACTTCATGTCCCTCCCAAGAAATGTTGTATTTCCCTGGCATTAGAAGATTTATCCACATTTGTAGCACATTCCAAACCTTAGGGTGGTGTTTCATGTCATCTGGTTTCAGTGCTCCAGTTTGGAACATCCCTCATCAACCAGTTTCCCGACCCATCAGAGCAAGCATGCACCAGCTGAGCTAAGATGCCCCCCCCTCTCCCTGTTACCACTGTCCCACTAGGGGACAGCCAGGGTGTCACGCTGGGGGGTTGCACTGGGGTGGGGGGCTCTGTTTCTGCTTTGCCACCTCAGCACTTGCAAAGCTCGGGTTGGGCAGGGATTGCAAACCTGTGTGATAGATGAGCTGAGGAGGTGCCTGGAGCCGCTGCCAGAAACTGGTCATTTGTGTTGCTGAAAGGTTTTTATGTCCTTGAGAGTGTGCTGATGTCTCAGAGCATCTCTGAGAGCAGTGAGGCTGTGCCAGACTTCACCAGACTATGTGAGAGCGTTTGTGTAGGGGGGACAGTGGTGTCATGCTTTATACTTTCCATCCTACAGTTTGCATAGGCTGTTTTGAGTTTCTTAATCAATGAACGTAAGGAGCAGGAAAAATAGACAAGACTGGGTCTGTGTCACCCATTTTGGGGTTGGAGATAACTCCTCCCTGTCAAAGGGAAAAGCAAGGCAGCTCTCCCCACACCAGCCTTTTGTCTGCAGTAACACTTTCCTGTAAGAGCCTTCACTGTGAAGCCTTTCAAGGCAAGCATGGTCCGTGCCAGATACCTCGTGTGGTCCCCCATGTGAGAGCGGGGTATTCACTTTTTGCCAGGATTTCCATTTTGCCTTGGCAAGGGAAGGTCTGCTTCTGCAGTCCTTTCCCCCTCCCGAGCTCCTGCATTGGTTGCTTTGATTTTGTCTGTAATCGGGGTTTGCTCTGGGCACCTGTAGGCAGGGCAGTGACAGGCAGGAAGAATAAATCCAGGCTGTGCCCTAAGCTGATTGTCTTGTTGCTTCGTTTGTAGCAAAACCCCAAGCAAAATGCTCGAGATGATTTTTGACTTCTTTCACAATCACCAGGAGGGTGACCCCTCGCAGAAAGCCAGAGGGATGCCAGCTGTGAGCTTCCCATGTGTTAGCATGGAGAGCACGCTTGCAGCCGGCTGCTTGTTGGATCCGGCTGCCGTACATGCCCGACCTGCTGCAGCAGTGAGTGCTGGGGGATGACTGCATTACAGAAACATCTTCTGGTTTCAAAATCCGCCGGAGAGTAGTTTCCACTTGCTCTGTCATTTGCCTAGTATGAGGCAGTCTAAATACAAGGGGCTGATTACACTGTATTAATCCTCTGGCATAGGTGCCAAATGCCTCAATTACCCCTTCTATTTCCAGTGCTCATAACGCCAGTCTGTCTGCAGCTATCTGTCTTGCCCTGGAGGAGAAGCCCCTTTTCTGTGAGCCTGTGCTTTTACCATGTTTGCTCTGCTCGCTCACCCCATGGGATTTGCTGGGAAAAGAAGAAGGCTGGGGAGCAGCTGCCAGCAGGCTTCACCCAGGACAGGTCTGTGGGACACAGGCAGCACTCAGAGCCAAGTGGCAAACAGCTTTCTTCACCTCCTTTTCTCTTCAAGATGTAGTGGCTTAAATGGAGGAAAATGGGGTTGTCTTTCTGCAACTGACGCCAGGGCTAGTATGAACAATTCTGTTTCGAAGAAAGCCCACAGGGCTGAAAGGCCCTGCTGTCCTCCTCCTCCCTCCCCTTTGGAATCCTACGAATGCACTTTCCTGTTCTCCAGGAAGGGAAAAACCCCTGACAGCCAGCTCAGGGAAACCCAAGTGTCTGACTTGGGCAACATCCACTGAAACCCCAACAGAGGAGTTTAGTCCAGCCCCTTTGCCAGCACCCCAAAGCAAGTTTTGCAAGCTCTCACTGGGCACCAAGCAGGCATTCCCACTTCCTGGTGCTGGTCCACTTGGTAGAAATGAAAACCGAAAATAAGTGGATCAAAACATTCTCTCTCCAAAATACAGAAGTAACATGACCTCCAGTAAAATAAATAAAACTAGACTGAGTGCCAAAAATATGTGAGTTTTAGCAGCTTTCCAGGTACTCATCCAGCAGGATTGGTAAACTCACCAGGAGCAAGAAGAAATAAAACTTGATTTTATTTTAATGTATTTGTCCCCATATTAAGTACAACCCAGAACACACTGTAAAAGAGACATGGCTTTCTAGCACTTCTGCTCTTTGCCACTGTTATGTGTGGAGGAGCCGAGGCAGTGCAGCCCCGTTGGGGCTGCCAAGCCAGAGCTGGTAAGCAGCCCAGAAGTGCAGCAAGAGAAGCTACTGGGGTGAAGGGAGTTGTGAGGAAGGGGGTCCATGGCTCTCAGAGTCCAGCTCTTACATCTCCAGGTTTGGGAGTCCCATAGGAATCATCAGTGTGAGCTACTGGCTGCGGCTGGAACCGAAGTGCTGAGGAGCAGGATTCCCGAATGTTGCAGAAACAAAGCATTTTCTTCTTCACCAGAAGAAACCCAGGGGTTTTGAGGCAGTTTGTATGTGGAACTTACAGGGAAGGAGTCCAGCCTGTGGGCTGCAGGCTGCTGCCCTCCTCCAAAGCATCCCGTGTACAACCCCTCACAAACAAAGGCAAGACTGTTCAAAATGAGCGGGGCATGAGGCGCAGATGTTGCACAAAGGCAAGCCACATCTGTTTCACCAGGGAAGGGGCCCCCTTCGTGCTGGTTCAGCAGGCAGATGGAAAAGCTGCTCTGAAAACTAATGGAGCTGAGCGCAACAGGCTGGCCAGGAAACTGGGACGAGGGGAGGGGGAAAAGGGAAACCTGGCGGGATCCTGCAATGAGGAATCAACAGTCACCCAAACCCACTGCTCTCCCTCCTTGATGTCCTACCAGGATTTCAAGGTTGTGTTACTCATCTGTAGGTGTGAGGGTTAGAAGAATGAGCAGAGGGAGAGGAGGGAAGGTGAGGAGGACCTCCCTTGGACCCGTGAGGCGAGCAGGACAGTCTTGAACTAAGGGCTGCACAAGTCCTTGTTGGCTCCTGTGAACATGAAGTGCTGTTTCAGCTCCTCAGTGACCTGGATGATTTGGGTGCAGGTTGATGTCACTTTCAGTGGTGAAAAGTAATGGAGATACTTGCACGTATAGCATATAGCAGCAGGCCTGTGCATATTGGTGATGTGTTCTGAAAGACAAACAGTCTCTTGGGAGATGTATCTCGAAGAAGTAGAAGATCCGGCTAAGTGCAAGAATCTGTAATAAAATCTCTGAGTCTGAACCTAAATAGAAGAAGGATGAGGTGTCTGAAAGCTTTTAGTTTGCTTACTTGAAGGAAAAGAAGTATGGCATCCTGGAGACTGTTTATTTTTGTGGCGCTTTGTGTTGACTTCTGGGATTAAAGTGGAGGGTTCCTAAGCTGCCCTGTACATAGCATGGGGATGAAAAGTGCCCTGTCCATCCCTGAGTATTAACTCCCTGCAAGCTGAGATTTACACAGGGAGAGTGAGAGTTATGAGTCTTTCCTTGTGCTTAGTGAAAAATCACATGATTTAGGAGCAAGGACGGTGTCATCACAGGAAAAGCAAGTTCCTGTGGGTAGCCTGCAGGGCTTTAGTCCAGCCCAGCTGCAGGATGAGGTGTGTGTCCTCTCTGGGTAACCCCAAGCAGAAGTCCTGACCTTCACTGCATCAGCTGCACCCCGTGGTGAGGTGTCCTCCGCCCAGGTGCTGGCCATCTGCTTCCTTCGTGGTGTCCTCTGTCTCCTTCCTGAAGTCTTCCTTCTTCAGAGATGTTGAACAGGACATTTGGGATGCTGGGAGCCTTACCACTCTTGTTGGCTATTGCTGGGTGGGGGGTTTACAAGTCCATGTTTCTGCTGTACTTGTTTAGTCTATAGCTCAACTGTGATCAGTCAGTGCAATAAGAATGGCACTGTTACATACAAAGGCTGGAATTTTCTCATTATTCAGAGCAGTTTCCAGCACTGGCTGAAGATTTTGTTTAAAGTGGTCCTTTGGATGATGGGGTATGCGAGAGGGGACTGTGCTCTGCCTGTGGTTGGGCAGAGAAGCACATCCAGGGTAAAGGGCTTCCTAAAAACAGAAGTAATCAGTCTGGGTAGGGGGGCTTAGAGAAAGAAATAGGACCTCTCACCCCTGGAAAGCAAATAGCTCAAGGGCCTGATGCAGGGCCTGGAGCCAAAGACACGCCAGAGGCTGTGGAGCTTGAGGGTTTCAAGGTTTTTATAATTTGCTGCCTCAAGGCTGTAGTGATAACTGGGAAGGACTGTTAAGGCAACGTTATTCAACAACTTAAAGGCAGCATGTTGGAGCCATCCCTTTAAAGTCAGTGCTCAGACAAAATGGTACCAACACCATTCATCCCTTTATACTGCTGCTGAAACGTTGCCCTTTGTTAGTGCAAAGCACGCTTGTTTTGCAGTTAGGCTATAAATTTCCCTCTGGAGGCAGAAACTTTGCAGACTGCACAAAATTTAGCAAAGCACAGTGTGTTTTAAAGCTCATCCCAGGCAATTTAACTTGGTCAGTCTCTGGTTTGGCTTTGGACATGCTGGTGGGAAGGTTTGTGTGCCAGCTATGAAGACTTTGCTGACTCTGCAGGGAAGGACCCAGCACCATGTGGTGATGTGCCACATTTCCATCTCCCCAGCCTCAGCTGACCCTGCATTAGTTTTGACTCCCTCTCATAGGGTTTGTGGGAGCACAGTCCCCCTTCCCACATCCTCAGTGCCTGAATTGAGCTTCCCAAGCCACTTGTGAGGAGCACTGTGTGGAACTGTGTCTGCAGGAACACCTTGAGCAGACAGGCATGGCCTGCCTGCTGCATCCCTGCCCTGACACCGCGCAGGGTGGCCTTCACAGGGTGCCGAAATGCAGTGGGGTCATGATCCTTCATCCTTGAAGGGCATTTTGGAGGAAAAAAACCCTGCATCCCTGGTGGAAACAACCCCAGACACAGAGCTGGTGCATGTCTGCTAGGAATTACAACCACTTTGATGGATGGTGAGGCCAGGTGAGGGGCTGTCTGTTCTTCGTGCCCCATGGCGACAGAGGTGCTGGTGGGTGGTGGGATCTAGAGCTGTACCTTTGTGCTGGGTACACAGCCAGAGCTACCCTGGGGACTGGCAATCATCATTTAATGGATGTCTTTAGTAAATTCCCACTCTGAGAGCCATCCATCTTCCCTGAGCAGGATAATATAGGAAGGCACTTGAATAATGAGTGAGGGATGCTGGCAAGGATTCCCTTCTGCTCAGACTTGCCCAGAGTCACTCTGGGGGTGGAGGGGTTTTGTCTCCCTCTGTGTCCTCAGCACTGTTATGAGTCCCCAGGAGTGAGCTTAGCCCATGTGCCATATGCCATGCCCTTAACCAAAAAACTTCCTTCACAATGCGAAAAAGAAGAGGCTGCTCACTTCCCAGATCCGATTGACATACTCGCTCTCCCCAGAAAGCCAGGAGCTTCTGCAAGCACCACGTGTGGGTGCAAGGCTCGGGAGACGTTCCCAGAGGTGGGGGGCAGCCAAAGGAGGTTTCCCACTTGTTTTCAAGCAGTCTTTGTTAAAATTGGTCACGGCAGGCTGCATCTCCTGCTGCCCAGGCGGTTTTGCGGTTCATTGGGCGGGCAGCGAGCACGGTGCTGGGAGGGTGAGGGTAAGCACAGCTCTTAGTGTTGCACCCCCTATGCAAAGTACACCCACATACCTGCTTTTAACCTGCTCATCAGCAGGTTGCCTTCGGCAAAGTCCTCTGAGCTTGGAAGCCTAGGGCGGGCTGGTAGCCAAGAGGGACATGGCCATGGCTGAGCCATCCTGGCTTCCTTGGGCACCTCTTTGGGCTGGTGGCATTTACTGTTGGAGGGGTCTGGCAGTGCCAGTGCAAGGGCAGGAGCACTCTTTTCAATGCCAGAGGAAAGCAGGGACTGATTCCATTTTCAACAGCCACGTATTTCCGTGGCATCTCTCTTGTCTCAGGGCTGTTTCTTGCATTCTTGGATAATGAAGTTTGGGGGTTGCTTTTTTCTTTTCTTTCAAGCTTGGCTAAGCCAATTTGATGCATTTTGAAAAGAAATTGAAAACAGGCTTCTCTGCTTCAAATTCTGCCAAGGTTCAACCATCCTGGGAATACAATGTCAAGGATAGCCCTCCCCCCCTGCAACCACACTTAGAAAGTTTTATCTCCAAGCATCAAAGCCGCACAGCTCTCCACTGTGCCTTCAGAGCCTGGGCTGTGCTGTATGTCCCTCTGATGAGCGAGAGTATATATTATTTACTTATTGGCATCCTGGAACAAGCAGTACCTCTCTTAAGCCTTTTTATGGGTTTTGCCTGCTGGGAAAAGGACCTAATTTCTGGCAAAGACGTGCTGTACTGTCAGTATGTCAGCCTGGCAAAGCAAAGCTGTACGTATGGTTTGCATTTTGCGCTGAATTGAAGCCATAGCTTAAACTGCAGCATTTTTTTACAGCATGGGCTCAGAGAAACTCTTTTTGGAAAAGTATTTACCCAGGACTTGAAAATACAGTACTATTTCTGCGGTGTTTTATCACCTAGGTTGCTATTAAATTTGCAATATCAACTTTTTGTTTTGCCAGAAATAACACAGAGAGTGCACTTGCACTTTTTTTGTTTCTTTTTGTTGTTGATGTGGCAGGGAAACCCTGAATGGCGCTGGGGAAGGGAGCCTGTGCTGGCCCTTGCCCAGCTTCATAGCCCAGGATTTCAAGTGCCGGGTGGGAAAGAGATGAAGCTCAAACTTGTGGTGCCCAAACCAGAGCTCACTGACAGGGAAGACAAAGTGGGTTTGGACAATAATGATTCCTTAACCAGTTGGACTGTAAACTGACTTGACATTAAAAACCTGGCAATCGTTGCCATCTGTTTGGCATCCCCTGTTCTACAGCTGTGGTTTAAAAAGGATTTTTCCTGCAGTATTTTGAAGGTTCTGCAAATGGGTCCCACATGCACCCCTCCAGGATACTGGGATTTTTGGGAGCCAGGCTTTTTGCATACCCAGGGACAGAGTAAGAAACCAAAGGGTTATTATCAGCTGAATAACAGAAATAATCACCCTGAAAACCCTCCGTGCAGAAGAAGAGGGTTATGGGGAGTTTTGGTGAGAGTGGGGTGGGCCATGTCTCCCCAGAGAGATAGGACAGGGGAGGTGCTGTGAAAAGTTGCCCAGGGAAGCACAGATTGAGAAGGGACTCAATGGACAGATGCAGATGGGAATACTGAAATTTACAGTTTATTCTGTCCTTTGGGTTTAATAACATAGATGTTATTGCAGTTAATTCGGCACACTTTGAGGCCAGAGGGACAGATTGTGAGGCTTTTACAGTGATGACTCAAAAGGAGTGTAGATATCAGAATATCAGGATCTGCCCTTTTTATGCCACAATGTTATTTTACTGGGGTTAAACTGTAATATAGACATTGCACCTCCTCTAAACTCTTGCTCAGGATGCCAGACTTGGATTTGTATCACAACCAGCCTCTTGACAGAAGTCCTGCTGCCCTAGAAAGGCAACTAAGGCAATGATTTAGCTATGCAGTGTGATGCAGTTAATGCAGTTTAGCTATGCAGTTAATGCCAAGCCCTGAATAGCCCTGCCTGTGATCTAGGACAGGACATCCCTCACCCTGGACTAGATATTTTTTACTCTAGGGAGAGATAAAACAGGGGGTCCCCTGGCAGGTCCTGAGGCCCTGTACCAGACAGTCCCTGGGTCCCAGCAGAGGCTGGTGTAAGCCCTGTCTGAACAAAGAATTCAGCCCAGCGGATATATTTTGCTGCACTACATTGTATCTCTGGGAGAGAAGCAATTAAATGAGAGCTATAAAGCTGAATCACTCCAAGTGCACCATCAATAGCTCTTGTAAGCTTCATTAAATCTGCTCAGTCCTTGAAAGGGAGACATTAAAGGAACACTCCTGTGGTTGAGGCCAGCAGGTTGGTGGCTCCTCTCATCCACCTTGGCTGATGCAGTGTCTTTGCAAGGGATGTGGCTCCCCACCATGGGGCTGTCTGAAGCAGCCTGGCCATTGTGAGGGCACAAAACCTGATGGATATTGGGATAGTGCTGGATCATCTTATGAAGGGGTTCATGCACTGGGGTTGCCTGTTCTTGGGGCTGGAGCTGTGCTGGGGGTGGGTCCCTGTGGCCGATGGGAGCCTTAGGTCCTGAAAGCCCCATGGCTGGAATTGTTTCTGCTTGCCCAGCTGTTTTCTGGAAGTCATTCTGGCCGCTGGCTCTTGCCTCTCCGGCTTTTTAGATCTCTTTTTTCAAGCTTTTACTCTTATAAACAGTCTCTTATCCCTTCTTTGGCAATACATTGTCCTACTGTGCCTGCCATGGATATACTTGTGCTTCCAAAGTAAATAATTGCAAAAAAATGTATCCACTTGACCACTGCCTTGACTTCCAACGTGAGTTTGAGCCACTTGGAAACGCCTGTTGAAAGCAGAGAAACGGCGCCAAGGTGCTTTTTGTGGCTCCAGCCTCCAGAAATGTGTTAGACTGCCCAAACCCCGGTGAAAGAAGCATGAATATAGTGTGGACCAGGAGTGGCTTGGAGGATCTTCCAGTTCTGCCCCATCACTGCCCTCCACCTCAGCCCAAAAGGGAATGTGCCGTGCTCAGAGCAGCCCCAGCACCATATCCATGGAATTGCTTTAGGCCAAAGGGGGGATATGAACTTAGCAATGAGGGGAGACTTGCACAGTGTTTGCTTTTAACTGCCTTTCCAGCCTATATAATTTTTTAAATTGCTCCAAAGTAGAAAGTATGACTAAAAGGAGGGGGGGGAGGCTGGGGGGTGGGGAGGGAAACCTGTGTGTACAAAAATATACACCTCAAAAGTTGTTAGTACCTGTCTAAAGGCAGTTCCTTAGTGCTGGGAATCAGAAGACTTCAGGTTTCACATGTAGCATAGATCATATGCTCATAGAATGATTTGGTTTGGAAGGGACCTTAAGAATATTTAGTTTTAACCCTCCTGTCACAGGCAAGGACACTTGACCAGTTTGCTCTGAGTTCCATCCAACATGGCCTTGAAAACTGCCAGGGATGGGGCATCCACAACTTCTCTGGCAACTTGTTCCAATGCCTCACCACCCTCACAGTAAAGAATGTTTTCCTAATATCTAATCTAAACCTACCCTCAGTCTAAAGCCATTCCCCCTTGCTCTATCACTCCATGCCCTTGTAAAAACTCCCTCTCCAGCTCTCATGTAGCCCCCTTTAGTTTCAGGAAAGTGCTGTAAGGTCTCTCCAGAGCCTTCTTTTCTCCAGGCTTAACATCAGCTCTCTCAGCTTGTCTCCATACAAGAGGTGCTTCACCCTCTGGCAGTTTGCACCCTTTATTAAAACATAGGCAGTCACAGGTCCCAGCTGACAGTTGGAGCTGCCTTGCTTTTGCTGGACACAGTGACGGGCAGAGCTCCAAAGGCCTTGTCTCAGCATGCATTGAGATGTCCTGCAAACATCTCAATGTTGTGGGGATCCGACTTCTGGGTTCAGTGTGCAACGAGGATATGAATCAGTGAGTGTGCCCAGAGTAAGTTCTGAAGGATAAAAACCTCTTAGGAACTGGAAAGTGTTTATATCCAGACAGGAATTTGCTCTGGTTTGTTTTTTTTGTTTGTTTTCTTTTTTTCAATTCTTGAGTCCTTAAAGCAAAATATTTGGCCATGAAGAGCTCATTGCCCATAAAGTGATCCTGTACATCAACACTGCAGACATGGCAACCTTTGTGGCGGGTCAGCCCTTGCTCTGACTGCAGATAATTTCTGGCACAAATCATGGCACCAGCCATACCCCTCCTGCTGCAGTGCCACGAAGGCAGTGAGCGCTTGGGGAACACCTTTCCCTGCGATCAACACAAGCAGAGGGGCTGCTTCTCCAAAGCAAATGCTATTGAGAACTCTCCTGGACTAACACTCCAGTACCACTCTGTGCCTTTCTCTCCCTGCAGGCCCAGCGACCGTGGCGAAGGTTGGGGATGAAGCTCTCAGCCCCGGCGGCCGTCGGGGTGCTGCTGGCCCTGGCCCTGCTGGCACTCATCCACCTGCCCCCAGGGCCAGACCACTCCCCTCTCCCGCTGCCAGCCTCGTCCCCCCCAGGTCCCCCCTGGGAGGACCCACTATCCGGAGGCCCAGCCCACAGAGAAAGGCTCCCTGTACCCCTCACTCGCTCACGGCGGGACCAGCTCCCTGGCCAGGGCAGGAGGCGGCGCCGGGGTGCGGAGAGGAAAATTCCCCCCTGGCTCTCTGAGGATGACCTCTGGAAGATGCAGCTGCTGGCCAGTGGGCAAGTGGTCTCCAAGACCCGCGTACCTGCCCATGGGCAAGTCATGCGAGTGGGGCTGCGGGCCATGGGCGATGCCAAAGGGAATGTCGTGCCAGCCAGCCCAGAGAGGGACTGCCAGGATGGGCGCTGTGGGCTCATCAAGCGCCCCAGGGACCTGTATGAGGTGCTGGCCTTCCACCTGGACAGGGTGCTGGGGCTGAACCGCAGCCTGCCCGCTGTGGCCCGGCGCTTCACCAGCCACCTCCTGCCCTACAGCTACACCGACGGCTCCCTGCGCCCCATCATCTGGTGGGCTCCTGACCTCCAGCACCTGGAGGATGCCAACAACGACCAGAACTCCTGTGCCTTGGGATGGCTGCAGTACCAGCAGATGCTGCAGCCCCACAGACCGACGCTGGTGGCTGTGGATGCCCCCTGCTCCAGCATCCCACACGGCGAGTGGAGCCGCCTGGCCCTCTTTGACTTTCTTCTCCAGGTAGGGCTGCAGTGATGGAGACCACCTGTCCCACCAGCTGTGCCACCTGTGTCCCCCTGCACCTGAGCCTTTATTGTCTGGCCGTGGACTCCTTCTCTTCTGTGGGGTCACATAGGCTGTGGTTTCTTGGGATGTATTTTCACTCATCAGCTAATGCTGAGCAGCAGAGCTCTGTGCAGAAACACTTTGGCCTGAGTATGGTCCATGCTTGGGACTTGCAGGGGAAACACAGGCAGGTTTTGGAAGTGGTGAGTCCGCTCTCATGTGGATGAGCTTTCTGCCGTTGCGGCTTCACTGGCTTCGCTTTGTGCAGATGCCAGCAGCGGCTTGGGGCATCCCTAGGGACATGCCTAGGGCATCCCTAGGGATCAGCAGAATTTACTGCATCAGCCCCATCAGATCCAACTCCAGGGATGCGCTGCTGGCACTAGAAATGAGGAGCCCTGACCCTTTGAACACCACTGATTTCCTCCTCCTCTGCATTAGTAGCACTTAATCTCCCATCTGGAAAATCATGCCCTGCTGCTACAAGGGATTACAACAACATCCCACAGAGTTATCAGTTCTTGGAGGGCAGCTGTAAGGAGGCAAAAGTGATTTCTGTGGGGAAAAAAAAGCCTGTTTAGGCACCTTGGGGCTGGAGCTTTGGTTATCTGACAAGGAGAAACTGCCTGCAAGGGCAAGTGTTAAAGTAAAAAAAGAAGTGAAGAAAGCAAAAACACAAACTAAATGTGTTCTCATTTTTCTCTCTCTTTTTTTTTTTTTTTTTTTCCGCAAACCCTGACCATTAATCTTTATAACCTTGAACTAGGACTGGCAGAGGCAGAGCAGTCCTGGCTGGGCTTGGAAATATTTTAGCTGAAACAGCCAGAGAAATGAGAAGAATAACCAACCTCCTTCCCTTCCCCAGGCCAAAATGCTGCTGAGTGTAGTGGAAAGGCCAAGTTTCCAGGAGAAAGTATCTGGTTCTATGGAGAGTTTCCCTTGGAGTGCTGGAGCAGCACAATGATAAATCCAAGGTTTTCCACGATACTTCCTATGGGATCCTCCCATGCAGAAAAGTCATGTAAAGGTAAAGCGTCTGCAGGATATTGTAGAAGTGAAATAGCATCATTCAAAAATGGATTTAGCCTCTCATAGCCCTTGCTGGGGAAGGAGAGGCTGTGAGATTTGAGACCTATTGTAAATTGGCATTAGAATCTTGGTAGTTTTCCTCAATTATCCTTAAAATTGGGCTTCTTCTCTGTTGATTTCTCTTGGTGTTTGCCATAAGGGAACCCCCCTCTACATGCAAAATTTTACTGGGGGCAAAATGCCAAGC
>JAWWES010000081.1:41862214-41882018 GCA_035583135.1 Lophotriccus pileatus | reverse complement strand
GAGAGAAACTGGCACACTTTCCAGTAGGCAGACATAGGAGATGTGTGGAGGAAATGTAATATTTGTTTCAATGAGTTTTGTGTCAAAATGCTTAAGTGCTTTTCACTGGAGTGCCTCTCAGTGGAGAAATGCTGACCCAAGTGTTTTGTTAAACCTCAAGAAACGGAGAGGTTTGTTAAGGGGCTCCAGTGGGGGACTAATCCTGCTTTGCAAACGGTTACGAATGGAAAGGGTTCCCTTCTCTTCGGAAACGGTTACAAATGGCCATGGAAATCACAGTTTGTGTTTCCTGCAGCCTCTTCTCCAGTGTTTGGTCGGTATTTGGGTTCAGGCTGAACTCTCTCTCAAAGCACAGCCTGTGACTGACAAGCTGTGCTAATTATCAGGCTGAAGGGAATAGGCGGCTACTGTGGGTCACTTCAACTGTAGATCACTCCAGGCTTACCTGAGACCTCTTGGGTCTTACCTTACTCCATCCAGAATTCCTGGTGGCTCCAGGAGCCTCACTGAACCCCGAGCCCTGCCTCCCAGGTTGGCACCAGCAACACCAAGTGAGTGAGTCGGACATTTTCATGCTTCAAACAGAAAATATATTTATTTTATATATATATATATTTATATATTTTTGGTTTATACTTAAAGGAGTGATGCAAACAGGCCTCTGGAGATGGAGGTGGTGAGCCAGCTCCCCTACACTGTTGTGGCAACACGCAACACGTGGGGAGGACTGCTGACAGGCAACGAGGCCCTGTCTGCCCCACAAACCACCACAGAGGCTGTGCCAGCTGCTTCTGACAAAGCTGAGGAAGCTTCATGAATACCAAGGCAGGCTTACTGAAACCAGGTCTGACAGAGATTTAAGTCATTTAAAAGTCCTTCATTCCTCTGAGGGTGTGGTTGAAATGCTGGAAGTTGCCAAGGAGCGGTGGGGTTTCTGCAGGGAATTGGGCTGGGAAGCAGGAGGTTTGACAAGCTCAACAACACAAAGCCTTAGCAGCACCTGCAAATAATTAACCAGAAATGTAGCTAAAACAAGTCACTGTGGCCCTACTTAAATGTCAGGCATGCTCTGTGAATGCACACATCACTCTTTCCCTTGCTAATACTTTTCCATTCATCTTTCCATTGGGACCTGCTCATGTTACCATAGGGATGGATGAAAGAGTGTGTATGTCACAGGAGCCAGATGAAACCATCATCCAGAACACCAAGACTTGGAAAAAAAATTATCTTTCTGAGGATTCAAACCCTAGGTTTCCTTGAGTGCTTTTCTTGTTTTTCGATTTTTGTGTTTGGTTGTTTTATGGTTTGGGGTTTTTTTTGTACATTCATGGCCATGTATGTCTTCCCTTGGTTTCAGTTGGAAACACAACCCATTCACTCTGTGAAAATACAGAGTGTGGAGGTACCAGGCACAGAATGTACCTGAACTCCATCGGGAAAATGTGTCAGCATCACCTTTGTCATCACCTTCTTCAAGCCAAAGGAGTTTTGCGAGCCAGCTCAGCTTCTTTTTTTTGCCTGCCTCTCACTCACTCACTGATGTATGCCATCTTTTCCCATTTCACGCCTACTGAGGATCCCTAGAAATGTTTTATTTTCCTCTGAGCAAGAACAGTTCACAACAGGACCTCCCCATCCCAGGCATATATCCCTACTAAGGTTCCCAAATGCCTCCTGCAGGTTCATGACCGCCTGGACCGCTACTGCTGTGGGTTTCAGCCTGATCCCTCTGAGCCCTGCATGGAGGAGATGCTCCACGAGAAGTGCCGGAACCCAGAAGAGCTGGTCCTGGTCCACATCCTGGTATGTCTCCCCCTCTGGGCTAAGATGAAGGTAGCTGGGAGGTGCTGGGAAGGCACTTGCAGGGGTGAGGTGGCAGCAAAGAGAACGCAGGTCCCATGGTGATGCTGGGTCCATGGTGGGAGGTGTGCCCAGCATGAAGGGACCTGGACTCGTACATCTGCTGTCCCTCAGATACTCTCAGGCCTTCTCACTGCATTAAAAAGCAGCCTACACCCACAAACTGGTGTCTCTCTGCAGTAAGTGAACTTCTCCTTCCCATCCTGCTGGCAGGTCCGGAGGAGTGCGCCATCTCGCCTGGTGTTCATCGACAATGCGGGCAGGCCACAGCAGCCTGAGGAGAAGCTCAACTTCAGGCTCCTTCAAGGCATAGACAGGTAAGAATGTGTACCTTCCTGGGGGCAAGTTCCAGGTGAGGGCTGAGCTGGCACATGTGGGATGGCCAGCAGCCCTGTGTGCGCACCTTCCTGCAGCTCCTAGCCACCCTGGTTGGGCACGCCTGTGAAGCAGGGCCATCTCCCTGCTCTGGGCAGGGTGGGTGGGCAGGCTCACAAAAACATCCCATGTGCACCTGCCATGAAACTAGCTCTTTATTCTGCTCTGGATGGCCGATGGCAGGTTCCAAAGCCTACTTCCCCTCTTTAATTGGCAGCTGCACAAAAATAATGAATAATCAGGTATTTCAGCATTTCTTGTGTTGCTGCTTGTGAGGCATTTTGGCATGCTCTAGGCCTCTTGATTTGGAATTTGTTTGGAACTGTCCTCCATGCTCACCGTGGGCAGAGCTTTAAGCAGCAGGCTCCTCATCCTATGTTCCTCTGGGTGGACCTGCATTTCTTCCTGAAGCACCTTTGCTCAAGTGCCATGCTGCTTCCCTCCCCTCTCTGCCCAGACTTCCCTGTGTAACCCCTTCCCTCTTCTGCTCCTCCTCTGCAGCTTTCCAGCGGCGGCAGTGGCCACGCTGCGGTCGGGCAGGCTGCAGAGCCTGCTGCTGGAGTCACTGCGCGTGGACCGGGAGCTCTGGCAGAGCCAGGGTGGTGCCAAGGGCCTGAGGCCTCTGCTCCAGACCATTGACAGGCGGGCACGGATCCTGCTCCGGTACATCCAAGAGCACAACCTGACGGTGTTTGAGGACTTGCCATGCTGAACTGACCTCCAGCCAGCACAGAGTGCCTGCCTGGCAAATCCCGACAGCAACAGATGTATCTCAAGCCCTCAGCATGTGTGATATGAGACTGCTTGGCTCTCCACAAGGTGTTTCCCCCCCACCTTGTAGAATGCTCTGGAGAAGGAGATGGGATCACAGGGAGCAGGAAAGAGGAGGAGGAGATGTCTCCTGAGATGATCAACGACTGCTTGAGAATGGCAACCGTCATCAAGTCATGGTCTCAGCATGGATTTTCAAAGGAGGGGCATGTCCATGAGATTTTTGGGTGCCTTCACACATACACACACCCATGCACGCACACAAACACAAACATACACAAACAGCTACTATGAAAACTGGAAGCTTGGACAATTGAACATGGACGCTGGGAAGGGTTAAGAAGCAGTGGAAGAAGTCACTGGCAGCCTTTCCATGACTTATACCGGGCTTTTTGATGATGTTTTCCAAAACATCCCAGGCAGAGAGGCAAGAGGAAACCAGAGGGGAACTTCCTAAGTGGATTAAGCAGGGACAACATGCTAGAGCTGAGCTCTCCTGGTACTGCCACAGAGGGGATCATGTGTGCTTGGGAGCAAGTGTAAGCCACTGCTTGAAGCCAGTGCTAGGCAGGACCCTGGATTGCAGCAGCACTGTGCAGCAGCTGCCTTCACACAGCCCATGGTACCATCCCTGGCGAGCACCACGTGCCATGTGCCTCGTGCCATGCCTCAGCAAGCCTGGGCTGCTGCCAGGGTGTGTTCTTGATTTGAAGATTCAAATCCCTCACTCACTCTTCTCCTTCGCCAGCAGGGGATTAAAAGGCGAAACTACCACGTTTGTATAAAGAGCTCCTGACCGCTCTCTTGGGCACGGCTGCGCGAAACTCTTTCCAAGGCTTGCAGAAATATGCTTTAACAAAAATGCCAGGCCATTTCAGCAGAAGGCAATCAGGTGCAAAACCCTTCCTGAGCATGCTGGGACCTCTGGCAGAGCCCGTCCTGCTCCTGTCATTCCTCAGGCTCTTGCTCAGCAGCCCACTGTGATGAGGCACAACAGCATCCCAGCCAGGCAGGTCCTCGGGTGTCAGGGCTGAGAGATAACTCAAAAGCAAAAAGAACAGCAGGAAAAAAGAGACAGGGATGGGTTCTATCACTCCTCACAGTGTGTTTCCCAGCTGAGGCATGCAGTCAGTGTTTGTTTGCCAGCAGCTGCCAGTTCCTAGCCTGTGAGCCAAAGGTTTGCCATCAGGACACGGCTTTTTAAAGGGGCTTCAGGGAGCAGCACTCCATTTTTTCAGCCCTACAGGTAAAGCCTCCATGCTTGAGGCACCTCAAATCACTTGTGCCTTTGGAAAGCCTCAGTGAGTCTGGCGTGGGCACCCAGCAGAGCTGCTGTCCCATTGCCATAGGTTTGGAGAACGCAGCCACCCTTGTAGCAGGGGAAGAAAAGGCAGGTATTGATGCCTTCCCTGCTCCACCCCTCTTAACATCATGTCAGTCTGAGAGCCTGCAAGGGGATGCTTTAACACCCATGCTGATAAGCACAAGCAATTACCTTTTTTCCCCCGTTTTCCTCTTGCTGAAGAGAAGATGAAGTGAGGCGTGGGTGACATGAATCAACAAGCACAAGTGCTCTCAGGAAGCGTCAGCACTCAGCATTGCAGGCACATCAGCATCCAAAGTGCCATCAGCATCTTCCTGGAGTCCTGCCCTCCAATTAGCCAGGGAAAGCCTTTCCCCCAGCACCCTCTCCACCCATGAGTTATCATCCCATTTGCCATGCCATGGGACGGATGACTGTCACGGAAGCCCTGCTAAGCCTGAATTGTGGGGATTTATTATTGGTAGGTGAGCTTAGCTTGCAAGCATGGAGGAGAGTGAAATAACTCAACCTGTTTTCTACGAAAAGCCATGTCCAAGCACGGCTATATAAAGTAAAGGATACTAAATGTAACATAATTAAGTCCAAAAAATATGCTGTGAAAAGCTGTGAGGTAAAAAGAGAGTTAGGGTGTGCAGCATCAGTCATAGATTTGGTTTTTTCTCGTTCAAAGGAGAAATTTCATTAAAAGGGATGTTTTCATCCCATGTAATACAAGTTCTCAGAACTGAGGGACAGGTGGGGCTCTGTGCAGTGGCCAAGGCTTGTGGATTTTGCTGTGCTGGAACAGCAGCTTTTACCTTGCCTGTGGTTGCATCTTCTCAACTTTAACATTGCACAAGGTAGTGGGGATTTTTCTAGTGGGTTTTTTTGCATTTCCTTACTTGTAATGTGAGTTTGTACACACATGGGTACATCTGTAAGCAGTGATGCATGGGAATAAAAATCACTCATGATTTGACAAAGAGCCATGTATGGGTAAATGAGAGAAGCAAAAGCCACGATCTTGCTGAGACTGATCATTAATCTTTAATTTGTCATCTGTTCCATGGGCATGTCTATGTAACCATCACAGGCTCTGAACTGTGGTCATGGCTGTTCAGAGGAATCCTGTGGACTGCTTACATCAGCCATGTAGTGTTCGGTTCAGTTTGCCCCAGCTGTGATTGTGTCATATTTCCTATGATAAACTTATTGTCATGGTTATAACTGTTTTATAGTTATAAATATTCACTTAGGGCCATGCTTAACAAAAAAGATTTCATCTGAGCAGTGATCCTGATTCAACCAAATTTTACTGGATATCATTAAGAATCCCATTGGGATGTGGTAATAAAAAAAAATAGCACATGGTCCAAGCTGGCTGCAGCACTGGGGCAGGATGGCTTTGGGTTTAAGAAGGCAGCAGCAGCTAAACAAGGGAAAAAGAAGTGAAGAAACAAGGGCTCCTCAAAGGAGGGCATCCCTGCAGCGCCCTCATGCTCACCTTGGCACCACGGGAACGTGCTCCGAGAATAGCCTTTGAGAGCATGGGCACACACCTTCCCAGAGCTTCACCAGTAAGGAACTGTTTCATGCTGCAGTGATCCGAGTGACATGATCTGTGTTTAACAGACCTCTGGCTGTGCACAGCCCTTCAGCTGGCAGAAAATAGGGCTGGGGGATGGGAGGCAGGGGTCAAGCTGGCTCCAGCCTGCTGAACACACACACACGTGTGTGCATGCCAACACACACAATTTCACTACTCCCATGCAGCCTGTTCTTAATGCCCCCAAAGTTGGTGACCCCCGGTCACCTCTCAGCAGCTTGCTCCAGTGCTTTGCTGGCCCCACCCTCCATAAACTATACACCTTTTTGCTGCATTTAAGGGCTATTTCTTGAGCTGCCCATTGTGGCCACAGGACACTAAACAGTTTTTGCAGCAGACCTGCATGGCCCTCACAGAGCAGCCTGAGCTCTCTTTGAACCCACACGTTATCCAGGGGTGGCACCAGTGGGATGGCACTCGGGGGTGATGTGACGACCCACCCTTGTGCTTCCTTCCCCTTAAGTGTGGGTTATTACAGGTGGCACTCAGAGACCCCAGAAAGTGCTTGGCAAAATCCTCCCAATCATCCCAGTGCCACGCAGAGGAAGCGTGGGCTGCCTGCTGCCTGAAAGGCAAGAGCTAGCAAGTAAATCCAAATTTATTGTTAAATAACTGGATATAAAAATAATCTGGTTTTTAGAAAGCAATTTATTTATGCTTTCAGTACTTACTTAAATATTTATGCGGGGAAGGGAAAAAAAAGTCTGCTCTGACACAGGACTACTGTTGTAGCAGCGGCCTTTAAGATAAATGGAAGTAAATTAGCCTGATGTTTTATTTACATCCAGCGAGGCAATAGATAAACTCTCCTTGTGATGGATTTTCTTCATTAGCTGGGCGAACGCCTAAGGTACAGCTTTTGACGTTGTTTCTTCCATGTGGTTAGACAAACAGTTTATCAAAAGAGTATAAAATTGTCAGGAAAAGGAGCAGATTAATGGGCAGTAAAGTGAAGATCATTGAATTTATGGTATAAGTAGCAGTATCACTGGAGCTTAAGAAATGGCTTATTAGATAACCGACATGTGTACGCACGCGGAAGCGCCGAGCCCCCTGGATCTGCCGCATTGTCAGCGGCTGCTTCCCAAATCCCAGTGCGGGGGTCCCCACGCTGAAGCTTCACCTCCCTCCTCCTTCCCTTCCTTTAGGTCTGGGTTTATGCCTTAACTCTCTAATTAGAGCTTTCCTCCCAATTAAAAATCCCTAAGACTTTTAACTTTTCAGGGATTACAACCTTGTCTTCATGTCTGAGCTGCTGTAACCATTTCCACAACCTATTTTGTCAATTTTGGCTGCTTTTACAGCAGTGATAATCATACCTGTATCAACAACAATAATGTATAGGTCTTGTGATTCTTTGCAAAAAAAAAAAAACCAGCATTAGCAGCTTATGGATCCCATATGGCTCCTGCAGCAATTACCTCTGGAATGATAATTTAGCTGTCAGATAAGGCAAATGGGAAAAGAGAGACAGGTAACCTGGGAGAAAGGAAACCTTCCTGGGGATGGTAGAGGGGCTATGCTTGTGGGTGCCCGAGGTCTCTGCCCTGCCAGGCATGGGCTCAGGTTTTCAATCTTCAGAAGAGGTATTTTGGGGGCAAGGACGACCAAGAAACAGGAGTTTAGCCGGTGCCATGAATCTCGGTCTCCAAGAGCTGTCTCCAGCAGGTGGCATTGTCTCGACAGGCTGTCTTTTCCCCATGCTTGCCAAGAGCGTCTTAAAAGTTTCATCTCCGGAGCAGCAGATTTCAAGCTGTTGGAGCATCATTAATTCCCTAATTCCCTTGCAGCCTAATCCACCCAGCTGTACTTTATATCCCTCCAGCAGCACTACCTTTTCCCTTCTGTTATTCTTTTTCCAATGAAAATCTAGATTTACAGAAGCAGAGCTGGGAGCAAGAAAGAGAGGGATGAAGGATGGCTGCTCGGAGAATGAAATGCCACAGCACCCAGGAATCTGCCCACCAAAGTGTGGACCCATGTGCGCAGCACCCACAGGATTTCTGGATTGAAGACCTCAAATGGTGATCATGTTTCCAAGAACAGGTCCTCGAGATATATTTTGGATACCTACTGTTTTGGTAGGATTGTCTGTTCCAAAGAACCCATAAACGTCAGGATTTTTGAATAGGCCCTGCAGTCATCTCTGGGATGGATTTTAAAATGATACATCTCTCAGAGCTGTGTGCTGCCAACCAGCAGATAACACATATCCAACCATGCTTTGGGGCTTTGAAATCTTCTGGTTTGTAAGCAAGGCAAACCAAAGAGGGCAACAGCCTCTCCAAAACAGGAGGAGTTTTCCATCCAAGATTATCACCATGTGGTCCTTGGGGATTTCTCTGGGTTTTACTGTTTCACTCCTGACTGAAGGATCAGCCTCACTTTTTCTCGTCTTCCGAGTTAAGCCAGGTTTTATTCCCCTCGTCATACCCAGCATCATTAATCCACGAGATGATGCCGGTGCAAAGGGTTTTCTTGCATCTGGCATCCCACGCTCATGCTCCCATGCACGGGGGGGCGAGGTGATGCATGTCCCTCCAGCTTCTGACTGCAGCTTGGGTTTGGATGCCACGTGAGGTTTTTTCCCTCTCCTCAGTTCCTGTCCAAGTTCCAGGTTAAGCAATCAGACTCACCACTTTACTTCCTTTTGGGATGGGAGGCTATCATTTGTGACACCTGTGTATCACCAGGCAGAAGGGGGGCTCATGCAGCAGGAGAGGCGAGGAGGAGGAAGGACCGAGACTTTCCTTTAAATCCATGAGTTTTCCTGACCAATATTTCTAACTAGTATTTCAGTCCACAGGGGTATTAACTAAGCATATATGTTGCCTGGCCCTTCTCTGGCTGTCTGGAGGAGGCAGTGTGTGCTGATGCCCTCAGAAAGCACCTGAAAGGGATGGATGAGGATTTTTCCCACTAGTTGCTTAGCCTTGGGAAAGCAAAGAGAAACTCTCCAAGGATGTTGGTTCAGTCCTGTCCCCACCCAGTCCAGCCAGATGAATATGGGTGGATTTCAAACCAGGTACAGGGAAGAGCCCAAGGAAAACCTGAGTCCTAACTCTGCCTAGCAAAGGAAGTGCCCACATGGGGGTATTTCCCCAGTGAGAGGTGAGCACCACGGCTCCACTGTGCTGCTGGCCAGGCTTTCTGCTCAATCAGGCATGGGACCACCTCTTCCAGTCCTGCTTCTCAAGTGAGTTTTGCTCCACTGGATTTAATTTTTGGCCATATCCAAGCAGGGATGGAGTTTTTATTGAAAATGAGGCAAGTGGATACAGTGGCACAGGCTACACTGCAGATGTTGCTGTATTTTTGCATGTGTTTGATTTTAATTGCCCATTCTGGCAGCATCAGGGAAGGCTTGGAGTAAGAAAAGCATGTCCCAGGGCTCTTTATGTACATAAACAATTGGAGGTTTACTGCCTTGACCTTCCCTGAAACAAGTTCTTGGCTCCTCTGAGTTAAATCATGGCAGGAAAAAAAGGAATTTATTAAGCTGAGCTACTGATTTGGGCATCTAGGAAGTGCATCTACGTGCCAACAAGATACCAGGAGGCTGAGATTTGCCACAGTTGGGACAAACCTTTTTAATGGTTTTTGTTCATTTCACTAGGGTCTGCCAGCTCTGTTCCTTGCCTACAGTAAATATTCTGGGAGCAGGGAAATGGTGATAATATTCAATTTAAGGCACTTCAGCGTGGTTCCCTTGATTTGGAGTGAGGAGGAGAGGTGGTGCGAAATGTACGCACAGAATGGACCACTTAGGTCAGACACTTCCTGCTTTGTCTTCTGAGTGTGAAACCTGGCATCACATGCAAAGATCCACAATCAGGTGTTCAGGAAGAGTTTATCCTGCCCACCTGAGTCGAAGTTGTATGCTCAGGGTGCAGAAATCAAAGGTCTCTTTTCCCGCACTGATGGCCAGAGCAATTTGCTGAGGAGCTTGATTGGAGGGATAAGATGGGGTAGATTGTGCTGCTTCTTCCTTACCTCAGATAAAAGAGATTAAGGGACCTTAAGCAACACTAACTGATCTCAGAAAATTTAAATGTGCAGACACGTGTCCATAGCACATTGAGACAGGAGCCCCAGAAGCCTGCTTTCCTCCACTGGCAAGGCCAGGGGTGTTGGCACAGGTAAGCTATGCACTGCCACAGACGGCTGGGAGCCTCTGCAGGGTGCTGCAGCTGGTGCAGAGGGCAAGCAGCCCTCTTCATCTCAACCAAAATCACATCACCCTGACCGCAGGCTGTGACACTCTCACCTCAGCAGGACCAGGAGGTGCAGCACCCACCTCCATCACTGTCAAGGTGTCAGATCCCAGCCCCTGCAGCACCTCACCACGCTGGTGTACCCAACCCCAACCCCAAGCCCAACTCAGGCAGTCCTGGCTCTGAAGGGGAATCCGACCAGCAGCCTTGCATAGGGACTTTGCTGTGCTCTGGGTTATCACCAGTTCCCGTCTCAGGTGCTGGCCTGTCCACCTGTGAGCCTTCTTTTTTCCCACCACACATCCTGTGGTGTGCTGCAAGCACTTTGCACGTGCCAAGGATGTTCAGAGGCAGCTTGGGAAGAGCTGGTTGATATCTGGGGAGTGCTGTGCCTGTGGAAGATGTCATCACTCACAGTCCATGCAGGGGCACCATATCAGCTGCAGACTCTCCCCTGCCTTTATTTTTCCTCCACTTTCAGAAATGGGAAACAAGCAACATGTGTGGGAGATGTCTCTACTTCAGCTGGGCATGGCCTTTTCAAGCTAATTACTGTTCAAGAGGTGGGAGAAAAGCTCCAAAAACATGTGGGTGTGCTTCTGTGGTGGCAGAACCCAGGTAGGCAATGTGGCTTCACCCCCTAGGGCTCCACTCCAGCCTGACCCCAGGCTGTGCAGAGAAAGAGGCTGCTCAGTCCTTCCCCGCCTCTCCCACCTGGTGATGCTTTTGCACATACCCTGCTAAAGGATTTCATCTTCCTGAGGCGTTTTGATTGCTCTCAGCAGAGACTGCCTTTTTTATGCCTGCGGCGTTATCCCTCCCCTGCCCCTGCCTGCTCGAGCTGCCTCTTGCACGCTCCACAAAGCATCCAGGCAGTCTTCTATTTTAATTGCCTTTGCCCACCTCCTGGCCTTCCCTCACATTAGCTTTAGGGGTTGTGGGGCAGTGGAAGGGCTGGGAAATAAGGAACATTTGAGCACTAAGAGGCAGAAGAAGAGAGGTAAGCAGGTACCTGCTGGGCTGGTGGATTTGAGCCCTGGCATGGTGTGAGCAGATGTGCCAATGCAGGCACCTGCATGGATATGGGCAATAATTTCTCTGTCTTTGCAGAGCTACAGCCTTGAATTTTGCCTCTTTTATTCTGTAGGGACACTGACTGCAAAAAACAGATGCCATCTGTCCACCGTGCCTTGTAAATCAGATTTTAATCATCTCTGGGAGAGGGCTGTCTCCTGCTGAGTGCTGCAAACCAGCTCTGCAGGAGTTGCTCTGCAAAATTTACATTTCTGAGATAGATTAGTGTTTAGGGCTCCAGCTTCATACTGAGGAGGCTGAAATTCGATTTCTCCCCCTCTCACAGATTTCCTGGTGGTGGAAAGTGGCTTAGGCCGTGCCTGTGTTGATGAGATCAAGTGCAGGTCTGGTTTCACCTCTGGGATGATCTCCCTCCCCAGCACACACTGCAGCATCCAGTGTGAGCTGGGGAGCTCCCATGGCCAAGGACACTATCAAGCTGGGACAAACAGAGGCACCTCCAAGATCCAGTTTTGCTCCATGAAAACCGAACCACCGGTAGCAGAGACGCTGGTGTCGGAGTTTCCGTCTCCACTGGCGCTGCCAGTGACTGACTCACACCAGCCACGGGCTTGCTTGGTGGATAATGCCCTTGTTCCAAGGGCTGCTGGGTGCTGCAGTAGCTTACAGTGGCCAGGGAGGGAAATGGCACAAGGTCTGACTTTGTCTGATCTCGTACAGCCCTTATACAATTCTATAAGGCAAACAATGTCTTCCTACAATAATAAAATGGGCAGCCGAGGATGCTCACAAGTACAGGTGAACTGTCCTACTGTCCTTGTCCTTTTTTTTCCAATAATTATATGTTGCAAAATCATTGTTGGTATTACAGGGAGGATGCAAAGCTACCTCTCTGTAAGGAATCAATAATTTATTTTCTTCTTCCCTCTATGAAAACAATACCATTAAATCATGTTGGTTTATTAAAAAGGCAATACCCCCCAAGCACAAATGGCAAGGCTGATCACAGCCTGCCTGTGGGGAGATACAGCTCTTTTATCCACAGCCTCTGTGGACTTACTTTTCAAAAAAGAGCTTAGCACAGCCTCTACAAACATGGTTATTTATTAGTTGGCCTTGCCAAGTTTTGAACCCCCCCAGAGGTACCCGCAAGAGCAGAGCAGACAGAGCCCAGCACTACCAGCTGGAAGCTTTGAGACAAGCCTCTTCCCCTTCTCCTCCATCCCAGCTAGCCTGTAGCTCACTCACCTCTGCTGTTTTACACAAAAGAAGTTCATCCTCCCAGACCATGAATGGATGAAGGTCTGGGCAGGGTTCACGAGGCTGGTATGAGGTGTCTGATGAGCAACTTCTGGAATTAAGGACATCAAAGCCAGTTTGCACAAATGGGCTAATGACAGGTAGTGTGGTACCCAGCTAATGGGGAGAGCCCATTCTTGACTGCACAAGCCCACTGCAGTGCTGGGGTGCGTTCTAATCAGCACTCAGATATCAGACAGGAAAAGAAAATATTTCTCATCTTTTTTCATGAAGATTCAATTCTTCATTCCACCAACACCCTGATGAGGCACCTTTACAAATAGAGGTGTCATGAATAAATATTTTCAAAATAACTAACTTAAATGTTAAGAAAACCTCCAACATCTCTGTTCTATAGCTAGTAGTTGTGGAGCTGGGGTGGGGAGAAGGTGGAACACCCTCTTTCCAGAGGACCAAAGGAGACCATGGATTAAACCAATTATTGAGCTGGTTTCTAATAAGCCTGCTGCAGCTTTGCCAGCTGGATCAAAGAAATTAAAATCCTTAGGCAAGATAAATATTTCCATTCAAATCCTATTAGTCTTCCTATTCCCCAGCCTTCCCCCAGATCTTTATTCCTAACCCAGATGCTCAGCCCAGTCTCAGTTATGAGGATGCCTGGACTGAGGTGTCACACCTATTTCCAGGTGAGACTGTGATGTCCGGAGGATGTTGGGACCATCACCTTACTGGAGCCCAGGGAACTCTTACCGAGGCTGGCTTTGTCTTACACCCCTCCATGAGATCCTTCACTTGTGGCCCTTCTCACAGGCAGCATCATTTCTCCCCTCTTTCTCCCTCTGCAAAAGAAGATAATTTAAAGACTAAACCCTGCTGAGAAATTAAAAATTCATAGGTCCCTTGAGACACGAGGTACAGCTATACAACCAACTGCATGAGCAGGGAAGCAGCTTTTCTGCATGTTGGGGGAGGTTTGGCAGGTAGGAAAATATTTCTCAGCTGAATATTCTCCCTCTGGTTTGGATTAATAGCTTGGGTCCAGCTTCACTCCTCCCATAACAAATAAATTTTAAAACATAACTAGCCCAAGAGAAGAAGTATCTGCTGGATGTCTTCTTAACGCCATAATTTTTTCCTCTGTAAAGCATTCCTCTTTCAAAAGCTCTCTGGCTCGTCACAGCTCATTTTTCTTGGATTTTATAAAGGTGCCTGTACTGAGCACATGCAGACAGACAACCAAGTTCTCATGTGGTGACATACACGATACACGTGGCAAAAAGAACAAGGCGAGCTGTTCCCGGCAAACAATTTATTTCTGCTTCTGAATTTTCAATGAGGAGACACAGACATGGGTTTTTTTAAAATATTCAGCTATTAGTCAAAATTATTTGACACTCCACATGGCTGTATTTAGCTCTGTTGCTATTCACCCTGCAAGGCAAGCTCTCACCACCAGTGTCCACAGTCCCTTTGCCACCACTCCTGTCACAGGCTTCTCCTACCCAGAGGGATGGAGGTTTGGGCATTTTTTTCCCATGGTTTTGGGATCTTCTCCTGCTCCAGAGAGGACCCTGAGCTGTGATTAAGCTGCCACTGAGAGGGAGCACTGTGGGAAGTTACTAAACAAGAACTCAACACAATCCTTTGCACTTCTCTTAAACAAATAAGCAATAGATCTTTCCTTCAAAGCTGATAAAACACTCATAAGTTCTGCCTTTCAACCCCAACAAAATCCCAGCAAGATGCTGCCAAAGAGATCCTTAAACCCAAGCACTGAACTCCATATCGAAATATTAGCACCCAAACGCAAGAGAAATGTGTTCATTTTTTTCAGTGTGCCTGGGAAAAGCTGGACTTTGGTGGGCTTGATCTTTCACTTTTGCCATCAGGTGGAAACAGATGTTTCGCCTAAAACCTGGTAGTTATAAATCAGGTCTTTGAACTCCTGCAGAGAAGTCATCGAGCAGTTCTCAGCTTCAGGTGTGGCATGGGTTTGGACAAACCTTTATCTCCGTTTTAGCAAAACGGAGCAAAACAGAGTGTGCTAAACAATTTTTTTTTAGTCTCCCTAAATTAAACCCTTCATCGAGTGCCCTTTACTACTCATCACTCTGTCTCTAAAGGTGTGAGAAAAGAAGTAAATATGGAGAATAAAGGGGGACACAAGTGGTTCCCACTGAAATAACCCTCTTGCATGGAAGAGGTCCTCACGCTGGGGGGAGAGCTTGAAACTCACACCTCAAGGAGGAAACAATTCTGATAAATGATGGGGAGCAAGGCCAGCACATCCACAGGTGCTCCACAGCCCTTCAACTTGGTCAGCAAACAGTGACAGAGGAGAGGGAAGCTGCCACCAAATGCAGAGAGGCTTTAATCCCACTTTTGCAAAGAGTGCTAGAGCAAACTTTTGAGGTGGGAGGTGCTGCACCGGTCCCGTCCAGATATGGCAAAGCCTGGACTTACACATGCAAACCCACTTGGTCCTTTCCCCTGCTTGCTGCTACTCTGCTGACACCAGGGGGGCGACTGATGAGAGCTGGCAGGAGCCTGGGCACGCGTCTGAAAGCCAGAGAGAAACGGGAAAGACGTGGCGTTAATTATGATGGCTTGGGACCAGCTGGAACTGTCGTGCCGAGTTAACTGAGGAGAAAACAGCTCAGGGCTCGGGGGTGAGGCGACTCGGGGGGCTTGGCAGGGGACATCAGATGAAAACCACCACCATGTGCCATTCCCTGCCCTTTCCCAGCCTCCACCCTGTAGCATCACCCTGGTGTCACCAGGGACGCAGCTTGGATAATGGGAAAATAGAGCGAGCCCACTGGCAGCAGTGTTTGCCTTTGAAGCCCTGCCATCGCATGTGGGCTCCCAGACTGGCAGGGTTTGAGCTGCCTTCTTAGCTAAATCGGGAAATTAATTACCCTGAGCCACAACCCCAAGTGAACGATGGGCAGCTCGGTCTCAGTGATGCCTGGTTTCAAGTGACTAAATCAAGCTCAGCAAAGTAGTCCGGAGCCTCGTCACTTGGTGTGCAGCAGGACTGTGGCTTTCAGCAGGCAGGATGTTGAGGGAAACGCCATACACTGAAGGTCTGAAATAGCTGGAGCCCTTGACAGCTAGAGAGCTGAACTGGAGTAGCAGCAGACACACATCAGGTGGATGTAGATGTAGCTGTGTGGTTATTTGAATGCTTTGAATGGAAATGGACAACACCTATTAAAATAAATGGCATTGGGTTTATGCTTCTTTTTGCCTCTGTTTCAAGCAGATTTACAATTACCTTGCATTTATGGGTAGTTTACATTTTTTAAGCATTTCAAAACAGTTTAGCCTAAAAACATGCGTTTCAAGTCTGTTTTAATCTTGTGGTGAGGAACAGATTCCCCTGTGAGTCAGGGAGCTTTCTGAGTTAAGCAATAAACAGGTTCCTTTTATAGCCACTTTCAGATCTGCCTTTGTACTGTAAATCTGTGCAAAGGTAAGTAGGCTCCCAGGGCAGCCCAGGTGGTGGGAGCCCCTGATTTCACAGCCCCAGCAAACCCGGCTGTGCCTGCAGCACTGCACACATATTTCATGGGTCTCTGCTTTGGTCTTTTCCCTGGTAAGCAGTTGTGTTCAAGGGCCCGGATTTTATTTGTTCCTCCACAACCTGTGTGGTTGTTTACATGAAGGCAATGGGTATGAAAAAGGCTATCAAACCAGAACCAGGATAAAAAGGCAAAGGCTCCATGGAGCTGCAGTTGGATGCACTGACTGCTCCAGTCTGGGTTCAGGCATGTTTGCTTGCTCCTGAAGCTGCTGATCATCCAGTGGTGGTAATATTTTCCTACAGATTATACAGGATTGGCTGCAAGGGGTTCTTTTTATTTCCAGCATGCAGAGAGGGTTTCCAGGTAAGAGGCTTACGTAGCCTGGAGCAGCACAAATTGAGGGGCACTACTGCTCCGTGCGGGTCATTTCATGGGGCTTTTTTTCCCCTGAAAAAAAGAGAGAGCTTTGAAAGAGAGCTGAGAAAGCAGACCCAAAATCCTGGCCTAGAATTGGGTGGCTTGTTTATGTGTGGTGCTCACCCATGGGGTCCTCACCTGAGCTACTGGTGATGATGCATCAAACCGGTCACTAATATCCTCCTGCTGTTCATGGGATAAGGATCAACTCAGCAGGAGTGGGGTAAGACCAGTGGTACTTGCCTTGGGAAAAACCATGTAGGCAGCTGTGTCCATCACAGCCTGGTGTTATATACCTGCCAAACTCACCTACACCACTGCTATCCTAAGTGTAGTCTGCTGGTCAGAGACTTCCCAAACCTGAGCTGTAAAAAATACACTTTTTTTTTCTGAGGAGAACACACTTAAATTAGGTCCTTACTCAGGAAGGTAATGGCACATAGAAGGGAAACATGCAATATAGAGAATGAAGCCAACTGCTCTTCTGAAGTTTTCTTTCTGTCTACAAGCTTAGCAGAACAATTTTGGGTGGAAAAGGCTGAGATTTTCACCAGAAATTCTGCAGTGCAGTCAGAGACTCTCAGGTCAGCCCCACTGATTTCCCAGCGCCTCCTAATCTCTCTGATAGAGCTTTTGGTTTGTTTTTTTTTTTTAATGCAGAAGAAGGAAAAGTTGTCAGAAAAACAAAATGTCTTCCATAGAAGTGGCTGGCCTGAGATGTGCAACCACAGTGTTTGGCCCCTTGGAGTTGTAGCACAGATGTCTCTTTGTCCGCCGTCTCCAAGGACACAGCATTTTCCAGTCATCAGCATCAACCATATGTCCTGCAGTCACTTTCTGCCCAAAATGAAGCAAGTGAGAGGTGGGAAAAGAACAGGAACCCAAAGCACCTGAAACCCTCACTCCCAGACAACTAAATCCCATTATTCCCCTCAAGCAGAATGCATTTCAAATTGCTCCACTGAAGCACCATAATCCTGAGGAAGGAATTTGGAGGAAGAAGGAAGGAAAGAGATTTTTCACAGCTGTCTGGTTCTGAAACTGAGAAGTATTCATGTGTGGAGGAAAGCACCTTTCTCTGTCAGAAGGAAATACATGAAAAAAAATGTTTAAGAAACATGGAAGCAGCACTCATCATCCATTGTGCTGTACAGGTGATGCTGTCAGGGGGTTCCTGGCCATGGCTGGAGATATGCTGGTGTTTTCCCATTTCCCAATAGGCTCCCCTCTGCCTAAAGTCCAGCTCAAATTTTTCATCTTCTAATGGCAAAACAGAAGATGGAATCTAGAGAAGATTGAATAAAAAGAACAAAGGAAACGGAGGAGGAGGATTGGGAAAAGAGCTTGTACAAACAACAAACTTCCGTGGCTAACTGACCTCTAACCTAAAAAAACAGGAGACTCTTCAGTAATTCACCCCAGATGACAGTGCCCTGCATACCACCCCCCTCTCCTCCATGCTTCTTGAAGTGAGAGTCCTGCAAAAAAACAGACACATTCCACAAAAACTTTTGTCCAGATGGCCACCAGTGTCCCTGCCCTGACAGTCAGCTTGAGCAGCAGCCTGAGCCTCTGCTTTCTAACGTAGGTCTGTCACACCTTGCCACCAAGCAGCCAGGATCCCTGAACACAAGCAGACCCCATCTCTGGGGGTGAAGGGTGGGGAAAGGCCAGTGCTCAGCTCTGTTTATTTCAGCACTGGTGAAATCACCTCAGCACAAGGGATCCACAGGAGTCCACATAGCAGCTGCTGTCTCAGCACCCACTCCTGGGTGGCAACAAGGACCTGGCAGGTTTTTGCCAGGCAGATTGAAGCAGCAGGAGGAATTGACTCATCATGGGAACGTCACACCGCTAGAAACCTCCACAGGATAACACCATTGGAAATTCACAGACACCGGGAAAACAACATTGCTGCTGGTGATGGAATGCCTGCAGGATGTCCCTCCTCCATCCACCTTACTGGCCAAGCTGGAGGAGGCAACTGTTATTCCTAGGGGCCAGAACAACATTAAAGTAAGGAAGGACAAAGGAACAGGGAGCCTCTAGGACAGAGAAGAGAGATGTGAAACTGAGTGAGTGTGTCTCTGATGCTACATTATGCACACAGGGACACGGCGAACCCAGAAGGTAAAATCAGGCAATTGGAGCGAGCTGTTTGAATGCACACCAAACAAAGGGAAACTCAATTAAATTTTAAAGGCAACACATTTGAAAACGGCAGGACTAAGCGACATTTAAAGGTGGCGATCATTGCCAAGTTATTTCGAGCAAACAGGAGGCTATTCTGTGTATCTGTTTGAACATGCCAACAACTAATTTGGTAATCAGCATGTTCTGAAGGGACGATTTGAGAGGGTGACAAGGAGGGCCAGGCCCTCAATCAGTGTAAATTCACGCTGGCTTGCTGCGTGGCAGCCAGCCCCACGCTAGCAGAGGGTTTGGCTCAAGCCCCCTCAGGGGGGATGTGCTGGGGGAGGCGACTTCTCTTACATAAGGACGGTGATGTGCCTCACACACGTGCAGATGGTGATGCTTCTCTTACCACCCACAGCACAGATGGACTGTCAGTCATCACACTGAAAGCCATTCCAAGAGCGTGCCTACCCCAAGTCCAGCAGGGAAAATTAAGTGCTCTTTTATCCACTAAGCCTACCCTGCCTTATACCACATAGACACCAAAAGGAAAAATATTGTGGAAACATGTCTGCTAGTTACAAAGCTCAGAAGATGAGATAGAGTAGAAAAGATGCTGAAGTCACCCTTTTGTTCAATATAAATTAAATGATGGTGTGCTTATGGAGTCCCTTTCACCCATGGATCCTGGAGAACAACAACCTCCCTGCTGCGGAAATGGACCAGCTCCTGCCCTGAAGAGGTTAAAGGCCTGGGTCAGAGCCCTTGCCAGTCCACCTGTGGTAAGTGTGGCTCTGCCTCAGAGCCATCTATGCCAGCAGCCTACAGGGTCTTAAAATTATTTATTTCCTAAGTGTCTTAATTTAATTTAGGTCCTGTGAGGTGTTGTTGTCTCAGGACAAGACATTCGCAGATCCCAGAGCAGTGGGTAGGCAAAGCCTTAAGAGATGGGGGCAAACTGGTGGCCTGAAATAAAAGAAAGAATAAAAATTCTAAGAAATCAATAAACAGCTTTAAAGAATATTACTGTCATACATTTACCTTGAGTAATGTATTTAGTTGTGAAAGACTGAGGTGATGAAGCTGAAAAAGGCACTTTGCGTGACTTCTCACCAAAATCTTCCAAGAAATGGTCTGGTTTCATCTGCAAACGTATTTCCTAAACTGTCTCTCAAAGGGTTTGTTTTTCCTTTATATTTTTCATCCCTCCACAGAAGTTCTTGAAGTTCCAGGTTATTGCTCTTGAGAATCATTATTTCCTTAAGAAAAGGATCTGTCCAAAAGAATCAGGGAAGGG
>JAWWES010000081.1:41851411-41862114 GCA_035583135.1 Lophotriccus pileatus | reverse complement strand
GAAAGAAGCCAAAAGCTGGAGAAATCCACAGGGCCGGTAAGAAAAAGTGCGATAATTTTGCCATGCAAAAGATAGCCAGTAATAATTTATGGCAGCCATGGGGTTCCCTGGATGACACTTAGGATTCTGCATGCTTGACAAGGGCTAAGTGCACTGCATAAGCACCGGAGCACCTCTGGCTGGTGAGATGATGATCAGCTGGTGGCCATCAAGGTGCCCCACCTGTGTGCAGAGGGAGGTCAGGAGGAGCTGGGTTACACCCATGTGAGAACGTTGCTCTCAGGGAACCAGCATCCTCACTGCTTCTCCCTTAGCCAAAAGCTTAGTGATGTCTTCATGCTGCACTTGGCCATGGGACCAAGCTCGGGACACCCACCTCCAAGCCACGCTCCATCACACAGAGGAAAATTCCTGCCTGGAATAAGGGTTTAAAATCCACACAAAAGATGTCATTAGTAGCTTGGCAGAACACAGGCTATCTCAAATCAACCATTAAAACCAGATTTCATCATTATTTCCCTGTGTGTTAGGTTCCTGGGAAGCTGGCAAACAAATGCCATAGGAATTTTCTCAGGTGAGCTCCCCAGCCCATCATGCCAAATGCCACCTGTGAGGCACAAGTCTCTCCCACCACTCGATAGTCCTAGAGACAGTATGACTTGGTGGCTTTTCAGCCTTATTTGTGCTTTATCCTGCTCCCTGCTCTTCCATGCTACCCCTCCACAGCAACTGGCCTTCTGCTGCCTGGAGCAAGGGCTGGGCTGTTTAGGACAAGCCACATCCCTTAAGTCTGGGCTCTCCACAGCCCTGGTGGCAGCATATCCTTCTCAAGAAACACACCTGAGCCAGACTAGAGTTGAGCCTCTTCAGAAATGTTTCTATTCTTGGATATGGTCTTTGAGGGTGAGTATGGGCCATAAGCAGTGGAAGATAAGACTAACATGAATTGCTCTGGCTCTGTTAAAAGTCACAGTTGAGAGGTTCTGTCCTGTAGGGAACTGTATTACCATCAACCTGCAGCTCCTGCTCCAACACTTCAAAGCTCCAAGCTGGTAAGTGCTCCATTTGGTCCTTCTTTGTCCTTGTATGTCAATACGAGTCCTTCCACCGCAGCCACAGGCTGCTCCTCGCACTCGGGCTAATTAAAAGGAGATACGAAACTGCAGCCAGACGAAATCCTTCTTGATGATCCATCTTCGTAAGCACGGACAAGCCCAAGAGCAGCGAGTTCAAGACCAGCATCCTGCTACCCCCAGAGAGTCCTGGAATTAATCCCAGCTATTTCTCTTCTTCCAGAACAGTGAGGGCGAAGAGCACCACGGAACAGAATCTGTTTGCTTTGGGAGCAGAAACAAGTTGATGCAGTGGTGGAAGTTCCAAGCTGCTTCCACAATGCAACTCATCAAAAGGAGCCCTATAAGCTCACCAGGGGAAGAAGCTGTTCTGGAAACAGAGTAACTCTGCTCCAGCCCTGCCTTCCTATGCATGTGAGAGATGCAGCCTCAGCTCCTGTGCACAGGGAGTCCGTGTTCATTACAGGACAAAACATTAAGTGATACCAGGCAAACATTCCTTCTGATTCATTAAGTGGCACTGACAGAGAAAATACCAGTGGGTTTTCTTGAAATATGAAGGCTAGAGGCTGTGAGAGGATATTCGTGTGAAGAAAGGGAAACAAACAGCCCATGGGACAGGGGAGGACCTGGGTGAAAAATGGAACAGGCCTGCAGAGCACCGATGGCAAAGCTATTAAAAGGAAAGAAAATTCATAATGGAAAGATGCCAGCGCTCCAGAGCAGTTCTTGAGGTAGTATAAATCAGCATTACACTACTGTGCCCAATTTATGAAACTACAGGCTGGACCACAGGCTCTCAGTGCTGTGTGTTCTGGAAGAGGAGGAATTCAGGTAAAGCAGTAAGGCACCAGCACAGACATTCTTACAATGGGCAGGTGTTGGAGGAAAACAGCAACATCACTGTCACAACTTGAGCATTCAACTACCTCAGAATTTGTAAAGGAAAAATACTTTCATTTTCCTTCCACCTCATAAAGCACTCATGGCACTGATGAGGAAGACAGAACCTGAATGCACATTTTTGGAAAGCATAATTGACTATCTTCTGGAAAAAGTGAGTCTCTCTCTGAACACAGGAGACCATTTCACGCCAGAGTTAAGAGCACAGAAACCCACATATATGATACTTCATAGCTCTGTAGCCAATTTTGTTGATTAGAGTCATTAGAATATGAGAAGAAAATAGTTAATGTGCTGTAACCAATCTGCAAATGTTACAAAATCTGCAATCATAGGGAACTAATTTTAAGTGAAATGGGATGGTCTATAGATTACGGGCAAAGGATTACTACAAAAGACATGGAGAAAAGCAGGCAGGAAGGTAACAAGCAGACTGATACCCTGTCCAGGATGAACACTGATTAGGAGAACACTGGCAGTCACACACCCACAGAAAATTACTTCTGAGAGCTCATGCAAACCCAATACTGAGTAAATTTCAGCTGTCTGAAGACTCACTCAATACTGACCTCACAGGGTGCCACCATTACCACCCTCACAACAGCCCGCAGGATGGCCACTGCCCACAGGGCTACCCTTAGCTCGAATAGATGTGGGGATGCAAGACTGCTGCAAAATGCTTCCGTGAGAGGGAGCTCACCAGCCACCAAGGTCCTGGGGAGCCACAGGTCCCAGAGGCTTTCCTGAACAGCTTGCTTTCACTGTTGTCTGTTGGGGAGTTTTTCTCACCTCAGCTCTGACATATGAGCATGGAATAAGCAGCCACATGGAGACTTTGGGGCACAGTTTGGACACTCACTTCAGCAAGAAGCCTGCTTTGTCCTAAGAAAACAACAACAGGAATATTCCTGTGCCCCTTTAAAATATCAAGCCAAAAATTATCAGTTGGCAAGGTTACAATGGCAAAGCAAACAGAGACTTTGGGACTGATGTTCTGATTCTTCCCCTCCTTTAAATCATAAACATATTTGAAAACAAAGCAAGACATAATGAAAATGAATATACAGAAGTAGCACTTGCCTGAAGGTCCAATGTTGTGCTGTGGTGTTTCGCTCATTTTTCAACACTCCTGTTTCTTGTCTGATTTGTACAGCAATGTTTTTCTCCCCCTCTCTCCAGAACCCATATTTATAATCCTGCCTTGAGATGCTCATCTATCAGCCCACCACCCAGAAAGCAAGACATTTATCCTACTGTTCAAATGTCCATCCAGACCTTGGGAGGAAAGTGTGGACGGAGGAGGGAGAGAAGAAGGAAGCACTTTTCGTGTTTGCTTCAAGGTTGGTGATGAACGATGGAGGATGCTAACATCTATCGGGGAAACATCTCACAGTCCTGCTCCTTTCTCTCTCCCTTTCCCAAGAGCTGTACTTGTGATTCAGAGCTGGTTTTCGAAGACAGCACCATTTAGGGTCTCCAGCTAATGCAGATCTGTGCAGGATCAGGCCCAAAGCAGTCAGTGTGCTACCCCAGCAATGAACCCAGATTCTGATCTCAGGGAAAATGAGTTTAAGTCTAGAATAAACCACTCTCCTCACTGGAGCAACAGAGGTGAGAGTGTCATCAGCTCAATCCCAGCCCAGTGCCATGGCATTCACCTACCTGTTTCCTGCCTGATTCTGCTTCCTCCCACCAACACCCAGGAACAGCCGTGCCCACAAAGCTTCGCTTTGCCATCTCCTGCCTATTCCTTAACAAAGCACGTACCTGTTGGTAGCTATGATCAACAGATTATTCCGATCAAATGCCAAAAAAAAAAAAAAGGATTTTCTCGAGCGCATTCCTGTAAGTGCAATTGCTCCCACCATCATCTCTTCCAAACCATCCTCTTCCTTTCTCACACACCTGTACATAGCTCACAAAATGAACGAGTTACCTCTTAAAACACATCCATACAGAAAGACAACATCTTAAGACACAACAGATTATTTTATCTATGCTACCCCTTCTACTTCTATCTCCTACTCCAGCCTTTTGCAGTAGGGGTGCAGTGCAATCTGATTTTAAACATGAAGTTGACACTGTAGTCTCATTCTCTTCAACCAAAATACGAAAAATAAAAAGCTACACATATGCACATTTTACCACAACAATGGATAAATCTATCACAGTAACGCTTTGACAAATAACAAAAGGCAAATAAAAAATCGAGGAGGTTTACAGCAGTTTAATGAAGGCTCCAGTACCAAATCCTGAACTCAAAGTTACAGTCAGAGTTATTGAAAAAAATAACTTACAATGAAAAAGCTGATGAGAATTGCCCACTTAGCCATGGAATTAACTGCGGTTTAACGCTGTGCTTAAATACTCACCACACAATAGGAACAAATTCAAATCACGACCAAGGTACACACAATTCACTTCCATTCTGTTTTCAATTACACGTATTCAGCATGTAATTTAACCTCTGGAAGCTAATCTGAACAACACAGAGGTTTCTTCTTTTTTTTTTTTTTTTTTTTTTTTAAACACTCACTGGAAATAAATACCATCTAGAGAATACACATGGAGTGCAATAAAATAGACACTTAGGCACTGGTACAGTCTAGTCCTCTTCAGCCCTCTACAAACTACAAGACGAGAAGTTTTAAACCACAGATGGCGTGGAGAGCAGGTTAGAGCTGTACAGGTAGTGCAGCAGGTTATGTGCTACACAAGAGCACATCTGCAAAAGGTCCCAGGAGATTTTTGTTGAAGATGCAGCGTATCCACACCAGGTATATCGTGAAGGGCTTAATGTTTTCTGAGAAGGTGTGATTCTGATGGGACAATATATAAGGCATGTAAGTGTTTTCCCCTTGCTCTTGTATCCACACTTCGTATTTCACTTCTCTGACCTTGAGATACCTCAGATTCCAGGGGATCTGCCAGGACACAGCAAGTTTAGCTTCACTTGTGCCCTGGACAGAGGCCTGGCACTTGGCATCCCTCACTTTGCCAGGGTAGAGGCTACCAGACCATTTCTGCTTCTTGGGTCCAGGCTTAGACTTCACAGTCTGCCTAATTGTGTGGATTAGAGATGGGATGTTCACTTTTGTGTCCTGGTAGGCACGGAACAGCCACTCAGGGTTGCGGCAGCAGAGGTGCCGTGGCACCTCTGTGCTCTTAATGATGCGCTCTTGCTCAGCCTTGTCCAGGTGGGCAATCCCACCCTGATCCCAAGGCCTGTCCGGGTAGGTCACTGTGTCTTCCCTGTCAGTGTTCTGCCAGGCGATGTACTGCAGGTCCATGCCAGGAAGGGTTGCCAGGGTTTTGTAAGGGGTATAGTGCTCGGGGTTGATGGCGTACGGAAAGAGCTCCACCACGGTGGCACCTCTCGGCAGGAAGAGCGACATGACTAACTGTGCCCCGTGCATGCTGACCAGCATGGACGCGTTGCTGATCAGCCGGGCGATGTCAGAGAACGAATGCTCCTCCAGAGAGACGGAAATGGTTTTCATCTGAAACTCCTGAGCGAGAGCCAGGATTAGTTCTGCCTCATTTAGGATAAGTCTGTTGACTGTGCGACTGAACACCACGATGTACTCTTCACCAGAGCTTTCCTCCAAGCTGATGTTCAGTTTCTGCATCATGAATTTGGTAAACTGCCTGATCTCGTTACCAGAAACCAAGATGTTAGCCTTCGGCCCTTGTGGCTGGACAAATCCGTACTGGTACCAGGTGGTGATTTTGGACAGTCCCACATACGATTTGGTAAAGCAGAGGAGCCTGCCCAGGGTTTTAAGCTCCTCCTTGAGGAGCGGCTGCTTGTTACTCAGTAACTTGTAGAGGTCAAAGTGAACACCTTCACTCCACCCTTCCATGAAGAAGAGCCGTGCCTCCAGATCTAAATCAGAGAACTGCTGCATGGTGTAATAAATGGGCAGGAGGTCATCGTGAAAGACGTGCATCAGGTTGTCTGGGTTGAACCTGTTGGTGATCAGCGCCACATCAGGCACAAAGACTGGCTTTGGCATAAATTTCAGTGCAGCAGCTGGCAGCTCCACAAAGTTGAAGTACTGGGTGTTGTGATCTTCCACAGAGGAGAGGTCGAGCAGAGCCGGCTGGAATCTCCGGGAGCCCAGGTTGGGCAGCATAACCGAGGAGTTGCTGTGGAAGTAGACAAACTCCTCGGCCTCGGTAGAGTAGCAGAGGGACTCAAAGCGGCAGATGCGGTCGGTGTGCATCCTGCCAGTGCACACCATCCTGGTACCGTTCTCCACCAGTGCCTGGAGAGCTGCATGGTAGTCAATCTGAACCTCAGAAAGCTCCTGAGACTGGCGTATGAGTACCAACTCCTCTTCCACCATGGAGGCATGCTCGCGCAGTTTGATGTATTTCCACAGCAAAGCAGCGAGGACAGACACGAGCAGGGCATTAAACACAGCTGCTATGTTCATTCTGTAGTTAGATCCTAGCAGGGTGACAGGTGGGGAATGCAATGGAGAGGGAACACATCATTAACACTCCTTGACATGGTGAGGGCAAAGACCTGTGGAAAATAAAATAAGAAGGGAACCATTTAAACATCCGGTTCACAGCTCCATCATAAATCACATTTTATGGACTATTCAAGAGAGTTTAGGCTTCTTTTTTCAGTAATATTCCCCCCCTTTCAGGGGACGACGGGAAAAAAGAAAAAAGTGCCAAAGCTCTAACCAAAACTGTAAAAAAAAAAAAAAAAAAAAAGGCAAATGGAATTGGGAGCTGCTCTACAGGAAGGCTTCCTCTCTCATTTTCACTTCTATGCTTTTGCAAAAGAAAATGCAAAAGAGTTTAAGGATGAAGAATCTGTGAAGATCTGTCAGAAAAAATAGTATGTTCTCTTGGACTTGGGCTCAGCTGCTTTTTGCAGACCACTCCCACAGTGAGAGGAAAGAGAGCACTGCAATCACTGGGTCACTTGCAGAGGGGTTGGGAGACCAAGTGCCTCCTCTTGATCTGCCACAGGCTTTTCATACAGCTGCAACGGTGCCTCTCACCTTCACTGTGCAGACACTAATAGCACAAGGAGTATTGCCAAGTACAGATTTCACAATACTCCAATGTGGAATGTGAACTAATGAACATCATATTCAATTTAATTTTATTGGGAGGTTGGGGGAGGACTTGCAGGTCTATGGGCTGCCCTGTGGGAAACTCCCGAGTCACTCCAGCATTTCTTTGGCTGCAATCCAGGATCAAAGGCTAGGAACTGCCATCATCTTCCAAAAGAAATACTGGCATGGGAGAGAGGAGAGCTCTGGTCTTTATGTGAGGAACCGATATGTCATTAAAGTAATCAAACCTTCATTTAGTGAGAGTCTGACCTGCACCAGCCAACTCTTATACAAATGATAAGCACTTGAAGGGTTTCAGTGTTGGCACTTTCCCATCCCTGCTCCAAAGCCTTCCTGTTTATTTTTTTGTTAGAGAGATCCTGCCTCTCTATGTAGAAACATCGCTGGCTTATATCAGAGTACTGATTGTATTTTCAACTGTGAACTTCAGTTGATGTATTGATTCACCTACAGTATTTATGGGCTCCAACTTTCATTATGCATCAAGATTCACTGCTAGTCAGGCTGTAAATAATTGCTCCCATGGCTCACAGGGAACTTCAGGAAGGGAATTTCTGACTGGTATATACCCCATTAGACTGTTTCTAGCTGCTGTTTTTAAAGGCAACAATTTTAAACTTCCTTTGATGTAAGTTTGTACGGAGGGGGAAAATGCAATGTCTCAAGCACATGTTCTGACATCCCAAGCATCCCTTAGCATTTTAAGTGAGAGACACTTCTTATATGGCAGAGTGGAGGAAGTCAGCAAGACATATTTGGGACCAAAGCAAAACCTCTACTGCCAAGGGAGTTCTTTTGAAAAGAGGTGCTGCAGCCGAAAAGCTTGATCCTGCAAGCTGGAATTGAATGGAGGATCATTCACGGAATTCAATGAAGTCATAAGGAATTCTTACAGCTTGTGAGATCCCAACAGCCCGTGGGATCCATGAAGAACTGAAGGTATGTGGGAGTCTGAATACTGCCAAAGAAATGAGTGCTAGCTGTAAGCCACACAAATTCAAGAGGTGGTCTCTGGGGATCTGAGCAACAAATTCATTTCAATTTCAGAGCAGCTCCAGCTACTCAAATGAAACAGAAATGAAGTCCACCTCCTCCGGCAAGTGGTCTGAAAAACTGTCTCCCTAAAAGCAAGCAGCAAATTAAAAATGGTGTTGTTTTGATTTCAACCATGGAAAAGAAAATGGAAAGGGACCCAGAGTGGACATCTAATTACCAAGGCAGGATCAGTTCTCTATAAACCACTCCCTGAAGATGCTTCTCTATCTCATTCTTAGTACTCATTCATCTCTTTAGGCAGGCTTGACAGAGGCATGGAAGGACTATCATAAACCCTTTCCTAACACTTAGCCTTTGTTTCAGCCACAGCAATTTAAATCTGGTCTTGTCCCAGGGACCAGAGATATCCTGCAGGGACAAATGATGGCTGTCATTTGTCCTCTGTCAACAGGGAATGACTGCTGCTCCTGATGGCCTTGCAACTCTCAACCATGGTTGAGAGCCTTGGACAGCCTTGAATGGAAACCCACTTGAGACAGAGGTACATCACTCAGGCTCTGCTAATGCCATCAAACCAGTTTTCAGAAAAAAACCTAAATTGATGGAGACAGATCTTAAGTTATTTTGTTGGTATCAGACTTTCAGTGCTTCATTTTACTTCTGCACTGTCTTTGAAAGACACAGATATCATCCATCTCTCTACACAACCTCTCCACTACGAACCTCTAATCTTGTGTGCACAGCTTTAAATGACTTCAGCAGCATCATCCAGGAAAGGACCGAGCCCCAGCAGCCCCGTGCAAAGCCTGCTAGTCAGTAAATGAAGGAGACCTTTAATAAGCAAGTTCTCTGCTTCAAGCACACACTTCAATGAAGGCCAGTCCGTGGGTGTTGTGAGTTAATACTGAGGGTCAGAAGTACAAAGCACTACGAGTTCAGTGTAGTCATTGCAAGTTGCAAGAACTTGGCAGAAGGGGGAAAACCACATGGCCTCTTTATTATTCCATTACGGTGAGATGAGTGCATGTGTGTGGGTGTCTCAAAGGCATCAGAAGCCCGCAGTCCATAAAAACACCACTGATACCACCTGCATTTCACAGGCATTTCGGTGGTGGAGAGCTCTGCTGACCATTACAAACCCCTTGAGCCAAACAGGCCTTCTTGAAAACATCCTGTTCTAATGTTTCACCCCTGACTGATTTGTTCTCTCCTCTCCAGCCCCAAGGGAAGGGCATAAGAGGCACTTCAGAGATGTAGCCTGATGCATATGGCCAATGTTCAGAGGTTAGCAATTTTCATTTCAGGATCTGCTAGAGCCATACCCACTAAATGGCTAAGAATGAACAACTCAGCTTTTTAATAAAAACCATCTGCAAGGCTCTGTTCCACCTCTTTCCTCACTGCAGCTCTTTCACTTCCCTGCATTTAGCTGAAGTGAGTGCATGTGCTTTAGCCAACCAGGTGTCAGGGATAGCTGTTAAACGCTATCAATGCTAAAGCAAGCCGTCTTCATTTCTGTTCCTCATTGCCAGTTCCTAAATCCTGGTTCATGCTGCTTGGCTGAAAGCTGCTTTTGATGAAAGTAAGCAAGGGGATGTGGACAGGAAGGAGTGTTGCAGGCAGAAATGAGAGGAGAATTTCACAGGTACTCAGGGAACTGTCTTAATTCTCTGCCTGTTTTCCCACATTTTATCAACCGCCTTTTTTTCAATCTGACCCTTTCAGTAAAAACAGACCTTCGAGAACTAAAATTTTTGGTCCTTCAGGGAACGACAGGACATAAATAGTAACAAACAATCCCACTGTTTGCTTTTACATACCCAGGAGAGGCTGCAAGAAGGGGGTAAAGGCAAGCAATCATTTTCCATGTCCTCTGGTTCCTCAGTCCCCCAAGCTGAGATCAGCCATTAGGCACTGTGAGCAGCAGTAGTCCTGGGATGGGAAACTTTCCCAGGAGCCAGCAGGTAACTCTGAAATAGGTAAAAGTATTTAGTCTTACACCTAAAGAGAGCTGCTTCATGATAAAAGAAACTTTCATTACTAAATTTCCCTGACAAAATGGGGCTAGACACCTGCCACTCCCCTCCCACGGTGTCACTGGAGAACATCTTAAGAACTGGAAAGCACTTGCAGAAGTGGCACGCCAGACACACTGCTACCCTCTGTAACAGCAGAGTGCTCTGGGCTGTTTCTTTCTACAAACAGGTCAGCATCTAGGCCAGTCACACCCCCAGCTGCCCACAAACTACCTCCTCCCCACCTCTACCACACTCATGGACCCTCTTGCTTCCCAGCGACATTGGGATAACCACGGCTTTGCTCCATGTAAGCAATACTCCCCAGTTACCAAGGAAATTGTACGGACTGACATTTTTTTACTCTCTGCTTTGAAATGCTAAAGCACCATCTTTCAGCACCAGGAGACACGACAGCTGACAGACTAGAGCCCAGCCAGAAGAGACGTGCACGTAAAAGCTGCACAGAGCTTCTCGCTGCCAAGCTGGCAGAGGGCAATGACGCCCCATGGGAGGGGGTGGGACATGCCCCTGAACACTCCCGAGAGCAGTGGGCTGCAGGGGAGGAGCAGGAATGAGAGAAGGAGGAAGAAGAGGCAGTAATGCTGACAGGACAG
>JAWWES010000081.1:41827711-41851311 GCA_035583135.1 Lophotriccus pileatus | reverse complement strand
CCCGAGAGCAGTGGGCTGCAGGGGAGGAGCAGGAATGAGAGAAGGAGGAAGAAGAGGCAGTAATGCTGACAGGACAGCAGGGCAGCAGACTTACAGTCAGAGATGGGGAGTTCAACAAAAACACGGGCATAGGAGTGGCTCACTTTGCAATGGAAATGAGAGCATGTCCCGAGGCTTGCAGCTCAGCCACAACGGAGGCCGCTCCAGAGGCTCAGAGCCTGTGGGAGGGACTCTATTTTTGGTCAGCTCATCTTTACTCTTTTTTCCAAAAGAGTTCACAGGCATGAAGGGCTTATCCCATTCTCTTCCTCCACCCCCACTCACTTAGCAAAAGTGTCACAGTTTTATCCTCTCAGCCCAGCTACTGCCTCTCTAACTAGCACTGAGTGCTGGTGAGCAGGTAAAGCCTTCAGGAACATGCATCTGGTGTGTTCAGCAGCCACTTCTGGCACAGACCTCCAGCATCTCGCAGCTCCATGGTACTCTCATACAAGTTTGGACAGAGTAGCACCTTCTGCCTGTTACCTACCGCTCATCTGATGTTTTAAACACACTCAGGAAAGCAACAGGAAACAGAGATGGGACATGGCTCTTCATCTCTCCTTACCCCGTCTATGAGATCAGAGTGGGTGGGATGAGAGAGGGGAATTTCTACTAATAGGCAGTTGGCATAAGGGACTGTTTGGATTCATTTAAGAGACGAGGTCTGTTGTTCTTTTTTTAATTGTGAAGCTACACTAGGATGAATCATTAAAGCTATTAATATGATGGTCAACGTTCCAAATCTCTTCTCCATTTTAAAAATTACAATCTAGGTAAGAAGTAGGGAGAAAAGCTACAAAGCCCACAAAATAAAGAAGAGCCACAAAAAAAGACATAAACATACACTACTAAAATCCCCAAAGGAAAAGCCAAGGGTGACCAGGGTGACCAGTGTGCCTAAAGAAGGATCACCTAGTCCTGCAAGTATTAACCAAATGAAAAGTGCTGGTTTTGTCTATTTATGTTTTGACAAGCTTTTTTTAACAATGCCCAAGCATTTTCAAGCCAACGTTCCGTTTTCCAGAGACACAGCAAGCTAAAAAGCTTCACAAAATGGAAAAAAACCCAAGAACATGAAGGATGCACACTTCCAGAGAGCATCAGAACTCCGTGTAGAGAACTGCCTCCTCCCATAAGCCAACTTGGGTTTGGCCCAGTTGGCCAGCTCCCAGGCACAGCCTGCCAGTTGTGCCAGGGGTGTCCAAACAGAACCATCTCCACAGTTCCCAGAAATGCAGCATAACTGGAAGTGGGGCTGCCTTTGCCACAGGACAGGGAAGGAGGTGAGCCAGAGCCACATGGGCAGGAAATGCGCAGGGAGCCCAGACCTTCTTCTTGTTATGGAAACACAGTGGGAGGGGTGGGAGCAGATATTCCCTGTTCGAGGATATTTTCCCCACCAGCGCTCCCTACCCCCAGATCCATCTCTTGCTAGACTGGCTTTCCAGGACCAGTACAGGAAAAGAAAAGCGTGCAAACAAGGCATTTCACACTTCCCCTGCAAAATGTCTTCTGTTCTTTCTCCCATCCTTGATGCAAGAGGCTTAGCTAAGGATTCAGTGTATATAACACATGCAGTTTTAAATACCTACTTCATTCATACTCGAAGCAGAAGTTGCTAGAAGGCAACTTTACCGATTGGAAGGAGGGGGAGTTAGGATTCAGCAGCCAAGAATTCGCTTTTATTCTCATCTCTGTCACAGATTCCCGCAGAACTACAAGCAAGTCAATCCCCACAGCCCCAAAAGCTGTTATCATCTTATTCACTGTATTTATTTAATGAGATACATATATCTTTCACAGTACATAGCACATTAAAGAAAGGATGGTACACTGAATGATTGATATACTGGAACATTTTCTTTGTAAAGAGCAGCCAAGTGTAGAAGTGCTGACTTTTTAAACAGGAAAAGAGCAGATTCCTGAAGGCAGCAAACCCAGCAGTTAAAGATAAAAATATCATTAATGAAGCCTGATACAAAGAGGAGATACAAAAAATAAGAATATCTTGACTATGTAGTCTCAAATAGAATTTAAAAAATAGAGCCTTACTCGGAAAAAATAAAATCAAATATTACAGTATGTTAAAAAAACTGTCTTACAAAAACCTTATCTATAGACAGTTGTGATCCAGATTAGGTCTATCTTCAGTTTTTATGGTTTAGTGTAAGTCAGGAATAGAAAGCAAAACTGTAAATCTTGCCATATGAGACTGCACCCAAGGAGACAGAGGCTCTGTGCAATGGTCCCTACTGCAAATGTACCTTCAGTGTGGACAGGACAATGCTGCTTGCTACAGGACACCTACCAGCTGCACTTATGGATGGAAAATCTAAGTTTTCTTCCATTAAATTTCAGAGTCTGGGACAGCTGGGACAGAAGGAGGTCCAACCTGATCTTCTTTTTGACTAGCAATCATCAATTTAATATTTATTGATACTGCTGTCTTCATCTATAAAATAACAGGTTAAAAAAAATTCCAGCATTAAGCAGTCAAGGCACAGAAGCAAGCCACAAAACTGAGCTAAAAGTATAAATCTAAAAAGAATGCTTTTTGGGCTTTTAAGGTTCACATTTCCAAGTTCTCTCCTCTGCCCATAATGACATGGAGTATGAAATCCTTTCCCCAAACAAAAACTAACCTAATCTCCAGAAAATTCCCCTAAATAAGATGCATTTCTGATAAACAAGCCTGAAGCAAGAGACGTAAGAAAAATGAGCTAAAAAAGGTTAAAAAAAAGTTTAAAAAATAAAAAAGGTATTTCTCTCAGCCCTCAAGTCTTCTCCACGTTCTGATGGTCCAAAGCCTAAAGATGAAAACCTGAGTTACTCAAAATAACCATGGCTAGACAGAGGGGAAAGCTTAACAGACAGAGCTCATCCCAGCTACCTTTGTTCACCCAAGAATCCCACTGAAACCTATCAGGTTATATTGGCATTAACAGCTCTGTCATATGAGCAAAAAATCTCTCGTTTTGCCTGGTCTCTTGCTTTTAGTGTGTAAGCAAGATACCTTTGTCAGAAAAAGAGGTGTCAGAGAGCAGCATCTTGTCTTACTTCAGTGGTCTGCCTGAAGTAAAGACGGAGCAGGGGTGGCAGAAGGGAAAATTTACTAATGCTGCAAAAGTGAGTTTAAAAGAATATGACGTGAAATCCCAAAGTACTGAACAAGATGAGCTTCAGCCGCTCCAACTATGCCTCTGGGCTTTAGCTGCCATTTGTTTCTCTCTGTATTTTATCTATCTTTTCTTTCTCTATTCTCCAACGGGCAGAGTACCTGTGTTATTTTGACACTGGGACTGGTGCTTAGAAGAATTTATAGCCTGAGCTCTCCCTCCTTCCCATCAGCATGGTGCAGAAGACTGCTCCTGTGACCTCAAATTCTAAGCAGGGGCCAAAATTGTTGGGAGCACAGCACAGCCAATAAGAACATTGAAAATCCCTCCTTGGTTACCACAAGCTCTACATTAGCCTGTTTTTAGGGGACGGTAAAAAAAAAAACCCAAAAAAAACCTAATACCATAGCAGCACCTGTCCAGTAAAAAATACATTTTTGAAAACTCACATAATTTGGTCCAGCTCCAAGATGTTTTCCCCATGAGACTTTTGTTTAAAAATGATACAGCAAACCACTCGTCAAACAAAGAGGGACTACAAAGACCTGGGATTACAAAATGAGCTACTGCCTCCCTTCCCACACGTGCATGGACATAGAGGAGAGACTCAGTGTGAAGTTGCGGGGAGGGGGGAGCAAGGAGATATCATCAAAAACATGCTAACCTCCCCCCAGCCTTCCCGAAGTACACTGCAGCCAGGACTGCCAGCAAAACTGAATTCAGAGCCGTATGTGATCAGCACAGCAAACAGAGCACAGTTACAATGACACCCAGAAAAAGAAATGCAGTAATTCAGAGCATCTGCAACCTTTCTAGTCTTGGAACTACGGCCACGGGTAGATCAGTGTTTCCAGCACATGCACGCATACCTGGTGTTGCTAAATAACAGGCAAGGCTATCCGGTGCCTCTCTTTCACGGGAGAAAGAAAAAAGAAAACACCTTAAAGCTACGCTTTGCAGGGGAACGAACACTCTCCAGTCCTCTTCTTTCCTCACCACCACAAAGAAAAAGGAAAAATCCTCTCTCCCAGCTCTCGGCACCGTAACCCGTGCGACCATCTGCAGCCTGAGCTACCTTTCTCCCCCAGCTCTGAGCATGCTCTGTCCGCCGGCAGTGTCCTATCGCTCCAGCTGGCTCACCTCAATTTGTTAGCCTCCCAGAGGTCAGCCTTGCATGCAGGATGATTTGCTGCAGTATTCCTGCAAATCCCCAACGGGCGGCCACACCGAAACAAACACCGCCGTGCTGCTTCACAGAGCTGAGCGGGTCTTGGGAGACGGGCGGCAAACTGGTTTGGGGAGGGGACACACACACGTATTTTAGAAATCCTGCTTTTGAGTATCACTAATGCTACAGCTACTCCAAACACATCACACAAAAGAAGAAAACTACAGGAGAGAAAGGGGGAAAAAATGCCCCTTGCTGGAGGACGTGAAAGCCTTTCGTCATGCTTTCTAGCAATTCCCTTGGCACCAGGGAAGCGATTTCCCAGCTGTGATGGTCAGCAAACGGCTTGGTATTGAACAAGGCTGTGACTGCCCTCCCTCAGAGATCCAGGGAAGAGTATTTTCAAAATAAAGTTATCTTTTACGGTGGAAACAAGTGATTCGTAAATACAAAGGCACAGAAATGATCCTGCAGCTTATAAAGGTCTCTTACTGCACACAAGCTGAAGGTCATGGAGGTGAAAGTGTCTCACACCAACCTTTCCAGCAGAGCTTCAATCTGTGGGGACCGAGCAGCTTCTTGAAGACGGCAAACCAGACAGTACTGACCGGGAACATTTCCAGTCGTAATCCCACAGCAGGATCTACATGTGGATGATAACCCAGCTTTGCTCACAGCGCTCACCCAAAGGGCTCATGGCAGGGAGTCACATCACTGAACACAGGAGTGAAATCCCAGCCTCAGGGACATACTTGCGAACAGATCACAAGCAAACAAACAAGGCTCTCTGTAAATGTGTTGACTGTATATTTACAGGACACGTCTTGTTGACTATCTGTGAGGATTTTTCCCTTAAAGTGAAAACTAACAGGTGAAAAAATAAGGATGAGAAAAAAAAAAGGAAAAGTTCTCTAACACCTCTTTCCACCCACTTAAGGTGGACTTTGAACGACAATATGAGCCTATGCTTGTCCTGAGAGGATCTCAAAGGGACACTGGTCAGTCACAGCTGTCTGGGGGAAATAAAAATAAAAAGGGCAAATAGAAGAGAGTTTACCCAGTGTCTCCACCCTGTCCTGTTAGGACTAAGAATATCCACAGACACACTTCTCTTTCGAGACCATCCCACTGGCCCCTGGCCCCTCTGAATACAAAGTTGCTGCCTCATGTGGAACTCCCATGTTTTTCCTCTGAATTTTGAAAGTCAAGGAGTGGAGTTAGATTTGTAGCTGAGTTCACTTGAGAAAACACATCCTGACTTTGTGTTTTCTGCACTTCAGAAAGCTCCACTGCATGACCTACCACTGCTGCTAACAGAAGCCTTTCCACCGACTCCACAGACTTTCTGCTGTGTCCGTGGGACCCCTGATAACCAGAACATACCATGTCTGGTGTGTATTTTAGTGGGGAAGAAATGAATATGCTTCTTCCCTATCAATGGAATGAGTTATATGCATAGATTTCACAGGTACATTTTATCACATCACATAAGAGCTGGAAAATTTAATCCCAGTGCTGAAGAGGGTCCCGTTGTCAATCTGCCACACCACAAAGTACAAAACTACATCATTAAAGTGGGACACGCACACAGCATAAACAAATAATTCCACTGACTCTGAAAAAATAACTGTCCATTACTACTGCACCATCAGGCACTAAGTGTGGCACTTCCAAGCTCTTCACAAACAGTCAGCACCAACTGCAAGTCGGTGAGGTTGGAACAGGAGGTCTTGGCTCAGAACTAAGGGTTGGATAAATATTTAATAGCCCTCATAAAGGGCCTTTAAAAAACAGCACCACAAAAGAAATAGAGTTCATGTTTCAGAACTCCTAAAAGGCAGTACAGCACAAACAAAACTCATCAAGCTAGCAAAGAAGTCTGAATAGATCCCTCTTGGTTTAGGGCTGACAAAGCACAGGTAAATCATTATTTACTGAATCTTTGCCTTGCACATATATGACGCCTGCGTCACTCTGAGTCACAGCATTTATTATTTATAGTCCCAGAAGGACACTCTATAAGAAATTGTTCTTCCTGCAGTGCTTTTGAACCAAAAGTGCATCTCAGTTTGAGAGCACAAAAAAATTTCATGCCTGAACTGACAAAAAAAGTCTTTGTACTGATAAATACAAAAGGAGACAAAGGAAGCATTTGGTTTCTGGACACCAAGATTGGGACTCCACACACAGAGGATGACATTTTGAGTCTACAAAAGCTAACATTAAAACTCATGTCAAAAGGACCAGGACTTCAGCCAATTATTAAAAATTCCTAAGCAAGAATATACTCTGACAGGGAAAAAGGTATTTTTGGAAGAGTATCTCAATGGCCAAACGTCACCTTGCTCAACTGTGTTAAGCATGATACACTCCCAGACTTAAGAGATGTAGGGCACAAGTTTTACAAAAATCTTAGGTTTACAAAGGCATAAGTATGATCAAACACACACACAGATTACATCTCAACATCAACCTGAAATTCACAGATATTTATTCTCCTCCACAGGTGAGTGCATATTTTATACATATAAAATATATGCTTGCTTGCTACGTGATTTTGTCATATACTACACTATTCACTCTAATAACCCCTCCATCCCCACTAGGAAACACCCTAGCAAGCACAGCCAGGACATACGGGCTTGCTCCTGCCCCTGTATGCCATGTGTGTGCAGGGAAATGGCGAGGGAGAGTCACCTGCTCGTTCCCAAGGCAGGAGAGGGCTCCGATAGCTGTTCTGACTCGAGCCAGGTGTCACTTGAGCTCTTTCAAGTTCCCATTTTGTCATCAGTAATGACAGGTCAGCGGGGTGACAGGGATAAACCAATTCCCTCTCCTACAGCTTTGCCAACTGTAGACCTGCAAATGTAATTAGTGCCAGTGTGTCTATAAAGGAATCTGAGATAATTCATGCTCCTAAGAGCAAGCTTGGTAAGTAAATGATGTTCACCTAGACTGACATGAGAAACCAAGTGGTAAAACACTGCCTGCGAGATTCCTAGGTATGGCTCATGGCCTCAACTATATTTGCCCAGGCAGCAGAAGATAATCTGCCCTCTCTCAGATGACACTTTAATATTAAGCCTTTATCACCAAAACCTCATCTGAACAAACACATCTCCCACTTTACAGAGGAAAAGACTGAAACTGTCAAAGGGATCTGGGTAGAATGTACCACACCAGAAGCCACAAATACAGCAACAGCTTCCTAGTAAAAATCCACCAACAATCAAACCCTCTTGTGTACTCCAAGGCTATATTCATCTCCATGGGTTCCAGGGCTGAAGACAGGAGCCACGCCTCCATGACCACAGGTGACAATGTAAACGTGATAAAAGATAGAGAATAATAAGTTATCAGCTCTGTCACTGTTGCTCTGAAAAGAGCTGCTGGAGGAGCAGCTATAAGCCTGACAAGTTCTGCTCCCAACACACCTTCCATCCTCTATTCCCACCACAGTTGCCATGCAAAGGGCCATGGAGCCTCCTGCATATCTGGGAAAGTCCCCTGTGGCCACAACTTAGCCTGAAGTTGGAGGTCCTGCCAGCATGGACTTGTCCTGAGAAGGCTGGAGGAAAAGGAAGAGAGTCCCTTCTTCCTGTCTGTTGAGACAAACAGGGTACTCAAAACCAGCAAGTCCCACAGGAATCTTAGGAATCTTAGGAAATTAAGATATTGATATCAAAGCAAAATACAGCTGTTGAAAGGAAAAACACCCTTGAATGTGAACATTATAGGGGTGCCAAGGCATGTAAAAGAAGAGCCATAACAGAAACACAAAACTTGCATCTTAGGGACTGTCAGGCACTTAGATCTATGGGGTTGAACATATAAAAACTGTGTGGAAGTATATGAATGATAGGGCTTAAGGTGACCAAGAATTTAACTGCCTTCACTGGATTAAGCAACTGGTTTGGAAGTGGGCTGCAGTTGTTCCAGAACTGCTGAGAACTTCAGTGACCTTTGTGGCTCCCTTCTAACTCAGAATATCCTGATTCTATGACAGGACTGTCCCCCGATGCTGCCTTTGCCCTAACCTTCCACTTTTTGCTATATTCAGAGCCCTCATGCTTTCCTAAAAACCTTGGAGAACCAAAACCTACAAATCAAAGTCGTAGTGTATCATGGAAAGAACTCCATAAGGAAGCAACTTCGATCCGAGCTGGAGCGTGTGCTTCAATTAGCCAGTCTCTGACAAATGCCCGGAGGTAGCGAGTACAGCAGCATGACAGGAATATAGTTCAGAGCCAAGCTAGAGGAGAATCTAAATCAAATCAGGGGAAATAAAAAGGTTTACTGCCATTTTGAGTCCCGTAATTGCAAACAGATTGTTTTACCTCCAACGCCCCCTTCGGACACACCTGTACTCCACATCCTCACATTTTAAAGGGATGCAGACAGCTTAGAACCCAACCCTATTCATATGACACTAACAATATTAACACAGTATTAACAACTGATAGGAGCACAGCACCACAGGATACCCCCTCCCCCCCCGGGGGTGCTAATATTCACATGAAAATTCAGAATAGAGCATAAGGTGTCCCAAATCATATAACATAACTTAGATGGGAGGTACAAAAAAAAAAAAAAAAAGGGTGTTTCCTGACAGCATAGGCCACTGAAAAATGTTTGCTGGCCAACTTAAACATATAATTAAAGTTGGGTTTTTGATTAGTACTTACAATACCCCAGTCTGATTTTCCCCACGGAAAAGAACAATTCCTATCTTGTCCCTCATCTGATTACAGTACCATCAGAAGACCCAGCAGAGGAGTAGTAACACATGGCTCCAGGCCAGGCATTTACTGTTTCAAATGTTGCTCTGAGGGCTACTGCTGCTACTGACAGGGGAAAGAGAAGAAAGCAATATGAATCATCTTTCTCAGTTTCAATGTGAACCACTGCCTGCATTAGAGGGAGTGTGATGAATACACTGACTTACTTGTACAAACCCATTCCAACTCCTCCAGGTGTCATATGCAACAATTTACAGTTCAATAGCTGGGAAGAGCTTCTTCGTGCCCTTGACAGTTTGAAAATTCATGGAAGGACTATTGAATCTAGGCATATTTATCAAGGGCACAGCAGCAAGAAGAAGAGGTTCAAGCCTGATCTGAGGCTGTGAGTTTGTTCTTTTTTTTTTGTATTAACTTGCTGTTATATTTATTTGACTAGTAATAAAAAATAAGGTGGTTCATTTTTGTCCCATTTGGTCCCACCAATAAATCAATGCATCATTTCCCTACCACCCTCCTTGTGACCCCACTCATGTGGAGGTTATAGTACCCCCAGAAGTAGCTGATATGACATTTAATGTACGCAAGAAGGTGAAAGTTTCAGAGAAAAAGCAGAAAGTATCTGTTGGAAAAGGAACATCTGCAAAACTGCTGGCACAGCTGTTGTTCAGTGGTGGACCTTTGATGATGGGAGATTCCTTACCCAAGCCTGCCACAGCAGCTCATTTCTGTTCCCCTCCTTCCTACTGACAAGATTGGCTGCCTCTGTTGCATCAAATGCTGAGTCAAGTATTTCACAATAAGAATCTCTTCAAATAACTGAAGTGTAACCTGACTGTCACTGAGAGAAGAGCAACAGCAGCCTGATAAACCAACTGCTGTTTAAAACAGCTCCAGTTAGAAACATCTGCCCTCATTCATTTTTTACAGCTTTGGATCCATGCGCTGATACTTGCAAAGCCAAGAATAGAGTAGTCTTTCAGCTACTTTACACAGTATTTCAAGACATCAAGGGCTCTCCAGATAGCTTCCTACATCGGGATGTGCTTTTCTACCTCCAGGCTTCTGCTGGCACTGCTGCTGATGCAGCCTTTCCCCACAGAAGCCACCTAGCCACTATGAGAGTCCTGCAGCACTACCCAAGCACAGGGAAGGTTGAGCAGGTCTGAACCCTCTCCACTTGCAAAGCATTCCCAAGATGAGCCATAGTAAGGACATATGTGCTGTCACACCCAGACTCCTCAAAAAGGAAGGTTCTTGTGACCTTGAAGAAAAGACAAGACTGAAATATACATATATATTTGCCATCGGCAGGGAGAGCCATTCCAGGTCTGGAGGGGTCAGAGATAAGAGGAAATTTATCATCACAGGCAGAACCTTCCTGCCTTGGCTCATCCAACTTCACCCTTTCTATGGCAGAATGATGTGCTTATAATCTGTCCTGGAGGCTGACAGGAACAATCTGCTGAGGTGGCCAAACTTTCTTTCCAGGCAAAGGGATTAAAGCTACAGCCACAAAAAGCTTCTTTTGCAACTAAGAAGACCCAAATCTGCACCTGTATTAATACAGCAAGTATGTGAAAGGAGAAAGCACCCAAGTCAGGGGCTGAGGACTGACTAGAAAACAACCATCTTGCCAAGGGATTTACGGTTACACAAAGTAACCACCATTTTTTTACCATCGAGGTGATGAAATGCACCAAACTGAAAACCAAAACATACATAAATAAAATCTCTCTTCTCTAATTTGCTTGAATATATTTAACGTTTAAAAATAAGCATTAAACGTACCTAAGAGTGTTCCAGTGTGACAAGACATGCACATAAATTAAGCAAAGACTAGAGATCCTTGTGTATAATAGCTTGACTTGTGACCTCTGTGCTAAGTATATACATATAGGTGTGTAATACAAATTACTATTACAAAATTCATATAAAAGTAAGACTGAGACTACATATTTCTCCTAAGTTTATACCCACATTAAAAGATGATTAATCAGTGGCTTTATAAATCCAAAGAAATTTATTTTAATAACCTGCTAGCTTCCCAGCTTTGGTTTTATACTTTGATACAACCATAACACACTCAGAAGCCAAGAAGCTGCAAAACCATATATAAATGTGTGTGGAGCTGTCCCAGGCAACCTTACAGAAAAGAGAAGGTGAGAGCAACTCCAATCCTCATTTTCTATTAACTCTCCAGTCTCTACATGAACATGAGTAACAACCTAAGTAGTAAAGAACAAACAGCCAGAAGCAAGGAGCAGAGGTAAGAACAAATCATTAAAAAGTGATAAGCACCAAGGGCCCTAACTTATCTATGGGCAGTAAAAATGCAGACACAGAGAAAATCACATCATTTCTTCTGAAAATTAATCTGGTCATATAGTTTTAGTGCCGAGTAAGTGAGTGCCTCGATGCCACACTACAGTGTCTATTAGAAAGGACAGTATTTCATATGTGCTTAGAGGTCTGATAACCTATTTTCCCTGGTGTGTCTCTTCCCTCCTTCTAAAAGAGGAAATTACACAGCAAATTAATCTCTGTGCACCGTTTTATTTGTCACCCCGCCTCCTCTTCCCTCCCTTCACTCCTCCCATCCGTTGTGAAAGGTAAGCAGGAAAATATTGAAATAGAAATTGAAATACATGACAACAGCAGGAACAGCCTGAGTCTGGTTTGGCTTACAAAGGTGAGTTTATGATATGGTTGAGTCAGTGCGAAAAAAGAGGTCATGAAAGTGCTGTCACACACCTTTCTGGAGAGGGCTTTTTGTCCACATAGGTACAGATGAAAAGCTCATCTGCTGGGGAAACTAATCTTCCAGTGCAAAGGGATTTCAATTCACAAACCACCAACATCCCACTCAATTTACATTACAGGTGGCCAGCTGGGAGAGGGGAAAACAACAGCACAGTAAGACACTCAGCTCACTCATTTCCAGCTCATCAAAGGCTAACCAGTGAATGTCCCATGCAAGGGATGTGATCATTCTGTAACTACATTTGACTGCTTGCCCCGTCACATCCAGGGAATCACTGACAATACGAAGCACTTCTCTTCTGAAGAGGGAGTACAGCCCCTACACGCAAATTAAGGAGGGTTTTTCCCCTTGGACAAAAGAAGGGACAGAGGCGGACGGTTTCAAATACTTTCAAGGCATTTCCAAAGACTGTGCCTAAATATTTCATTGGCCACCAGTGATTCAAAATTCACATAGCAGGTTTAAATCTGCAAATGAGTCTGAGTATAAAGAAACCAGGGTCTGAACTCTAAGTTGAGTACCACTCCTAGAACAAAACACATTCACACTAGTACACAACTGCAGGGAACCATTCCTCACAGTGTGCAAAACTGGGCCTTAAAACATAATGGGTGAAATTTTAGCACCAAAAGAAATTAAAGCTCTCAGCATGGATTTGAGAAGAATGTAGCAGAAACATCCCAAACAGGCTGGTTTAGAAGACGGGAAACTGAGAAGGGAGAACAAAGCTTATCTTCCAGTGTTAGCTGTAAGACCTTGTAAGAGGAATCTTTAAAAAACTAAATGATCTACTATCTGAGAGCATAACTAGATAAATAAGGAAGATCTGTGTGCAAGCCCACTTCATGTAAGGGGTACACAGAGCACAACCAGGAAACTCATTAGAATTCCTTCTAGTCATTAAAGCATGGTCCTAACACCTACACTGCCCCAAAGTGAAGAAAAGAGATGGTTCTCTGAAACAGAAATCACCTACGTCAAATTTACACAATAAGGACTTGCAGTCAAGGACTCAAATCCAGTAATTCAGCTCCTCTTTGCTTCTTGAGCAACAAAGAAGCCAGCAGATCAGACCTTTAGAGAAATCTTTCCCTGCTAATTACATGGTAACAGTTTATAACACAGATTGTATCACACACACTATCTCTAGAGAGCAAAAATACATGAGTAATCAAATTGTTAAGGTAAAAACAGTAAAAAGATGGAAAGGCAGTTAACACCATTACAAAATCATCTTTGCAACAGAAAAATGAACCATTTTTACTGAAAATTACATTTTCTCAGTTGAACTTTAGCAAGTAAGCTGGACGGTGCAAAAACCACTTTTTCACAAATACAAAAGCCCCTCTTCTGTTATCAAATAAACTCTTATTCCTCTCACCTTTAATCCCAGGCTCCATAGAGGTCATCTCCACACAAGAACCAAGAAGTCCTTGCCTAACATCAAAATGCCCCTTGGCCCCTTTTTACTCACATGTGGCCTTCAGAACATCTAGCAGCTGAAGAAGGGGCTCCTGGATGCAACTGGGCAGAGAAGTCCTGCTGTCAGTGGTTACCTAGATCTCTGTTTCAGTTTTACAAGGCAGAGTCAAGGGCCAGAGGGGAGGAGGACACTTGCATGTGTGTTTTGAAAGGAAAAGCTGGAATATTTTACAATGGAAAAGGGAAACATCACTTGGTTCAGATGCAAGAATTGTGCAGCACAGCCTCTCACAGGTATGACGAAGAAGCTTTAGTGCCCAGGATTATCAAATGGCAACAAAAGCTGCACACAGGATGGAAAAAGTTAGTGAAACTTTTCAGTTGTCACTGGAAAAAGCTTGAAAGAAATGAAGGGACAAATTACTCAGCCATTTGCTTATATAGCATTCGTAAGGAAAACTTCCAAGTTAAGTCCAAATAGCCAACTATACTTAAACTCAGGTGTGTCTCTTCTCAAACCTAAACAAAAACAATCCAAAAGAATAAAGAGGACACAGGACTAAAACAAAGGGAAGGAAGAGAAAAAAACGAGTAGGAAGGGAATAGAGAACAGAAAGATGACGCACTTGGACAAAAGATACACAGCAGAAGAATGTGTAACCTCAAAAACAGAGCCTTCCACTAAAGGACAACCCGGAAAAGACTCAGATAGAGAAATGATCATGGAATCATAGAACGTGCTGAGTTGGAAGAGACTCATCAGGATCATTGAGTCCCACTCCTGGCCCTGCACAGGACACCCCAAGTATCACACCATGTGCCCAAGAGTGTTGTCCAAATGCTTCTTGAACTCAGGCAGGCTTGGTGCTGTGACCACTTCCCTGGAGAGCCTGTTCTAATGCCCAACCACCCTCTGTGTGAAAATCCTTTTCCTAATATCCAACCCAAACCTCCCCCAGCTCAGCTTCCTGCCATTTCCTCAAGTCCTGTCATTGGTCATGAGAGTGAAGAGATCAGTACCTGCCGCTCTGTTCCCTCGTGAGGATGTTGAAGACCACAGTAGGTCTCCCCTCCTCCCAATTTAGTGTCATCAGCAAACCTACTTAGTATTCCTTTGAGTGCCGTGTCCAAGTTGTTAATGAAGATGCTGAAGATCTAGACCCCTCTGCCTACTGCACGTGGCCATCAGCAGCCAGAAAAAAAACAGCTACCCTCCTTTAGCCACTTTTCCAAGAGGTTTCTTTCTCAGGCTGTTGGAGAACAAGCCAGTGTACAGAGTTTCAGTCCAAAGGCTTTTACACTGGGCAGGAGGAAAAGGAGTTGAATTGTACATTATTGAAAATTTCTACACATTTCCCTGTTCACAAGTGAAGAAAAGCTATGTGCTCCCATGTAACATCCTCAGTCTTTTCTAGGCCAAGGTGCTGTGCTACAGACAAGGTGGTATTACCTACTACAGACAAGGTGTTCTTCTGCTCATGGTTAGCAGACATGGGCAGAATGTGAAAAGCAAGATGGAGAAGTGGATGGATGCATCTGTGAGGCAGCAAACCATTAGGGTTTCCATCTACGTCAGTTCACAGCACACAGTCAAGGACAGTAGCACAGAAGAGCAACTACGCTCAGACTACTCTTCCAGGGAACAGGAAAGGGCTCATTTCCTTATCCTACTTCAAGCTACTAAAACAAATCAAACTCCTCTGACATAAAGAGCTTTGCTTACGCCACTCAGTGTGGTGCCAGGTATGCACCAATGGAAGCAATGCTTGTGCTTAGATTTAAGGATGTACTTAACTCCTAGCTGGATCAGCACTTTCAACCACGCATCCTTGTGGGCCAAGGATTTGCATTCTTACACATCCTTAAACTTTCCAGGTCATGTCATTTATCATTCTGACTGTGATAAAGGATGGCAATACCCTGCTCGTTTATCTTGTTCTTAGTACTCTGCAGAAAACAAAAATATAGATTTTTTAACAACGAGGTAGAGGACACCAACATCCCTCTCCCTCCCTGATAATTTAACTATAACATATCACCACCAGGCTTAAATCAAAAGAAGGGAGAAAAGAACCCAAAGGAGAAGAGGAAAAAAGTGGAGGAAGTGACATTTACTGCAATAAACAAAATATCTACTTACAGATCACATACGAAAAGAACATCTCTATTAAACGTAATTTCAGAAGAACTGACAAGGATAAATTTACATGAAGTTTCAGGTATTTCAGCCTAAACATGAAAAATACACATTACTCTGAGCTTATGAAGGGCTTAGTTTTATTGGTACTATTTATACACACTTTCTTGGTTCTTTTTAGACATACTGCAAGATTTTAAACCAACAGACTTGAGTGCTCACTGCTTTTAAAAGACAACAGCTCCCTATTTTTTAACATGCTTCTAAATTATATATGGGCTGTGTACTCCTCCAGACAAACGAACCCTGATAAATTATGTTCTGTCTCTAGCCAGGCACTTCAAGTAATCTCCACCCTCCCACCTCCTCATCACATGAAATAAAGATGAAGACCAGACAACGTCAGTCACATTGCAGATCCGCTCAGCCGCCACCTCTACCTGAAGCAACACAATACATGCGCTGAGATCTTCATCAGTCTCCACCACCAGAAGCTGAATTTTTTGCTGCAGTGGGCTCAGGCAGCTCCTGAGAGGGTGCTGGCTAATACACGCCCTACACAGCCAGCATCATGAGAGACTGCTTCCAGCTCCTCTCGCAAGTTTCTCCTGATGGGATTGCTCTCCTCCCTCACTGACTTTGTCTTTTATGCCTGGATAAGTGATGTTGGCTGCACGTGTGGTCTGCGATACATTTAACCAACAGCACAGTGTGCTCCGTGACCTGGCTGCTCCCCAGCCACGTGCCTGCAGGAATGCTGCCTGGAGCATTAAGCCCACTGCATGTGCTTGAGCGCACACGTCCCATTTCTGACCTGCTTCATTACCCTTCTCTCAGCAAGCTTGCCCAGAGTTAATCTAATGTGTTTAAGGACTGAAGACCAGCCTCACCACCCTGCAGTGCTATCAAACATGTTACTGGCCGAGAATTTGGCCATAATCCACCTATGGGGTTTCCTCCAAAGTCCCCATCCTCTGAAAATAGCTGAGCTGATGCTTCATCAGTACGAGAACAGCGCTCCATCCAACACAACCTACCACAGCCAGAGAGCTCGTTGCACACCCAGTCTTCCCCTACAATGGCACAGGAGCCGGATCATTTCCAAGTCTCCTCATCTGATACTCACAAAGTATGGAACAAGATTGGAGTGCAAAACAGTGGTCCCTATATTCAGGCTCTACTGACCTTGTCAGCTTAACACAAGGTCTTTCACATTCCCCAGGCCAGGAAGAAGCATTGAGGAGACACAGGAATAACTAGAGGCAAGTAAATTCTTTCCAGCTTCTTCCTTAGCAAACTGCAAGCAGAGTCCCCTGAGCCTGAGCACTGTCATGTTCAGCTTCAAATCCCCATGGAAGAAAGTCTTTTCCTTTCCAAGGTTGACTTTCAACTTCATCAACAGTTAGCAGGATGTAAGGAGCTAGAGGCCCAGTATAACCACCGCAGCTTTCAGAGATGAGAGGGGGACAATCTGTGTCAGAACTACACCTGGACATGCCTTTGCACTGCAATCCCATCTCTACCTACAAACAGGCTTCCTCCCAACCCATTCGGAAGAAACTGTACTTTCTACCAGTACCATATAAATTAAAAACCTTGAAAGTTCAAACATAAATCACTTCTTTTCTGATCTGGCCAATTAAAAAAATGAAAAATGATAACAAGTTGTGAAATTTATCTTGTCACCAGCCTAACTGCTACTCGGAGTTTCAAATTACGGCAGAAAAAATGAGGAAAAAAATGAAGTGCTTATAGCTTGTTTACATTCTGGTTTACAAAGTACAGCATTATCTTTGTCATTGTGTGAGGAAATGCAATTGCACTGTGGACCTCTACATCAAAACTGCCCTACTTTAATTAATTATTGAAGTATTAAATCAGCAAGAATTACTGTAGTTATTTCAGAGTTGCTTATTGCTTTTAAACATGTAATCTCTCTGCAAAGGTTAATACTAATTTGTCAAACATGTTAGTTCTTCTTACTACAGAGTTATTATGGTATTAGGATCTAGGATTAGGATACCTGGTGGTATCCTAATAAATACAGAATTGTTTTGAGATCTCCTTTCTAAAGAGGGACTGGGTAAAGATTGAGGAGTAAAGGAGGAAGAAAAGGCTTCAATGTAAGCAGGCGTGAGTTTGTCTACAGATGGAGAGGTAAGGACAGAGAAAGATTAAGCGAGGAACCCAGCGTAGAAGAGAAAAAAGAAATCAACTACAAAACTACAAGTGGACTACAAACCTTCCAAGTAGAAGTACAGTACCCTGGGTGCACTTGGATGTACTTGGTTTAAAGTTACTCATTCACCTTTCTTCATTCATTCACTTCTTCACTAAAAAAGTCACCCGTAAGTACCAGAAATAAAATCTCAACAATCAAAAGCAATCAGAGTTACATTTTTAAAGCTAATTCTGCCCCTTTCTTCTTCCCCTCGAGCTTCTAGCTTCCCATCTCAGGGCTGTCAGTAGCTGTCAGCGGATCATATGAGAAATTCATCTGAACATACAACATAACTTGACAGGCAATACATCAGAAAACCTAGATGTGACAACAGCAAATTCTACCAGATGGTCCTGGATCATATCTATTGAAAAAAAAAATTGACAGAAAAAAAATCCCAACCACAGAAAAGAAGAACTTCAGAAGAAGGAAAAAAAAAATAAATCTGGTATATGCACTGTTTCGCCCTTTGTCATAAGCATGCTAGAAAAGCAGACACACAATATCTCCAGCTTGTCTTCAACAGCTTGTCCTGTCGTAAATATCTATATGTATATTTAATCCTCCTACCCTAAGAAAAGGCTTCTAAATAAAGATGCCTTTCCATTAAAGGCAGTATGTGCTACTAATAATGCTGCTTTTCAACTGAGAAAACGCTGTCAATGACTCTGGAGCCTGGTCCTGCTCCAGCACCAACATGGTCTCCAGTACACCATAACCCTGGGAGTAGCTGCAAACTTGAAGCACTTTCAAGACTCACTGTTTGCTGCCCATCTGCCTGCTGCTCTTGTGGGCAGCACAGATTCTGTTTGTGTTCAGTCTGCCTTCAGACCTCATCAGCCTCTGCAGCGACCCTCTTGGGAGAGACCTTGGATTGCCTTGTCCACTGTCAGTCACACAACTTCAGGAAGGCAGACGAGGCCAGCAGGTCAAACTGTCAGGCTGTCACTGTTCAAGTAAGACCTTCAGGGACACCATTCCTTCCTCCTGTTCTGCCCCTGCCTTCAATAGCTGTGTGCAGATACATGTTCCGCTCTGTGAGAAGTAGTTGTGTGTAAGTGCAAAAAACTACTGTGCATCCCTGTCCTCCCAATTACACGCACTATGAAGTAAGAGGCATGTAGTCAAATGTATTTTTTAACTCGTAAACCGGAGAGACATCAATCCGAGTGCACACGAGGAATGAAGACAGTGAAGGATGTGGTGTTATTTATTTAACAGGACAGGGTAGTTCTCCAAAGTTCTTTGGAAATCTGACAGCTTCTCTGAATGCAAAGCTGTGGCTGTGATAGAAAGGAGATCCACTTGCTGCCAATGAACAAGCTGCACTCCACAGCTTAGGACTCAGCAAATCTCTCTTCAGGCCACTGTGGCAAAATCAGTTTCCACCAAGAAATCCTTTAACAAAGGATTATTTCTGTATATCATACATACCTATTTCTCCTTCCCCTAAGGAAAGCTCCTTCCATTATAAACTCTCCTTTGCTGTTAAAGAAAGTACATGCATTTCCTGAGTGAGAAACACCTGTGAGGGGGGATTACTCCACTGCACTGCTGTGGAACTGGGCTGCAGTCGAGCTTCAGAAACTGCGAGTGGACTGGCTCCAGAGATTGCTAATGAAAAGGACTTTTTCAGCAATGACAGATGGCTACTCCCTGACTTCTGAAGAAGCAGTTTATTGTCTCCATCCAATCCGTTTTACAATTATCACCTTTAGCACAGACAGAAAGCTACTTTTACATCATGGACCTGAGAACAAAAGACTTAAAAAAAAGTCAATTCTCCCTTCCTCCTCGAACTTCAACAAGGAATATTAGATTTTTTACTCTGCCTTTGTCGTTTTAACATAAAAGGAAAAGTCAGTGACATTTCTAAGTTTTGTTGTTTTGCACCAGTTGGGTTTCAAATATTGCAGAGGAACATAATTACATTTACAGACACTTTTGACTAGAATATAAATGTTGAGACAGCAATAACAGTCTGTTAGAGATAAGAAAAATAGGCATTTAGCTCAAAATGTATGTTCTGGTTAAACTGAAAATGGACACCACCTTTATAGTGGAGTGCCTTTTTGCATCCTAAAGGTTTTTCTATAAATACTATACTATGATTTTCCAAACCATCAACTCCCTACAGAGAGAAAAATAGAAATCCTACTATTTAATCGTTCTCAGTAGAAATACTGTGAAACAGGAGGCCTAAGAATAATATGTATTTAATAAAATCGATGAAACCTCCTCCCATTCTGCTATTTAATTATATCTCATTAGAAAAGCAAAAATAGTGCAACTCAAAGTCCATGAATCAGCTGTTTATTTATTTATAGGCATTTATATAGCACTCATCACCATAGCAACCAGGAACCTATTTTTTCTTGTTGAAAGGCAAAGTTGTAATTTTGAAATGTGATCCTTTGATATCACAGTGCAAATAGGTACTGAGGTCCTGTGCTGCAAACACTCAGGCAGGTGCTTAAAGTACACGAACAGACCTAAGTCAAACACAGACCAAAGGAGACAGAAGCAGATAAAGGAGAACTGAAGGGAAAGGAACCATGAAGCAAGCAAGAACAAGGGAAAGAGGGAAGAAGTAACAGCACGAGAAAATTCACAGTGCACTGTGTCCGACAACAAGCCATGATCTCCCTGGTACCTTTTAGCTGTGGTAACAAATGACTGGTTTGTGGAGCACAGTTCAATTAATGAAGACTAATCAACAAGTTCCAAATTTACGCTGAGGACACCAGTGAATATTCTCGAGCAAGAATTTCCAAAAGGATAGTAGCTTAAAAATGATGCTGCAGAGAGGGCTGTCTCTCTCTTCTGAGAGCACAGAAGTCATAAGCCTCACTTTGACTGCTCCTCTCTTCTGATCCTCCAGCAATTAGACGTTATCAAATTCCCACAGAATTAACAGACCTTTTTAAAAATGCCATCTGCTCACAAAACATCAAAGAAATTAGTAAATTAGAACATTGCTCTTGCATACACCATTATAGAATGAATTACTAGGCATGTCCTGCAATTGCAGCTTCCCCCTGCTGGGAACTACTTTTCAGATCCTCAAGAGATTGAAATTGGTTTTATATTATTTTGTCCGGTTGCTTCCCACCACCATACAGATTATACCCATACATGCATGACGTAGTACTCCAGATCCTTTCTAAAGCTAATGAACTTCTAATTGGGACAGGAAAAAAAAAAAAAGAAAAAGAAAGATGAGATCTTTGGCCTTGTTGTCACTTTGTTATGTAAGAGATGTTAACATGAATATTTCCTCAAGACACAGGTATGTGAAGTTACATCTTCAACTCTGCACTTAATTTGATGCTATCTTCATAAGAAACCAATACTGTCCAAGGCAGTTAAACAGGCAGCGTTCAGTTGTTCCTAAACCAAACACAAATCTTACACAAGACTGGTGGTTATTTTGTAGTCTTTTTTTAAACTGTATTCTAAATAGGGCAGAAGCTGCACGTATGACAGCAGGAAAAGTGACAAGTTCCTTATCTGGAAAAGCACCAGCAGGCACTGTTATCAGAGCAGACCAGCTCTTTTAAAGTGGATTGATGAAGCTATTTTTAAGAACACCTAATAACATCACAGAGGAGACTCTGATCTCTGCAAAGGTGAGCCGCACAGCTCGATACTCCTGGGAGGCAGCTAACGAAACTGAAGCTTGTCATACACAGACTGCGTTCAGTAATTGGCTTTGAAACCTCGCAGTTGAGGCTCCACCCTGCTGAGCTCAATACCTCGCTCACAGCTTGCTCCAAACGCCGGCACTGTCTGGCATCACCAAGTCCGAGTGGCTGTGCCTGCCCTGCCTGTGCCACCAGCTCAACCTGCGTACTTGGAAGGCAAAAAAAAAGAAACCTACTTTCTTCCAGCACCTTGCACCTACTGGTTCGCTTCCAGGACAGGCAGAGACAGTTGCGGGGGAAGGTGGCAAAATGGTGTTGGAGCAGGCTGTGTGCTAATGGAGGAGGAGGGAACATGTCCTACCACAGAAGGTGAAAGAAGGGGGTGAAGACCTAAAAAGAGAAGGAGGAGGGTCCCCTGTCATGCATTCATACAGCACAGCAGAACCACCAAGTGCTAACTCTCCGTCAGTGCTTTGTGCCCACTGTGAAAAGTCACTGGCACTGGCTCTCCCAGGAAGGTAGCCACCAAAACAGGGGAAGCATCACCCATTTTTCCCAAAACTCCCGACCTTTTGTAGCTCACTCTTCTCCAGGCTTTGTGGACCCAAAGACCCATTCTTCCCCTTGATGTGAACCACAAAACTGAATCCTGCATCCATCTTGGAACACAACCAAAGAAATTACTATTCCACAGTGTGAGAAGACTAAGAAATTTCTTGAAGAAATTTTGTCTGCACAGCTGAGGACCTCTGATCTGGTTCTAGCTTTGTGGTTTAACGCTCTCCTTTGCGCCACCTTCTTTTTTCATGACATTTCCTGCCTCCCACCACTTCCTAGAAAAATCTGCTCCTTCACAGCCCAGATACGTCCTAGTTGGAAAAGCCATTTTAAACAGAAAACAGGTTCTTCTGCCCAGAAAAGTCATCTATGGCTCTGATTATTTGAATAAAATGATAGTTTTACTTGTGGAGGATCTCTAAGCCTCTATGTCTTAAAACACCTCCTAAAAACCTTCCTGAGTTAGAGCACAGGCCAGATATGTTGAAAACTCTGAGAAGCAGTAACTGAATGTCGGCTGCTGTTACAGGGAACCATTTAAACCCACAGCACTTACGGAAGACTTCAAAGCAACAAATTTTAAGTGAGAGGGAGGGAGAATAAGGGGGATGAGAATATTCAACTGATTGAAGCAAATCTCAGTAAGTTCACAGTGGGATGCGATTCAGGAGATTGGAAATTTAACTGGGAAAGGATTTCCGTATAGTCCATCCATTTTGCACACTGCTTAACACAGAACGTGCTCCAGGCAATTAGTCCCAAAACATCAGCCAGGTACCTAGAGTGCATGTTCATGGCACACTTCATGAGTGTTGGAAGCTGAACTCTAGCTCTGATGACAGCTGATTAAAACACAGAAGTCCAAGTAAAACTGCCACCCTGCAAACATAAACTGTTCAAAATGCACCCCGGCAGAAAAACACTCTGCAAGGCAGGTTTCCCGTATCTAGTTCACACATTTGGTATCTACCACGGTTTTGAAAATGACACTGCAAAATACACATCTTGTCTTACAGCTGATGTGTTTAGCATACCTCAGATTTGGGTCGGGGAGAATGTCCTCGCAGAAAATAAAAGCTCTTCTCGTTCTCAGCTAAGTCAAGGCTTGAGCTAACAAGCCAATCAATCAGTTCGAGTGTTTTGAGATCCCTCTTAAAAGGAGCTGTTTCTATTTTATTACCAGAGTCAGCAGTCACCGTTTAAAAGTCAGCATATGTCAATAGTTACCCAACTATGGTGCTGTGTGAAAACACCGATATGTTCCCTTGGCTTTAACAGTTGCTCAGATACAGTCATTATTCTCATCACCAGAGGATAGTGTGCCTCTTCAATTTATTTTCTTTTTTTTTTTTTCCCAAAACAGCAGCCTTTATCTTAACAGCCCGTTTAAACATTGGGTTAATTGTGAGGGGCTGGAAGAAAGGAAGGGGACACCAGCAGCCACCGGAGAGCCCAACCTCACAGCATGCATGTGCAAGGCATCCAGAGCTGACAAAAGCAAGAGAAACTTTTCCACTGTGCTTAGTCAGCACACAACAATTAAACGGGGCAGGATGCGGCATCCGGATCCACCGGGGCCAAACTCACTGCTAAGCTCTCAAAGCCGAAGACAGGTGTCTGGGACGGGGAGGGGTTCCCAAGGCACTCAGCCATCAAGGAAAACTGCCAGGAGAACACAATTACATCTTTACCTGCCCCGGTAGGCTTTAAACCTGCAGCGTCTTTGACCTCTGGGGAGGTTATCAGAGTTTTAATTGAACGGCTGCCTGTGAGAGCAGGCACTGCAAGA
>JAWWES010000081.1:41811568-41827447 GCA_035583135.1 Lophotriccus pileatus | reverse complement strand
CCGCCCGCGGCAGCGACCGCCCCTCGGCCCGGCCCGGCCCCGCCGCCCCGGCCGCCTCCTCGCCCGCCGTGTCCCCGCCCCAGGCGGGCGGTGCCGGGGCGGTGCCGGGGCGGTGCCGGGGCGGGCGGCCCCTCGCAGGCGGCTGCGGCGCATGCCCGGCCCGGGCGAACGGCATTGTGGAGGCGGCAGTTCTCGGGGACCGGGATGCCCTGAGGGAGAGCGTCCCTGCCCGGGGGTTTGGTGCTAAGCCTCCTCCCCGTCCTGCCCGGCGGTGTTCGGTGCACACCCTCCACCCGGTCCCAGCCATCCCCCGATCCCACCGCAGGCCGGCGGGTTCCCCTCACGGCTTTGTCCCCAGTTTCCTGGAGCTTTCTGCTTCTCATTGCCCAGCCGCGGCTCCTCATCTTTCCCCCAGATCTCTTCCAGCCTCCAGACGTCATAGAATCATGGAAGCATCAGGGTTTGAAGAGAGCCTCAAGATCATCCAGTCCAACCGCCAGCCCACTGCTACCACTGTAACCCCGTAACCACTAAACCATATCACCCAGTGCCAGGATCGGGTGCCTTCTGAGCACCTCCAGGGATGGTGACTCCGCCATCTCCCTGGGCCACCTATTCCAGTGCCTGACTACCCTAACAGTGATTTTTTATTTTTTCTTCAGGAAAGCCTTTCATACATGTGTCTCTCACAGTATCCTTCTGGACAAAATGTCCAGCATACAGCTGAAGAACCATGTTACAAGATGGGTGAGCAATTGGCTCACAGCTTGGGTGCAAAGAGTTATAGTGAATGGGGCTGGTGTGCAGTTCCACAGGGCTCCATTTCTCTTCAGCATCTTCACTAGTGACTTGGATGTGGCACTTGAAGGAATACTAAGTTTGGTGATGACACTAAATTGGGAGGAGGTGTTGATTCCCTCGAGGGCAGAGAGACATCAACAAATTAGGGAGATGGTTCTCTCTCACTCACAATGTACATGCACTAAAGTGGAAGGCAGCCATCCGTATGATGAGTACATGGCTCCAAATCTATCAGGAAAATCTGGCAGATTGAAGGCACCTGCATCCTTACTGGAGGAAGCTTCCTTCCCACTGGGGAAACTGTGACAGCAGCAGCAGGTCACATTCACATGTTGGGGTTTGGTAAGGTCAGGCTTCACCAGAGCAAACCAGAGACCATTAGAGTTTGAATAAACCACCGAGAGCATGATGAGCCTGGTACAAGAGGCTGAATTGCCTGAGCAGGTGGATGCCTGTGTGTACAGCACCTTTGCTTGACCCAGCCTCTCCCAAAGTCAACGGGTCTTTTGTCATTCAACTCACTGAGGCTTTTGTGTTTCTCATGGGAACCTTCTATTCTGACGCCCACACAGTGCTCTCAGTCAGTGGGAAGGACAGATAGCAGTTTGGTAGCATATTTCACATTAGCTGGTGTTTGTATGCATAACTAAACGCTCCCAGAGGGACAGGACTGCTAAACATGCATGCAGGAATTTAATATAAAAGTTTAACTGTTGAAAAGTTTTCTTCTGAAAAGCTGATAGCCATTTGGGAGAACTCAGATTTAATAGCTTAGTACTCCTTCCTCCAGCCTCTTTTTTCTGCCTTGCAGATTTTGAAGCTAATGATCTGAAGAATTTACTTGTGTTACAAGAGATACACATGAGAACTGGGGCTTTTCAGAAATGCTCATTGCTACTCAAAATTAACTTCGTTACAGTCTCTATGAATTTTACTGTTAAGCTCCCATGGACTGACAAGGCAAATGTTAGGCTTCTGAGATTTGTTTTCCCGAGTTTGTTCAAGAACTATTACGCTAATGAAATCCATTGCAAGAGATCTCATCTACTCTGTTTCTCATTACATGTGTGAGCTATACTCCAGTCCTAGAGAGACTTTAGAATGCTGGACCCACATCCCCATAACTAGAGCAACAGTACAAAATAGTCATTACCATCACCACTTTCGTTAACATTTCTTGGAATAAAAAGTCACTATTTCAAAAATGTTTAGTGATCTCTATCAATCTTCCCAAAGCATTTGTGAGTAGAAATCTTGACTAAGATTTCATGAATACCTGCTTGCATAGTCACATAAATGTCATCTGCAGTGCTACTTTTCCTCCTTGTTATGAAATATTTAATGAACCAGTCAAAAGCCAGACATTACAGTAATTTGAATTAAGTGGCCAGTCACGTATCAAAGATGACGAATGGCCAAAGACACAGACATAATCGTTCAAGGAAAAAAAGAACACCCATAAGCTGAAATGTGTTTCTATGAAATATTCATAGGATTGTGGTGATTTATTGTCACGTCTGCTTCAGAATAATCTGCAACGGGAAGAGAGCATAATCTGATAAACTTTTCATGCAAAACAGTTCATTTGTTATTCCTGGAGTAAAAATAGACCCACATCTGTTTAAGTCTATCGCCTGTAAGGGGTAGGGATGTGTTTTCTGTGATGTTTCTTAATGCAAGGTTTTACAGAGGATACCCAGTGGAAGCAGTGTGAATGTGCTGATGGCAGACACAGTCCCTTCCGGTGCCCAGATGTAGGTGCCTAGTGCTGTTTTAGACAGTTTTGGGTGCCCAAGACATCTGCATGAGGCTGGTAGATACAACATGGGACCTGTAAGGCACTGCCTGGACCGAACTTGAGCTTCAACATGGTACCACACAGTTACATTGCACAAATCACTTCTTATGAGACTGATGAGGGAAAAAAATCAGCTTTTAGAGACATAGGCAGATGATGAGCTCACAATTAGGAGCTAGAACTGTTGAGCCACCTTTTACAGTTCAATATACAGAGCTGCATCTCCAACCTGAAGCAAACATTGAAATATTTCCAACTCATACGTCCTCTCCTCACATCACCTTCTGCACTTGGGTTATAGCTCTCTTTGTGTGTGCAGCCTCTTTGGACGAGAAAATATCAGAGGGATCAGTCCTGGAAGCTGACCTCATCCAGCAGAGCCGTTGATGCGCCTGCTTAAGAACACCAACACACTGGACTGCAGCACTCCAAGCCTTGCCCAGCTGAAGTCAACTAGATCCACCAGTTTCTTTGTTGTGTCTTTCTGTGTGATGTTGCCTCAGCTTTTTTGGCTGGTTACTTAATGCCTCTGCTTTCCTTTGGTTTTCAGTACCTCTGTGTGTGCTGCATGTATTGTGGGGACCTGTGCTCTTAACCTTTCTACACTAGGACAAACAGAAGGATCTACTCAAGTTGTTAGTAGGATTTTACTGGGATTTAGCCACCCAGATACGGTCTGCCTATGATGTAGTCACAGCTCAGCAGAGCCTGTGGGCCAATCAGCCATTATGTAAAGCTGGATGAGCACCAGTGATTCAAGTCTTGTAAGAAGTAATAAGGGACATCCATGGAGTGTGCTGCTGCCTGATCATCCTGCCAAGGAACACTGTTTCAGACAAAAACATCAGTGAAACCATTTGGGACTGAAGGCACCGTATAACTCTCTGCACATCTGCTCAGCATAATGCTAAATGCGGGCAGCAGAGAGAGCTGAACGAGGGACTTTGAAAGTGCTACATGCCTCAAAACTCTCTTACAAATTCATGTAATGCACTAAAGAAATTATACATATTCATGTCATTCCACCTCAGGACTATGAATTTGTGTGGAGGGGATAAACATTTTCTTGCCTCCAAAGAGCAAGATTTCGTTAAACTGTCTCTGTTTTGGAGAAAGCAAGCAGTGACCCCAATCTCTGCAGTACCTGGCAGCCAGTAATAGCTGTTTCATGATCAGTACCTGCCCCCTGGTAGCAGTTTTTCACACGCTGATGTCGAACACATGCAGGAGTAAAAAAAGAAATAAATCTGCTGCTGAGCAACGCTGCCACTGTGCCTACGAGGCGGTGAGGGCACTTGGTGTGCTGAAAGGGCTGCTCTGATCCCAGTGTTTTACTCCTCGAGCCCAAAGGCGGGTAATTGCCGGTGTTGCCAAGGAAGGTTTGTCCTGTTGCAGGTAAAATGAGGTGAAGTGAGTACATGTGCTTTTGAACAGGTAAGCAAACGTAACTATTCTATACAAGGAGATATCAAAAAACCTTTTAAGGATGCCAGTTAAAGCTATCCACCAGTTTCGTGGTGGTATGAAGAGAACAAAAAGACTTCCGAGTCCCACAACCAGGGCACCGATCCCCGCTTCTTCCGCTAAAATCAGATCCCACTGACCACAGAAGTGAGCAGCATATGGCAATATGTACTAGCACAACAGCAAAGTAATGGAGAGAGGGGCTCTTTCCTAGCTCCTTGTGGTGTGGCAACAGCTTCTGCTTGATTTTGCAGTGGTCCGCTTAGTTTGGGATGCAGGACAGTTAGATAAGCAAACACTCTACTTATTTAGCCATTCATTTATTTAACAATATGGTACAGGCAAACTATTAAGAGATAAAGAATTTTTCCTTATAACAGGAAGGTACAGAGATTCATATATGGACTTGAAGTGGATGTTCCTCTTAAATACAGAAAAAGACTTGCACTAATCTAATACCATGACTAAATATGAACCTCCACAATACAAAGAAGGAATAGGTAGTAATGAGGGACAATGAATAAAAAAAGACAGGAAAATGGAAAAATCCAGTGACAGTCAGCATCAATAGATGTGCCAAAAGCTCCCTTGTATGACGAAGTGACTGTCTCATGAAATATTAGCAACTATCCAGAACTGGGAAAGTGTGAAAATCTTGTTGCTGTATAAATTATCTGAGACACTCCTGCCAATTATAGACTTGCTGTGAGGAAGAGAGACATTGGTAATCATGACAGCGACTGTGTTCAAGTGTCATGTGAATATTCTTGGGCAATTATTCAAATCAATCATTTCTTGTCCTGGTAGGAAAGATTCATCACTCTTAGTACTTCGTGTCGTTCAGTGACTGAATTGATGGGGCTCTGCTATTTCTGGCGGTCTGCAATCTGCCTGTTTAAGATGACAACACTGTCATGCATTTAACTGCTGAGGTGGAGAGCTGTCCAGCAAAACCATGAGAAAGGTTACAGAGGTCATAAGAGACCCGTTCCCTTCAGCACTGAGCAATGTCCAACCCAGAGGCGTTTTTGGAAGTGGCAGGAGTGATGCTGGCCATTTCCATTGGCAGGGCATGAGAGGGCATTGAACGCAGGGGAAATGAGATCAGTTTAATCACCCTTCTTCCACACAGGATGGTTATGAGACCTGTTAACCATGTTTTGTCATTACAAACCCTCCAACTTCAGTGTCTGATGGCTCCTATATTCAATGACATTCCTGCCTCTTGGTGGTCTGACTCAGCTTTCCCAGCCCTGTGTGTGTTGACCTACCCTTTTACACCTGCTGTTTTCCATAAAGAGGGGCACCTATCACCACAACTTCTTTCATTCTTTCATCCTTGCTGGCAGGAATCCCTCTAACAGGGGACTGTGTCCTGCTTCCACGAGAATTACTGTTGGTAAGAGACATGACTAAAAATGTGCAAGGTATCTGTGTGTTCATCAAACTGTTACAACCCAAACCACGGTAAAATAATAAATAAATAAATAAATAATAAATCTGCATCTTTGTTTTGGGCTGATACAGCTGGTCTTACCTTCTTATTCATATATAATGAAGCATAATTTATCAGTTTACTTTTTTTATTATTATTATTATGCCCCATTTATTTTTTTTGCCTCTTCCTGTAAATTTTGCATGTATAAAGGCTGATTCCAGCCTGTACTCATGAGGGGATGGATTAACGCTGCAGCTCTGCCTTTTGCCAAACCTGAAGCACCTGATTTTGCAAACTAAATAAAATACCACCTACATGTTACTGCTAAAAGTACCAGGGAGATGTATCAGCTGGGTTTCAGTACCACAGGACTTCCTTGCTACTGTTTGAGAAACAAAACTAATATCAGCAAGTGGTAACTTGAATTACCGTTTGTTCTTTAATAAAATAACAAAACAAAGTCTCCACAGAGCAGTAGTTTCCTTTTTTTTCCTGCATGTAAGTGTTTGTAACAAAATAAAAGAGCATTTAACTCTTCGGGCTGGTGATAACAAATAAAGATGTGGTTCACCTCAGCTTTCACACGCTCCGTCTCTCTTTTCAAAGAGCTTCTTTCCTTTATTCATGAGCTCTGTGGGGACGGGATTTTTAACAGTTCTTTCTGCCAACTTGTGGTTAGCAGAATATTTGCTTTCCTTTTTTTTTTTATTTGAAGCCTGTGTTGTGGCTCCCAAGTATCCATCTGTAACTCTCAGAAAAATATCGGGTAGCTTGCGGCTAGAATATATTTTAGGATGCCTAATTTGTCACCAGTTAGCTCAGATGCTGAAATTTACCCTGACATCTGAAATTCACTGAGATGAGCAGTCCTTTTGGAGGCCCTTTCTTCAGCCACACCTTCCGGGTCACCCCTCTGAATTCCCAAGAGAGATTATGGACACCGGTACTGATCCATCACACTGGAGAGAATTTTGATTATTTTATTTATTCCAGAGATCATCCTCACTCCCTGGATCCCTTCTGCATCTCTACTGAGCTATGATGCCCTTCATTCACATAAGATTTTGGGGGTGCGTATCCTATTTTTAGGAAGTTATTTTGGAGGAAAGGAATGAGTTTTATGTCTTACACCTCCATAATGAAGGTATGAGGTCTGGACATGAAGATAACTATTCCTGCTTCACTTGATGCAAGTTGAACTGTGACAGCTCCAGACTCCAGCTCTTTGTGCCTGCTTTTCATAAGATGTAAGCTTTGCCTCAGTGTAGCATAGCCTAATTTTTGTTACCTTCATTTAATGACACATACATATGAAAGCAAAGAGGGGTTATACCTCCACCCAAGACTGCAGCTTTTCACTGGCTGCATCTGAGAGCTGTGTCCATCCTGAAAAACAATGGGAAACATCAAACCTAATGCTAAGAAATCCATGCTTTTCATCCCAGTTTTCCTTCTGACAAATTACTTTAATTTTCAGCAATTTGTTTCTTGTTCTCATGCAACCACAAACACTGTGGTTCCAAAGTCTGAGTAAGGGTGAGTTACAGATAATTCTGATGCTCCACAATCCCTCCTGCCCACTGCCTGGGGAAGTGATGATGGTCCCACCCTTCTCTCAGCATTCCTCTAGCAGGTCCCATCCACAGAGGGGGCCGCGTATGCTGGCTCCAGCCTGAAAGGGTTCAGATCTTTCTTCTCAGGTGCCCAAAGGGACCATGAAAAAATGCTCTCTATATTTCCTCTTCTGAGGGCTGGATTGTGACTGAGAAGGGAAACCGGCTGTCCCAGTTTTTTAGGCGATCCTGATCCGGGCCAGCCAGAAGACAAGCATGCCTGCTGCCAATCCATGTGTAGCATTGTTCTGAAGTGGGAATATTTGGTCCTTGTGAAGTTGCAGACAACTTATTAGAACTGTGCCCTCCTCAGTAGCAGCCCTAGGTACTGCAGAAGTGAACTGGGATGGCCAAGCCAGGTGATGCCCCTTTTGTTATTAAAGCCGTCTCCCCTTGTTGGGTTCTGCCTGCCCCAGTAAGTATGTTCCTATGAGCTCAATTTTTAACTAACACAGCAAAACAAATGAAAACAAGACAAAGAATAATGCTCCACTTCTCTGGGAACACGGGGCCTCAAGGATGTAACATGAGTTCAGCACCTGTCTGCTGGAGAGTTTATACTTAGGATGGAAGGGAAGTCTCCAGGGTGACAGCAGACAGGTACTCTTTTTTCTGTCTCTTTTATCTTTATTACTTTTTCTTTTTTCTTTTCTTTTTTATTGTATCTGAAAACCTATAACATTTTTCTGTGTATTTTGGGCAGGGAATTTGGGTCCTTGCATTCATGTCACAGAAAGGCAGTGCCTCTCTCAGACAGCATCATTTCCCTACTCGCTCAAAGCACCACTGTCTGTGAGTGTGCCCCAGCTCTCCCCTCATGCACTTTGTGCTGACAGAAAAATCATCTCCATCTGAAGCTGCTCCATCTCCCTGCAGCTACAGCCCCCTGTGAACTGCAGCTGCCTTCCCCCTGCTCCCTCACTTACAGATGAGACATCCCATCTCATTTATATTATTAAAATTATTTCCGTGGGGTCACCTTCTGCTTCACGCCTGAGATGATATAGAAAATTAAGCTCTTCCTTTTGTGCCATTTGGATTTAAATTGTAGATTTTAAACTCGCCCTCACTTCTCAATCCTTTAATTTTCCACAGACATCACCACTGCAGTGGCAACTCCTAGTGACTGCATTAGATGTTCAAAAAAAAAGAAATCACAGGCACATCGACTCACATGATGTTATGATGAGTGAGGTGGATAATAACAAACATGCAGTACTTCAGTCACCCACTGGGTCTCTTTCCATTTTCTTCACAGAAAACCTAAGCAACCTGCTGTGTGGAGTATGAAAAAGGTTGTATCAAAAGAACATCTGCACATTAGCGTAGTGATTAGCTTATGGAGTAGCACCCAGTGGTGAAAGAGCTTTTTTCTTCTTTTCCACACACAGAAGAAAGTGATGTGTCACGTGAAGGGATGCTTACACTTAAGCTGGACCTGATGTCTGTTGTGAATTCTCAAATATTTCATCAAAAATAGTTCCTTGCAGGTGAGTTTGGCAAAAGGCATTTGGTCTGTTTAAGGTAAAGTGCTGGACTTTTTTAGGTAGTGTAATAGCAATTGCTGTGTTTCACAGACAAGAATGCTTCCAGGAATTCTTGGTATGGGATGCAGACTATACAGCAAATATGCAAAACAATACCTTGGAAATTGCTTCTTTCACTTAAACTTGATTTAAATGTGTGAATTGTTTGCAGCTTTCTGATATTTCCCAGTCTTTACCATTGTCTTTCTTTATCATCAACCTGAATGAAGCTGCTGCCATATGGAGAGCTGGAGCAGCCAAGAGTTTTGTTCGCCAGCAATGCATCATTCAAAGCATTTAGAAGCTGCCAGCCCTCATGGTCCCAGACCAAAGCTAACCTTTGTAGCAGCACTGTTAGGTTTTCTTGCTTCTTTTTCCAAGTCAGATGGTGTTGGTTCTCTCCTGCGAAGACCAGCAGATGAGATGACCTGAGGGGTTACTCCTGATGGCAATTCCTGTGCTAATCCAGATGGGGCTGGCATCTTCAATTACATTCAGTTTAAGGGACAGGATAATCCTCTGCACTTCTTCGGTGTGCCTGGTGCAGATGTGATAGGTCTCACCTGAGTACTGGAGGAGGGATGGAGGAAAGGAGGAGTGTTTGCTCTTTCTTGGAGTGAATTACTGAACTATTCCACAGAGAAGGCTATGCAATAAAAATTAATCCAACTCTTTCATAGTGGCTAATGACTAAATATACAACTGTTTAAAGAAGCATCAGGCCATATGTTCAGCCTTCCTTGCAGCATATCCTTCCACCCAGAGCAGACTCCAGAATGTGGCTGAGGGGCGAGATGGGACAGAGATGCTAGAAAGATGAAAGCTATTGGATTAGCATTTTTGTCCCAGGGCTGTAATAGAAATCTTTAGTAAGTAAAGACCAGGCATGAAAATCACATTGTAGCTTAAAGATGAAGTTCAATTTTGAGCAGAAATTCATTCCCGTCAGTAGTCTCAAGGCCGAAGTATGTAAAGAGACTCTGTAAGTCCTATTTTCGGGATGTCAGAAGCACACAGATCCCTCTGCTACTTTCTCTGTATGTGAGTGAAATGAATCGAGAGCACAAGCACAAGCTCATGTCACAGAGCACTGCAGTAGGTCATGTTTGAAGATGACTTTACCACTTCTGAAGTCAAAGACCAGTGAAAGAAAATCTGACCAGAGAAGAGACACTGAGTGCTGACACATTGTGAAAGTTTGGGAGTGAAAGGGCTCTGGGTTCTTGTAATAACCTATGTGTTACAAAAGTAAAATTGCAAAACACCATTATTCTATGTGGAAACCTTAAGACACGTTCCTATCTTTGTGTCTAACTTGCAATAGACTATATTCCTGTTCATCTGTTTCTTCTTACAAGACATAGTGATATTCAGCCTAGCAAAGAAGGTGCATGCAAAACTCATCTGAGCTATAAACATCTGATTCTGCTGATGGGACTGTTATAGAAAAATCTATGCTACAGAACATTTCTTCAAATAGGTAATAGTCTTAATGACTGACTATGATAGTTATAGTCCCAGCCTTTCGGCTGTGGCTTTGGTTCTAGGATCATTAACTCCTGGTAGGATTACCCAACAAAGTGGTCTTAGTTCTCTAGTCACCACACAGTCTGCTCATGGACACAGTCTTCTCGTGGAATTAGGAATGAAATAAGGAATCTGAGGCAGTGCTCTGAGACCAGGCAACCTCAGACAATAATGCCCTCTACTGATTTTTGAACATTTCCAGGAGAAAGAGATGTCTCAAAGAGCCAGCAAAGGCAGCAAGGCTGATAGAAGCAACAATAACTCATGAAAGGAGCACAGGCAGACAGCTTGATGCTCCAGTCAATTAAATGACTGTGTACATGGAGGAAAGCAACTGCTTGAAAAAATTGGATTTTGAAAAATCAGATTTTGAGGAAAAATCAGATTTTGAAGATCTTGTATTTTAGGGGGAAGGAGCTTCAGTAGCTGAGAGTTAAACTCTCATCATTTCAACTGCCACAGAAGCCCGTGGATTGTCCCATCCAGGCCAAGGGAGCTGTGGGCATGGACTGCTGCAGGACATCATGAGCACACCTCACACTGGAACGCTTGTAGACACATATCCTGGTAGATATTACAGACCATGGTCACCTTGCTTGCAGGGAAATCAAGCCAAGACAGCAGTGACATGACTAAGATGTAATCATATATGGGTAGGCAAATGACTCTCTTTCTAATTAGGGTTTATCTAATGCCTGAGTCCTATTATTACCAGTTACAGTCCTTTACAGCCAAATGCTGACAGTATTTCATTCCAGTGTCTGGAACTTGAGTTACTCTGTCCTATATTCCATTATTATCTATAGAACAGGTATTTTGAGTGCTTCTAAGGAAAAATATTTTATGTTTTATAGTGAGTATCTGTAGCTTAGGAATTACAAACCTGCCTTTTTCAAATTAAAATAAAGCTCAGATATTTGAGCAAGAAAAGGCTGCTGTTTAGTTCCTTCTCTTCCCAGAAGCAAGGCCAGCCATCCTGTTACATCCACTGAGGGCCAGCCTCAGCTCGGAAGAGCTCCTGTAAACTGCCTATGAAATGCATTCTACTCTGTGGCTTAGTGGAAGTTGCCATACTTCCATTCATGTGTCTTGAGAAAGCTTTAAATCATCCTAGGAGCCACATCTGTGCAAAAAGCACAAGGATGAGTATGTATCCATGCTCATGGAGGGAGAAACAGCCCCCTCACTTCCACAGGAAAGCTGCTTGTTCTCTGGTGACCAGGACAAGGAAAGTGGGTTGATACAGTCCCATGGACTGGGATACTCAGGGCAAGAGATGAGACCTGGCTCTGGTCCTACCCTTAGGTGAGTTACTTCCTACTGTAGACACAGCCTGTGTTTCCAAACAGCTTCTTCCTGCCCACAGATTTGCTTGTAGAGTCAGGATACTGCCTGTTAAGTTTGCTGTGGCAGCCTGTCAGCATCAGACGAAGACAGTGTTTGCAAAAATAATAAGACACCTTAAGAAATCTGAAAAGTGAGGTTGGATTTTACTATTGCCACTACCCTAAAAACACTGTATATCAGTGTGCCCTTGGGAATGCATTCAGACAGTGAAATCCAGTTTTAACTGTGAAGTTAAAACCCTCGGTGCCTTCTTATGCTTTTATCACTAGAATTTATGTCAGCAAAATATCCCGGAAAGTGTATTCAAGTGGTTATTATGCACCCATCATTCCACTCTGATCAGGCCACGTGAAGTTGTATCTGGCACCTCATATGCAAAGGAAATCTGCTTTTGATGGAAACTAATGTATGGTTAGTTTGCTACATTAGCATGTGATAATTAGTACATAGGGCTTATGATGTATTACAACTATATCTTAGTATGCATGCATGCAAATACACATATAATACACCAGTCAGTTAAATGCAAGCATCTCTAGGACAGAAGGTGGTATAAACAAATCTAAGCAGAAGATTTGGACGTGGAATGAGGACTGCATAATAAGTGCCCAGATTTACAGTCCAATAACATATTATCTATTCCTCCCCACACCCTGAAGAGTGTGCATATGTTAAAATCTCTAATTTGTCTGCTTTCATATTCCTGAATATATTAGGACTTTCTGGGGTTCTTTCTTTTTCAATTGCACAATCCAGGGTCAACTAAATGGTTGTGGCTTGAAGATGTGCACTGTGGCCGTGGCAGAGCAGGACGCCTCATCGCTCTCAGTTTTGTGCATCCGTAACCATGGCGACTTTGTGGCTGCAGCTTTCCCCAGGCTTGGTGTAACCTGGGGTGGGTAAAGGCATGCTTCTCCGTCTGGTGCGGATGTCACGTACAGCATCTCTTAGGATACATTTTTAATTACTGTGTTCTCTTAATTACTCCTTTTGATTTCCCTGGTGAAGCGCCTTTCTCGATTTTCAGTGACTCATTGTGAAACCAAGTGATATCTGCAGTGTCTTCAGTCAGGAAAATTCATCCCAGACCTCTGTACCTTCTCAAGAGCAACACTTACCTGAAAAACAACACAACCTGGTGCTTTGTACTTGTGGCTACAGACCAGACATGGTGTTTTACAAGTGCAGATTCCCTTCCCTTAGCTGCTGGCCTTGCCAAACCATGCTGGAGACTGTGGCCACGCTGTCCAAAGCATCCTTCGAGGGCAGCCCTGCTTTGGCTGCCCACAGGTTGCCCACAAGGTGGGCTCCCCATAGCATCTCATCTCAGGGAGGTGAAAGGATAGCATGATGGTGAGCCCAGCGGGACTGCAAAGGCAGCATGTGCTGGGGTGCAAGGAGAAGGGAGGCTGTCATCACCCTCTTGACCATTTGATCCCCTCCACGGCTGTCAGGCATTTGCAGAGATAGGCTCATGTGCCTGTGGGACATGGTACCATAGAAAAGGTGTCTTGGGTGTGCTCAGAGGGAAGCTGTGGGGTGCCCAGCACACGCATCCCACTTTCTGGGAGCTACAGGCAGCACCAATCTATATGTCTTCAGTGTGTAAATCTTGCCAGGCCCTGCTGAGAGGTGACTTAGCCAGACAGTGTCCCCTGTCACCACACTCCTTTTTGATTGCTCTGCTACAGCACACTGTGCTGGGACCAAACAACTCTGGATTTAGCCATTTCTTTTATAGGTGCATTGCTAAGACCTGTAATTTATCCCTTTAGAAGCAATCACTTCTCCTGGTGAGTTAAAGCTATCCCTGGACAGAGGTCCAGACAGCACAAGCCTTGAGCCCCAGGCAGGCAGAACAGATCATACGCACATTTGAGAGCCACACAGCATGGGACTGAGCTACAAGAGCTGGGGAGGGGCTGTGCCAGACCGGAGGGGGGGTTTTCTCCCGGTATACCTGGGGAGCTTGCTCTCAACTTGGCCTTCATAAACTGGTAAGTTACCTTACACCCTGGGTTAATCAGCATTTTGCAGAGCACCCATATATTCTTCCACCTAAACGACACTAAACACAAGCAGTAGCTACACTGTTTCTTTTTTTTTTTTTTTTAACCTGGGCAGTAATATATATTCTTTTCATGAAGTCATCTTTAGCTTAGCCATCACTGTAAATAGCCGAGCAGTTGAGGTGCATTATTTATCACTGTCAGATGTTTGGCACATGAAACAGAGCGGCGGACAGCAATCGGATCACTCCTCGCCTTCCTGAGCAGGCTTGGATGGGATGAGAGGGATTTATGGTTAAAAGCTGTGCCACGAAAGAACACGTAGTACTTGTTAATTAAGGACAAGCAACTGAAGACCAGTACTCCTGTATTTCTGGCAGAGGGCAGCATTGAGTTTTATATCATATAAAATAAAAAACCTACAAAAAATTCTTGGCTTTCTAGTGATTGCGCAGTTCAGAAAGAAGAAGGGAAGATGGTTTTTGATCGTGACAGAAGGAACAATTATATTGCTATTTGCAACTACTGATGCTTAAAATATTCTAGGTATAGATGACCACAAAGCAAGGCTGCCTCCATGGTCAGAGAAGCAGAAATATAAAAAGTACGAGTCAGCCAACATTTCTTAGCTGTGCTTTCTGCAAAAACTTGGCAACCTCTCGCTGACTATCACCCTTGTGGGGTTAATGTGAGGACTTGTTTGCAAGAGAGAAAGCATCTTCTGCCCAACTTCGGTGCTGCCCCAGCCCACTGATCCACTCCTGCAGCCTTCTCTGCCTCTGCTTGGAGCCACAAGAGTAAGCTGCAGTTACACTCACAGACGGCCTCACACTTGGAGCAGATGTGGCAGCAGCAAGAATTTGGATGAGAGAAGTGGCATGACCGGCTGGCAGGAGCATCTGTGCGTGCTGTCATCCTTCCCCAGGCTTTCTTGCTGGCCGCCTTCTTTCCCCAGCAGCTCTTTTACCCCTCTTTTAACAGCATCCCGCCCCCTTGTACCAGCCACTGGTAAGCATTTGTGTCGTGCTTCATGGCTTCTAGCGGTTTTCCCCCAAATTAGTAGTCCATTGCTATTTGCTAACCAGTCACCCATGACCATCCTGCCCTCTCTTCCCGTCACATCCACAAAACCTTCACAGGTATGATACCCACGTCTCGGGCTGCTGCATAAATAACATTGCTAGCATGGGATGTGCTGTACCACCACTGCTGTCCCTTGTGTCCCACAGTTGGCTTTCAGGAGACAGTTGTGCAGAGCTTTGGGCTGATGAGCCCTTGCAGAGCCCTCCTGGCAGCTACCCTGCCGCCGTGCCTGGCAAGCAGACAGCAGATTGCGAAGAACCAGAACCAGAAGCCAGTTCTGTTTATGCTTCCTCATCACAAAGGCCTGTTTTCATGATCAGAAATTTCCATGGGAAAGCTTTTCCCCTTGAAAGAAATGCTCATAATGCTTGCAAAATATTTGCTCTGCTGTGAGCCTTTTCTTTGCCTATCACTCACATTTTTAAAAAAAACTGTGTTATCAGCTATCTTCTAACTAAACTTTTCTTTTAAAGCTGGCTTTTATTTTTGAGAATATTTTTAATGGAGGGAGTGCAGGGTTGGGGTTCTTTACTCACAGCTTCATGGAAAGTTCTTCTTACTGGACCACCTCTTGTCAGGGCTGTACTGCTCCTTCTTTACCCAAGGCCATGAAGGTCTCCAGAATGAGATATTACCTGGATGGCCTTGTAAGGGAAACGTGTGCTGTAACTCCCTGCTGTTGTTCTCCTGTTTGGGGGGAACTATGAAAAGGTGGGATGTGGGGAATACTAAGAAATTATCTGGGGAGCCACCAGCTCCTGCTGCAGACAGTGTCCAGCTCGTGAACCAGCTTTGGACTCGAGTCCCTTTCTCAATAAAAGACTCCATTCCCTCCTGATTTTTAAAAGAATCGGGGAGTTGTGAAGGCATCCCTGCAGCTGCAGCAGGAGGGGGTGCTGCTGAATGTCACCCTGGGCAAATGGCTGGGCTCAGACTGGTTTGAAGGGAGGATTTAGCTGGTGCAATGTTTATGATGGGATAGACATTGTCTCTCCTTCTCTGTTGTCTGTTAGAAATACATGTTTTCTTTTCCCTGCCAGCAAGGAATCAATTCCTTTAATTCCTGAGCAATGTAAGTTATGATTAGGAACAGTCCTTGACTTGGGAGCTTGCAGCAAAGCCTGTGTCTAACTTTCTAGTGTTCCCAGCCTGTTGCATCCCTGGTGTCGTGGGTTTGTCCAGGTGACAATTTTTCTCACACCCCCCAACCAAATTGGTCTAAGCTGTGAGAGAAGGTTTATGCAGACAAAACTAAAATCCAATTGGGGAAAAA